>CM068958.1:63582877-63600622 GCA_035128595.1 Eptatretus atami | reverse complement strand
TTGGCAAGCGCTCTACAAGCTGATTGCTAATGGAATACATACCCCACTTGAGCGACCTGTCATCGACATGCAATGTATCCCTCCAATCAACTGGCTGTGACGTCATGAGCTTTCTCTCACTGAAGGCCACGTCATCACCCTCCAGGATTCCGCACGCAGCATCACTTCCAATCACGTCTAATAAATAAATAAATAACCCGCTTTCGATTCCGAGCAACCCGTTTTTTGTCACCTCCACCTTGTCATGTATGCCTCCATCGCAGACTCAGTTACTCTCGATATCGAGCCACGCGCACTGTTATCACATGATATCACGTGATTTAGTGGATATCTGCGGGGCATTCGTGACGGTAAATGTAATGATGAAGAAGAAGAAGAAGAAGAGCAGAAGAAGTTAAGAAGAAGAAGAAGAAGAAGAAGATAGAAAGAAGAAGGAAGAAGAAGAAGAAGAAGAGAAGAAGAGAAGAAGAAGAAGAAGAAGAAGAGAAGAAGAAAGAAGAAGAAGAAGAAGAAGAAGAAGAAGAAGAAGAAGAAGAAGAAGAAGAAGAAGAAGAAAAGAAGAAGAAAAGAAGAAGAAGAAGAAGAAGAAGAAGAAGAAGAAGAAGAGAAGAAGAAGAAGAAGAAGAAGAAGAAGAAGAAGAAGAAGAAGAAGAAGAAGAAGAAGAAGAAGAAGAAGAAGAAGAAGAAGAAAGAAGAAGAGAGAAGAGAAGAAGAAGAAAAGAAGAAGAAGAAAGAAGAAGAAGAAGAAGAAGAAGAAGAAGAAGAAGAAGAGAAGAAGAAGAAGAAGAAGAAGAAGAAGAAGAAGAAGAAGAAGAAGAAGAAGAGAAGAAGAAGAAGAAGAAGAAGAGAAGAAGAGAGAAGAAGAAGAAGAAGAAGAAGAAGAAGAAGAAGAAGAAGAAGAAGAAGAAGAAGAAGAAAAGAAGAAGAAAGAAGAAGAAGAAAGAAGAAGAAGAAGAAGAAGAAGAAGAAGAAGAAGAAGAAGAAGAAGAAGAAGAAGAAGAAGAAAGGAGAAGAAGAAGAAGAAGAAGAAGAAGAAGAAGAGAAGAAGAGAAGAAGAAGAAGAAGAAGAAGAAGAAGAAGAAGAAGAAGAAGAAGAAGAAGAAGAAGAAGAAGAAGAAGAAGAAGAAGAAGAAGTAAGAAGAAAAGAAGAAGAAGAAGAAAGAAGAAGGAAGAAGAAGAAGAAAAGAAGAAGAAGAAGAGATACGACATTAAAAATAGATAATAAATAAAGAAAGAAAGAAAATGAAAGAAAAGAAAATGAACAGAATGAAGAAAAGAAGAAGAAAAAGAAGAGAAAAATGGAAAAAAAAGGATAGAAATGAAAAAGAAAAAAAAACGAAAAACGAAAGAAGAAACGAAACAAAAATGATAGAAGAACAGAGAGGGTGAAGAATAAAGAAGAAGAAGAAAGAAGAAGAAGAGAAAGCAGAAGAAGAAGAAGAAGAAGAAGAAGAAGAAGAAGACGGAAGAGAAGAAGAGAAGAAGAAGAAGAGAGAAGAGAAAAGAAGAGAGAAGAAGAAGAAGAGAAGAAGAAGAAGAAGAAGAAGGAAGAGAAAAGTGAAGAAGAAGAAGAAGAAGAAAGAAGAGAAAGAAGAAGACGAGAAGAAGAAGAAGAAGAAGAAGAAGAAGAAGGAGAAGAAGAAAGAGAGAAGAAGAAGAAGAAGAAGAAAGAAGAAAGAAGAAGAAGAAAGAAGAAGAAAGAGAAAGAAGAAGAAGAAGAAGAAGAAGAAGAAAGAAGAAGAAGAAGAAGAAGAAGAAGAGAAGAAGAAGAGAGAAGAAAGAAGAAGAAAGAAGAGAAGAAGAAAAGAAGAAGAAAAAGAAGAAGAAGAAGAAGAAGAAGAAGAAGAAAGAAGAAGAAGAAGAAGAAGAAAGAAGAAAGAAGAAGAAGAAGCAGAAGAAGAGAAGAAGAGAAGAGAAAGAAGGAAGAAGAAGAAGAAGAAGACAAAGAGAAGAATGAAGAAGAAGAAGAAAGAAGAAGAAGAAGAAGTAAGAAAAGAAGAGAAAGAAGAAGAAGAAGAGAGAAGAGAAGAAGAAAGAAGGAGAAGAAAGAAGAAGAAGAAAGAAAGAAAGAAAGAAGAAGAAGAAGAAGAAGCACGAGGAAGAGAAGAAAAGAAGAAGAAGAAGAAGAAGAAGAAGAAGAAGAGAAGAAGAAGAAGAAGAAGAGAAGAAGAAGAAGAAGAAGAAGAAGAAGAAGAAGAAGAAGGAAGAAAGAAGAAAGAAAAGAAGAAAGAAGAAGATAGGAGAAGAAGATAGAAGAAGAAGAAGAAAGAAGAAGAAGAAGAGAAGAAGAAGAAGAAGAAGAAGAATGAAGAAGAAGAAGAAGAAGAGAAGAGATAAGAAAGAAGAAAGAAAGAAGAAAGAAGAGAAGAAAGAAGAAGAAGAAGATGAAGAAAGAAGAAGAAGAAGAAGAAGAAGAAGAAGAAGAAGAAGAAGAAGAAGAAGGAGGGGATTGTGGTTTTCGTGAAATAGGGAAAATGAAATAGTTAGGGAATTTTAGCAAATTGTATTGACCATCTTGAAAAAATTGCTTACCAAAAATTTCTTACTAACGTATTCATCTAGGTGTCTACAACACCTATCAATTAGTGCAAACCCAATCCTTGTGGAAAATTCTGGGGAGCCAATCAAAGTTCGGGTGCTCAGAGGGCGGCGCGAAAAAATGGAAAAATTAACTTTTGCCAATATTGACTTGTGGATGTCTAACTAGGGGTTTTTTGGGGTGCTGAATTGATTCCAACCATTAGATTTGAGGAAAAATGATTCCCTGGCCATAAAATATTGATATGATACATTTTTAGATATCTCAGACTGTTTTTTGCGGTAATTTGGCTCAATTGATTCAGATTGTTGAAATTGTGCTGAAACCAGCATACAACATTTTTGAAACCACTGCTATATTGTTGGTTATACTTGTGCTCATGCTCAGTAGAATTCTCTGTGTCAGCTGACGTTAGCTAAGAGCGTTTAGCTATAAAATTATTGTGTACCGGACTCAAATAAAGTTGAATATATTGTTACGAATCTGCGCCCGCCGGCGTGCGGACAGCCGCTTTTAGCCGAATCGCGGCGTACGCCCACCGGACGAACAATTCAGTCGCGACTTTCCGGAACAACGCCGGAAACCAGTCACGGGTGTGCTCCAAGCGCACACCACGGCCTAGTCAATATTCTACCCGCGCGCGACAGGGTCAATCGCCGAATTGTCGATATACCTAATTATTCGGCGGGCAGCCCCGAGACCGTACCTCAGCGAGGTCTGCTGGACACGAACCGCTTAAGCGGTTCGTTCCGTTCTGGGATAACCGAGCGGGGTATTATCGCGAGACCTCGCTGGACCCGATTCTTTAATCGGCTATCGAAAAGCCCGCTACCATTCCGAAATGCAATATGGCGTTTCAACGGGGAAAATGACACACGAACAGGTTCACATTCAAAAAGCACATTTTATTTACACACGTACACAAACAATCAATAAATTGGTGAAACAGCATGCAGTTATACAGCCAAACACAATGCAAAGGGAAAGAGCTAATACCGTCTATAACTACATGTACAGTCACTTATACGTTCTACTTGCAGACATGGCACCAAACATTCACACAAATAAAAGCAGGAAAAGACCCCCTTAAAGACAAGGGGTCAGACTGGACCCCTCAGGGTCTTTATGTCCAAGGAGCTTGGTTGACCAAAGGAACTCCAAGAGGCCGCCGCAGGTACCTCCACCCTCGTGTTGACGTGCTTGGGCGTCCCTCTTGGACCCTCTCCAGCTCCTCACGACTGACTTCCACTCGCTCTCCACTTGCTTCTCCTCGACGACCCACCACTTGGTTCTCCTCGACGACACACACACCTCGCTGCGTTCAGCGCTCGCTTTTATCTCCACGGCCCTCGCTCCTCCCCTCGCCCCCTCCTTCCAGCACGCGCGCGAAGCTTCCAGCAACAGGGCGTTTTCCTCGGCGAATCGGGGTTTTTCGTTGAGTACTTCTGTAGGCGATCATTGCTTCCTTTTCCGCACGTGTTTGCCGTTGGGGGGGGGGGGGAATGGGTGAGGCCGTCGTCCGTTCTCCCCGATGAGTGCCAGGCTTCTCGCAACCGTGCTGAGGTGGAAATGCGGTGGTTAGTGTGGTTGGCGTTATGGTGGCGTGGCTGGCGTTTTGTGGTGGTCTTGTTGGTGGTGTGGCTGGGGTTCGTGGTGGTCGTGAGGGTGGTGTGGCTGGCGTTTGTGGTGGTCTTGTTGTGGTGTGGCTGGCATTCGTGGTGGTCGTGAGGGTGGTGTGGCTGGCGTTTGTGGTGGTTGTGAGGGTGTGTGGTTGGTCGGTGGTGGTTCAGGTGGTTGTTGTGAAGGCGGTTGTTCATTGTCTGTGGGGATGTTGGTGGTTGACGAGAAGGTGGTTGTGGTGATCGTGGTTGTTGTGGTTGGTGGCGCCTTGTGGTGGTAGTAATGGCGGTTGGTCCAAAATAACGACAGTAAAAGAAAACGGCGAACTCAAAGATCAAGCCCGGATGACCGAATAATTCCATTAGACAACGGTGGGGAAATCTAACTGAACACGAGACTTATTCAAACTGACTAAGGACCTATATGGTGTTCTGCGAATTTTCACAGCAATAACAATATTCAACGTAGAGTGGACCTATTAATGTTAACACATCACTGTATGTGTGTTCTGTCTGTTTTATGCCAAAATTTCATGTCCGTCTGTTGTTTACAAAAAACGTTTATTTTTTAGGAGAGTATGGACAAGGATGTGACTGAACCTGGCTTGAGGTGTTTCATCTGTGGTGGTTCCGGGATTGAAAAGCATACGCTCTCAAAAGTCTCCAATAAGGCCACCCACGGATCTTATCGATGCAAACGGGACAAGAAGACTCTGGTGTCTCTCCAACTGGGTTCAGCAGCATCCCGAAGACAAATCAACGCTGATCAAGCAGAAGAAGTGGGCAGAGCCATACAGGCTAAGATGGATGGGAAAACTGTTGTGGATGCAATGGTAACCAAACACAAGGTCAAATCACTTGCAAGCCTCAGATCTGGACCAAAGTCAATGGGAGAAGCGGTAATTGACTCACTGAAGCTATTCAACCACTCATTGTCATCAGTGAGCGTGAGTCAAGACCAAAGAAGCTCTGCGCTTTGAGTTGACACCAAACCGATGTCTCTGTTTGACAAAAATCAAAAGTTGCGAAAGCCAGACAAGGCTGACCGAGCAAGGTCCCTGAAGGCATGTGTGGCACCTGTCGAACAACCCCTGCACAAGCCTTGTGGTTGATGGTGGGTGGCTCCTGCACAATGTCAAGTGGGAGGCTAACCTTACTTGGAAGGATGTTGCGAGAGCTACCTCCGGTTTGTGAAGTCCATGGGGAGCCATCGCCTCCGGATAACGGTGGTCTTTGACGGATATGGAGCTCCACAAGGACCATGACCACTTGAGACGAACAAAAAGAATGCATGCTGTGACATTCAGATTCGTCTGGATCTCAAAATCATCATTGCAAGAGAAAAGTTCCTCAATAACAAGAACAACAAAGCCCAGCTCGTTCGCTCCTTGCTGAGACATTTAGTAGGATGGAATCAGTGTACAGCAATGCTCCGATGATCCGACACCTCCATCGTCCGTGCAGCTCAGATGAGGCAGAGAGTCCGTCGAGGTGAGGGCTGAGGACACAGACGTCCTGGTTATGCTGATTCATCATGTTGCAGACCATCCGATCTTCCTCACGACAGCCAAAGAAACATCTTACGATGTCGGAAAGATCCGGGGGCCTCCCAGAGATATACCGGAGGTATCTCATCTTCTTGCACAGCTTCTCTGGTTGCGATACAGTGTCTGCAATTTTGGGTTTAGCAAACCAACTTGCTAAGCAAGCTCTGCAAGACTGATGACTAGCAGAGAGGCATGAGACAGATGAGACTGTTGACGAGTGAGTTTTGGCATCGAGCTGAGAAAAGTGATATCATTTAAGCAGGCTGTGATCTTTCATGCTCATGTTCCATGGAAATCTCCAAAGACTCGGAAGACTGAGATCGACATCTTCAGCAGCGAGCTGCTTACGGGAGCATAAACCTGAGAAACTCCCCCCGACAACAGGAGCTGCAGAACACTCTCTCCGAGCTTACCTCCAGACTAGAGACTGCTGATGCTGCAAAGTCCATCGTTGGATGCCCGGGACTATGGATGGCAACTCACTGAGCAAGGATATGCACCAGCTCTTCTACAACCCGACCCATTGCACCAGACCACTCCTGACATTTGCCAGCTGCAACTGTGCGGGGGACTGCAGCTCACTCAGGTGCTGCTGTAAAAAGCAAGGAGTCAAGTGTATTTCTGCTTGCGGCATCTGTCATGGTAACTCTTGCTGAACGTAAACCAGCTGGATGACAGAGGGAGTGAGGAAGATACTGGGGAGTTTGATGAATAAGGTTGTAAAAGCTGACGAAGAACATTTCCATTGAGCACAGATCTGTTAAAAATGTCAATAAATTACATTTTATATGATCAAGAGTGTTTTTTTTTCTCAAATCTAATGGTTGGAATCAATTCAGCACAAAAAACCCCAGTTAGACATCCCACAAGTCAATATTGGCAAAAGTTAATTTTTGATTTTTTCACGCAGGCCCTCTGAGCACCCGAACTTTGATTGGCTCCCCAGAATTTTCCACAAGGATTTGGGTTTGCACTATTGATAGGCATTAGTAGACACTGAAGACATCGTAGTGAAGAATTTTTTTGGTAAGCAATTTTTTCACAGATGGTCAATACAATTTGCTAAAATTCCCTAACTAAAACATTATAAAATGCTATTAAAAGCTTTTAAAGTAAGAAGCATATTATTTAAAGAACGAGGAATGTTGATTCAATTGGGAGGTCATGAGAAAGGAAGAAATAAAGAATGAACCAAGGAAGGAAATGAGAGGTAGAATGAGTTCAAGATTATTTTTTTTTGAGTGAAAATATTTGTTTGTTTGTTTTGAAGTGAGGAGGCGGAAACAAGATAAAGATGAGGAGCGTGAAAGAGAACACTTAGGATAAAGAAGAAACATATCTTGAAAGGTTTTCGCTCTTCTTCATGGAGTTCCCCGGCTCTCCTTAAGAGACCAGGCAATCCTCTCTAGAATCTAGACTAGAGGTTCAGAGTCGGACATTGTGCTCTAAATTCATATTTACATACAATAGGGTGTCACCCGATGGGCTTCTGTGGGCGGTTTAAGGTTCCCGAAGATTTGGATAACATCTTCACACAATGCCCTCAGTACAGGGGAGTGGGGACCCAGATCGTGCCTCTTCCACTCCGCACGAGAGATGAGGATCAACTGGTGGGTGTACCGGATACACTGTGCCGATTGAGCCAAAAACACCCTCGACTCTGCAAATCAGTGTTGAAATTTATAAAAGAAATGGGTCGAACAAGTCCCCCGTACTTGTCTGCTCCAGCTGAAGCGTTCAGGTGCGTGGCGTATATAGAGCCTCCCGGCTCTGAAACCGCCAATAAAGGAAGAAAAAGAAAAAGAGCTTGAATTTCAAGCATGAGATGGACGCTGTCATGGCACCTTATATGGTGGTCTATACTATATATGGACATGCAGACCAAGATCACCTTCTTCTTCACAAAGTCTGATGAGCCAAGGTTCAATCATCATCATCATCATCATCATCATGAAAAGGAAGTACAATTTTAAGTGTTTTTCATTTTCATGACGACTTTAGGCAAAAAAAGTCGATAAATTTTCGAGTTTGTTCCCCTAACCCTATTTTCCCCATAATGTCTTAGCTTTGCGCATCGCGGTTTTGCCCAGCGCGGGATTTTTGAAGAACGTAACCCCCGTTAATGGGGAGGGTCTGCTGTAATGCATTTCCCAGCTTTCAGCCAGATAGTGTTGTTATATTGCAACAGATTAATAAAAGTCCAAACTTACATCTTTCATCAGCAAACATACTGTCGCAGTGCAGGGAATTCCAGGACGAGCCCTTCACTTTGGATTGCAGAAGGAAGAAGAACAATGTAAAATAGTAAGTTTCCCTGACAAGCCATTGGATTTGGGTTCTCCCGCTGGCCGTCACCACTTCTTTCTGTTCTGTACACTCCTTTATGGATGTTACATCCCTGGAAAGTACGGACATTATTAGGACACAACATAATGATTATTCGTATTTTTTATAAGGTTGTCATAATAATCAAATAAGCTGCATTATGGGAGGAGAAACAAATACATTGATGAGGACGACATGCATGTTCGCATCCTCTTCCCTCTTCATCATTGTTAGCCTTTTCTTCTGTATTCATCGATGCCACAATAAGCTTAAAGGGTGGCAAGTTTCAGACAGCTCCAAGCTCTCTCAGTTCTATATATATATATATATATATGGCATTGGCTCTCTCGCTGTGTCTATCTATCTATCTTTGTTCCTTATGCACGGCCATATCTTTTAAGTTGCAAACTTCAAACTCAGGGTACAAATACAATATTTTGTGGGGGATAACATAGGCTATGGGGCCGCGGCCTCACGTGGGGGTGTGCTGGGCGGGTGGGGGGAAGGGGGGGGGTGTACATTCTTTACGTAAATGTGCACCGTGTAGCGCCACCTGTTGGTAATGGCAGAAGGTTTTACAATTTCCAAATTCCCTTTGGCTACAACGTCACTTTTTCACATTTCTCTTTTGTGCAATTACAAATAAATATAAATGTTTTGAAGTTTTGAAAGAAAAACGAAAAACACCGTCAGTCCGTCCATAAAGCCATGTTGCTGTATATCTATTAATTACGTACTGTTTGAACGTCAATTGCACCCTAACTTCACACACGTAGTCTATTAATTACATACTATTGGAATGTACTTTTCGACCCATTAGACTGCTGAGACCCCTTCAACCATTGAATACCCTTTAAGACCCCGCCAAGACCCTTAAGACCGCAAAAAACCGAGAGGACCCAAAAGATCCTGAGGACCCAGAGGATACAAAAGACCCAGGGGACCCAAAGGATCCAGAAGACCCAGACCCAAAAAACTCTGAGGACCCAAAATACCCCAAGGACTCCAAATACCTACAAGACCCAGAGGACCCAATGGACGGTTGGTACAGGGGACCCAGATCCACTGGGTCCTCTGGGTTTTTTGACCCAAAGTCGAGGACACAAAATACCCAGAGGACCCAAAACATCCTGAAGACAGATGACCCAAAGATTCCCAATGAACCAAAAGACCCCAAGGACCCAAAAGACCCATAATACCCCCAAGGACCCTGAGCACTCAAAAGACCTATTAATGCTTTAGACACCTTTAGATCTCTTCACCTTTCGACCTTTTGACCCCTAGAACCTTTCGACTTTTACACTGCTTAAGTTCCTTTCGACCCATCAGACGTTAACACCATTCAGACTCCTTACAACCTTCAGACAGATGAGACCCTTGACCATTAAAGAGCTTTAGACCACTTGGACCTTTTTCAAATGTCTCTGTCTGTCTGTTCTGTCTGTCTGCTCTGTCTCTCTCGCTTTGTTCCTGAAGGCCCAGTCACACCTTGACGTTTTAGCCAGCAATGGCAACGTATCAAATGTATGTAAAACGCTGGCTTACGTTGAACTTTTGATGTTTTTTTTTTAAGTTTCGGACGTATTCATAACGACTTGGTCTTATGCATAACGTGTTAGTAACGGACACAGAACGTTTCGTTGTGTTATAGATAACTTATACCAACGAATGCTGAACCTGTTGTCGGCCTTCACAACCTATGCCCAACGATAATCTAACTTATGCATAGCCGCTGCACGCATCGCCGACGATGACGTGCGTAGGTTATGGAAAGGCTGCCGCACAACGATTCAAATCATAACCGCCGCAGAAATGGAGTGTCAACATCGCAGTCACACCTTGGCGATCTTGCCAGCGTATGCCGACCTCTGAAAAATGCGTCTAAAACGCTGGCGCACGTCGAATACGGTATGGGTAAGTTTGGTATGCGTGAATAGAACGCTAAAGTACGCTATCATACGTCCTATTAAGTGGAGTACGTCTTGTACTTTAAAACATGTTGAAAATTTTACGACGTACTTGCCGTATGACACACGCTCCGCATGCGATGGGAATAAGTTGTACGCACGATATGCGATCGTTGACACACATCGACACACGTTACTTGTAAGGTGCTCATAAGTCGAAACACGTCAAGGTAATGGTTAGCGTCAGTGTTCCAGACTCCCGGTTTTTTTTTCTTCTTCGGTATGACGGTGTTCAGTGTACAGTGCGGTTATGATTTAAATCGTTGAGCGGCAGTCTATTAATTATATATATTATAACCGCACAAGAATCGAAGTGTCAACATCACCATCATACCGAAGGAAGGAAGGAAGAAAAAAAAAACAAAAAAACCAGGAAGTCTGGACACTGACGCTAACCATTACCTTGACGTGTTTCGACTTATGAGCACCTTACAAGTAACGTGTGTCGATGTGTGTCACCGATCGCGTAACGTGAGTACAAACACGTTACTCATAGGTTAGAAATAAGTTTCGGGGACGCTAACATTACCTCGACGTGTTTCGACTTATGAGTAACTCACAAGTAACGTGTGTCAACGATCGCGTGACGTGCCGACAACTTATGGCCAGCGTTATGCGGAACGTGTGAGTCGTACGTTGGCATAAGTCTTAAAATTTCAAGCATGGAAAATTTGAGAACAACCGAAAGTACAACGACGTATGGCAGTGTTTTTCAGCGTGCTCTCAATGTTATCAAAACTTACCCATAACGTATTCGACGTGTACCAGCGTTTTAGACAAATTTTCCAAAAATCGGCATAAGCTGGCTAAACGTCAAGGTGTGACTGGGCCTTTATGCTCAGCCATATCTTTTAAGTTACAAACTCCAAACTTGGGGTGCAAATGCAACTTTGTGTTGGGGTTAACATCGGCTATGTGGCTGTGGCCTCACACGGGGGGGGGGGGAGGGGGTGATTCTGTGGGGGTGGGGTGTAATTATAGATGAAATATATAGTCTATCGCCACCTGGTGGTGGTGGCAGTGAGTATTACAATTTCCTTTTTTACCTGGGCAACACTGAGGTGAAGCACTCTTCCCACAGGTAAATTTGTCCTCCTTCCCCTCTCCCCCCCCCTCCCCAATAGAGGGGCCTCTCAAATCCTGTCATCACGTGTGACATTTCTAGCAGGAAGGACATCCGGATGAAAGGGAGGGAGGGGGGAGCAGTATGTGAAGACTGGGAGGATTAAAGCACTCCCATGCATGGATAAATTTGACAAACGGGATGATTAATTGGTCTATCAGCGAAGCGACGGGTAGGCTATGCTAGGTGTGTGTGTGCGCGCGTGTGTGTGTGTGTTGTGTGTGTGTTGTGTGTATAATAATATAAATATAATCTCCACCACTCGGTCTGTCTGTCCTTTTGGGGAGGGGATTCTCAGTTCAGGGTGGGGCTTTCCCCATTCAGGGAGGGGCTTCAAAATCATATTGCCACCATTTTGTTCACGGACTATGCAGGTAACAAATCTCATCTGAGTTTCTCTCATCAACCGCTCGTTGGACACAAAATCTGACCAGCGATAGCCAAGGATTCTCCAAAGAGACCTGGTACCGAAGGAGTTAAATCTCCATCTCAGATCCCTGGTCAGAGTCCAAGTCTCACATCCGTAGAGCAAGACTGGAAGCACTGCCATCAGGCACCACCTATTAAACTCTCTTATTGATGATCCCATCAGGGCTCTAAGGGAGCAAGTCTAATAATAAGAGAGGGACCACCTACCTATTAGACTCCCATCAGGGACCACATATTATACTATATTGTTGATGATTCCATCAGGGCTCTCAGGCCAATAACAATTATCATTTAAATGATATGTTATTACAATGGTCACATTGCATTTTGTACAGTGTGTGACATACACTTACTCAAAATAGAACATTAGCCTGTAGGAGGCATTATGTGTGGTGGTATTTGAAGGCAGGTTGTAGCTGCAGAGGATCTTGGTGTATTCTGGGCCGAAACATTTCATTGACTGAGCCGTGAAGTTCTTGTTTCCACCTAGAAAACAAACATGCTACAAAGTCATCTATTTCAATCCAGAGGAGGAAAGAGTGGCACAAAGCCATACTTCTTACTCTTTGTTGTTTAGACAGATATACAGATGATGCTTTTGAGCTTGATACCCTTAAACCCCAAAACGCATCCTATTAATAGATCGAGTAGAATTGGATACTTAAGCAAACATTCCGTAACATGCTGTTATTAAGTGGATGTAACAGATAAAGTACGAGGATGTACATCTACAAATGGCATACTGATTCTAAATTCCAATGTGCATTAATAAGATTTGTTATAACTCGACTGGATTTTATTTTATTTTATCAAGAGAGATCAGACATAAAAAGTGCACAAATAAAAAATTATTCGTGCCAGTTGTGTGTTGAACTTAACAAAATCTTATCAGGTTTTTAACTCATCAATCAAGTACTCTACAACACAGGCAAATGTGACATTTCACAGACATCTCATCCTGACCATGCACAGACATACTTTGGGGTACAAAAGTCTGAATCCAATAGAAAATTATATTAAATTAGATGTGATAACAAAATAAATTGTTATAATATGAAACCAAAAGCACTTTCTAGGGACTTCCACAAACTATGAAGGATATAAAACCTGTAACTCTTTACAGAGCAACGCTGCTGCTGAAGCAGTTTCTTGGCAGAGGTTATGCTGGATGGTTTGGCATTGCCTTCCCAACACTGCTTGTCTGTGCTCTGTCCTCTTTAGAGCTGAGCATCAAAAGCAAGGAAGCAGCACGTACCATTTTCTAAAAAATAGTCTTTGTTATGACTTGGCTGCGGTTTGAACCACCAGCCTCCCAGATTCAGAGCAGATATACCGACAACACATATTAAGAGATATAGCAACGACAACACTTAAAGATATAGCTTTTTGCTATAAGTTATATACAGATTGATTTTGTCTTAAGTTTGTCTTGTATCCTACTAGATATGAACATATGACCAACAACAAAAAATTGGTTTTAAATTTTTTTTTAATTTAAATAATGAAAATTAATAATTTCCCCTTTTTGATTTTGGCACCGTCGGGATATCTCTGGGTGTGCCACTTTGTCTCATTCCAACACATTATAATAGGAAAAAAAATTGAATCTGTCTTTTCATATATTCATTAATCAGTTGAATATATGTAAGAGCTGTTTCAAGTGTATTTGGTATCGATTGAATGTTTATGGATTGTGTTTGAGTCAATGCTTTCATAACAATATTGCAATGCACTCCAGAGCATAATCAGACTGCTCACATTAAAAAAATTTTTTTTAATCTCTTTCAACTGTTTTGACCCTTCATTCATTCCATTTAGACAAAGTTTCAGTCAATAACAAATGAAAGAATATGAATACATATCTTCAATATAATGAAGAATTGCTGTTTGAAATTGTGGTATGAGAAAGCTTAGCATTGATTCAAGTGGACTCAGACTTTTGTACTCCACTGCAGTGCTTCGCAACTGGTTCACCGTGACAATGTCTAAGTCTAATGACAAATTCCAAGTCTGTGCCGTGACAAAGCGCCGAATGTGCAAAGGTACTTTCGTAATTAGAGGAAAATAAAGAACATCACTGTTTTATTAATTTCAAGCTACTGTTTCATTCTAAATTTCATGATGATATGTTTACCCTCACCAGAAGAGAGGGTGTTGCATTTGGGTTCATTTGTCTGTTTGTCTGTCCACCCAGAACGGGAGTATGTCTATTAATTACGTAGCATTGGAACGTGACTACGTCTAAGAATTATATACTGTTGAAATGTATGTCTATTAATTACGTACTATTGGAATGTGAATACGTCTATCAATTATGTAATATTGAAATATGAGTACATATTTTAACTCGAATGGCACTTGGTAGCTAGATAACTATAACGGGACTTTTAACTAGAAAGGATGAACAGTTTGTTTTGTATCCCACTGATAGGCCGGATCTGAATGTGACATCAGAACAGGATGTATGATGATAGGTCAATAGGCCAAACAATGTGATGACAGGCCAATTGTCATTCTGACGAAAGGTAAAGCCCGAAACGTCAACTCCTATTTTATTCACAGCGGATCAACTACCATTTGAGGTATTTTAAAAGGTTCGTGGTATTGTGTTTAGGAGGACATAGCTGCCATAGAGAGGGTTTAGCACAGGGTTACCAGATTGATTCTGGGCCTAGCTAGACTCAGCTATGAGGAGCGGCTGAAGGAGACAGGGCTTTATTCACTAGAAAGGAGGCGGTTACGAGGAGATATGATAGAGATGTTGAAGATAATGAAAGGTATAGATAAATAAGTGCAGATGAATTATTCAACAGAGTATTGTTACGGATCTGGAAACCATATGCATTCAAACATACAAATGTCCAAAAAGTCAGTTATTCCGTTAAGTACATGTGAAGACAGGTCCCTTCCTTTTGTCGAGTGGGAGAATCAAAGGTGTGCGTTGCGAGGATTTTTTAGTTAGGTTAAATAAATCTTTACCATCCACCAACCAACCACGGTACAACCTCCAGCGCTTGCAACCCTCGCCTCGCTGACCACAGCATACGGGGCAAAAACGTCCAGTCTGCCATTCTTTGCGCTTCCACAAACGTTCCTTTTCAACGTTGGATCTTCCCCTTGATGAGTCCAACGCGTGGAGGCGGGGCGGGCCTCCGGTTTGGCCGAGGCTCTGCCAGAAAGGGTGGACCCATGAAGACCCTGTCCAATCAGGGCAGACAGTGACGTCTGTTCCACAAGGCCCCCGCCCCGTTCAAGGAGGTCTATAACCGACGACAAACACTCAGTTCAGGAGTTCTGTGTGGGAAGTCAGTTCTGGATTTGTTGGACCATCCGTTGCAGTTCTGTTGGAGGATTCGTTGGAGGATTTGTTGCAGTTCTGCGTGGGGCGTTCGTTGGAGTTTTGCTGGGTCTTGTCTGCGACCCTGATTCCCGCCCTGGGACTCCGACTACTCGACTCGAGTTCCTCCATGGGCAGGAGCCCACGCGTGTGACCGTGGGCCGAGGCTGCTAGCGAGTATTGGCAGGTGCCGCACTGCGGAGCACCCCCTCCCTCCAACGTGCAGGTACCCAAGTGAACTGCGACCCCCAGCTCATCTCTCTCCCTGACTGCGAGGGTCCAATAAAACACCTGAGTTTTATTTTCGTCTGTATGTGTGTCCGTGTGTGGCGCCGTCTCGAATAAAGAACGTTATTTGATTCCATCATTGAAATCTTGCTCGTGTATCCGCGATAAGCTTGCTCTGTGCCTTCTTATTGTAAATAAACCATTATTAGAAATGTTCCAGTTCGTTTCTGTCCTTTCTTTCATTGGTCCAGCATAGTTCGGATGGGTTTCACCGGGTTTTTATACCCGATAACTTGCTCATCCGAGCCGGCAGGGCTTGGCAGTTCCGCTTGACTGCACCCGAACCGAAGTTGGTAGTCGGTAGTTCGAACTCTCGACGCAGTCGTAGAGTGACCCGGTCGAGCAAGACTGGGCAAGGCGTGGTTCCCGCGGTGGTCGAATCGCGTAGTTAATGAGGTAAATTGGTTCTAGACAAAAGACCCTACGCTACGCGTGATGGGATATTGGCGTCCACAGTTGATTAAGCGACCCGCCGCCTCACGGAATTATCCAGAGCGACGGCACAATTCCGGAGAGTCTGGTGGGAGACACGTAACCTCCCCACTAGTGGTCGTTCTCGCCACCGGTCCCGGCCCGCAACAGCAGACCAAGGGACGCATACCTGGGAGTAAAGAAGAGGAGAGTTAAGATGGTAGTAAGGCAGGGGTCTTTTACTCAGAGAGTAGTTAATCCATGGAATGGTCTCATTGGAAAGGTAGTGGCAGCAGAAACAGTGGATAAGTCCAAATTGGAATTAGATAGGTACCCAGAAGATAGGTACGCACATGGCGGCATCTGAGCAGCGGTGTGTTTTCATGCTCCTGCTCTCATTAGCTGATTTTCACCAGAATGAAATGTTAGTATTATTGAAACATGAATCGAAACAAATTGATAATTGCTTTGGGTGTTGAAGTGAACCAAATACACAAAAAGTATGACAACAACAACATATTACTAAAGCAGTTATTTGGGCATTACACAAAAAAAACCTTAAACACGCATCCCCACTCATGGCTGCCTACTCCGCATGTAGGTAATGTACACAAAAAATAACTCGAAGTAAATTTATTTACCTTCTTGAGCAGGTTTGACTCGGAGTATTTTGTGATACGGCTTTTAGCTGATGAAACTTTTCGTGTACACATATACAGCAAGCATGAGTTGCGTCATGAGAGAGGTGCATTTTTTTTGTGACGCCATGAGTGATCGTGGTAATGCTGCGGCGCCGAGCTGCGAGATGTATCTGTCTGATTCAATAACTATCGGGATAAGGAACTGCTTAAGAATGATGCAGTCAATCGAAAGGGGCAGAATTATATTACTCAACGATGATTTCTCACCCGTTGTGTGTGTAAATACATTGGGGTGTTTTATGTCCTTTGTTTTTTGGTGGAGTGAATGCAAGTATCCCCAAGTTGCAGCATTGGTTTTTTAAGGTTTTGATTCTGGAAGGGTTAAGTACGACATCGACAAATATTTGTTGATTGGAGAAAGCCCACCAGCTGGCATGTCTGGGCATCAGTGCACTGAAATAGATGATCCTGCAAGTAAAAAAAGGCAAAGGCACTACTGAATAGGCAGTGTAACCAAGGATACTTGGCATATGGTTTTGTGGTTTGGAGATGCAGCGTCGTCAAGACGTGAGAGTTTCTCCATACAAAAGAGAAAAATCAAACGAGGCGGTGGTACCGAGCAAGTTAAAGCGTCACCTTTCTAGAAACACCCATCTTGCCTCGGCAAGGACATCGGTCACTTCAAGCGGTCACAGCAGCAGAACTTGAAGCAAAGTTCCACCAGCAAATAAATTGTGCGGGCTATGATTGGATCCGAGGCAATGAAGGCGACGGCTGGAGTTCCGCTGTCAGACGTTGCATTGATGACACGTCGGGTGACAGAAACAACATCAGTCGAGAAACTGTGACGAGGTGGAAAATTTTCACTTCAAGTCGATGAGTCAACAGACATCGGAAACCTTCCGCAACTTGTCTCGTGTGCCTTGTTCATGAGTATTGCATTGACGATCATTTCCTGTTTTCCAAAGAACTTCCTCAACATGCAAGAAGTAACAAAATATTCTGCATGACAGACGAGTACGTGAAAAGCAACGGGATCCAGTGGAAAGCTTGCACAAGTGTTTGCACCGATGAAGTGCCTCCAGCATTGATCCCAACATTAAGCACCTTTGTTCTTCAAGACAGGCGGAAGTTTGTCACTATAGTGCCAAATGAAAGCTTGGCCTTAAATTTCTCACGTTCTTCCTTATGGGAACAGTTTTAAATTATGTATATTGTTTGACTGCCCTGTTATATTTGAGAGAAGTGTTTTGAAAAAGATGAAGCTTATCATCTCCTTTACAGGATTAATGGTAATGAGGATTTTCTTTCGTAATAAAGGTTCAAATTAATTTATATCATTCTTTGAAATAGTTCGTAAACCCCGGGAAATATTTAAATTATTTTAAATGCACCACATCAGTTAGAACTTGCCCCTTCTGGGTGGAAAAAGATGATTTTTCTCTTCCTTCCAATGACTCGTGGATGTTGAAAATATAACACACATTGACATGGACAAAAAAAACTCGAAAATGTGCCG
>CM068958.1:63561503-63578981 GCA_035128595.1 Eptatretus atami | reverse complement strand
AAAAATTTGGACCTCTAGGCGCTACAGTTCGGCCGTGAAAGAGTAACAACCAAACGCACAAACACTTGAAATTAGTTATAAGATGTACGCACACTCACCTCGAGGCTGTCTGCTCTGGATTTTAAACTCAGCCCAGTTATAAACTGTCATCCTGTTGTTCCACCAATATGTACGCCGTCCAGTTCATCGGATGGACGCACTGTGTGTTTCGCGAAGAGGAGGTACGCTATCCCCGGCATCCTGAACAAATTCCAAATTGCTGCCCTAATTACTGCTGGGAAGGCAATGGCAAACCACCCACTTTAACCCACATCCAAGAAACTGCTGCGGCAGCACCACCAGCCTGTACAGAGTACGGTACATCAGACTACACCACTGTATATATATATATATATGTATATTGCAATACAAAGATTAAAAGAACTTAATTAAATGTTGAAAAAATTAATAAATGTAAAAAATTCTGCCCCTTCATGGGTTTGTTTGAGTAATATCGTTACAGGAACTTTTGATGTCCCCTAGAGAACTCTCCCAATCTACCCCCCCCCCCCCCCTATAATAATGAATGAACTGCAGAGGGAGACAAGATGCGCACAAGATCGATGGGAACCTCAGCTCCACCCTCCTCTGCAGACTGGGGGAAGGTTTAAACGTTAATTTTCCACGTGGGGGGGAGAGGAGGAACAAATGGAAAAGAAAATTAAACTTACATTCGTCGAAGTTCCAACGCGCCATCATGACTCCGGAGAGCCTGAGAGCGCACATCGCCAGTGCAAACACGTACATGGTGCGCCCGCAAGCTCGAAGCCGGCTGTTCACGCACTCAAACCTTGTCCCGACGAACGAACGAGGGCCCAGGCGAGCTGGACCTTCGCCCAAAGACCACAGGGTTAATGCCCGAACCGTGATAACCCACCAGGAGAGAACTCAACCTTGTCGACTACTGCGCACAATGCGCGCCGTGCGCAATATTCCCCTCTTTGGATCCACCCCTCGGCAACTCCCGCCTTTACCCAAACTTCTCACCAACAAACCGGGAAACCAAACAAGGGGCGAATCACAAACTGAGCACTTGATCGATAAGCACAACTTCACCCCCATAACAAGCTTCGCTCTTCCTGAGCAAACAAATGTATTTCATTGATACGAGTCGAAACGTGAACTCCCTCGTCCCAATTTAATCTCGCAGATGATTTTAATTAATTACTCATTAATTAGCCACACCTTCAAACAAGAATCTATTAACAACCGCGAATATAACCCTCTCGGGTACGGTTCAAGACTTGATGACACTTGACAGCAAAAACAGTGGAGAGTTTTCAAATTAAGTGACCTCTGTATGGAGGAGTAATGGGGACAGCCTGCTCGATATGAGCACGATTGTGCAGACTTGATGGACAAGACATAATGGCCTGCTTATCTGCGTTGAAGTTCTTTTGTAAATCCTTGAAAGACAAAAAACTGTTGGAATTTTTTTTAACGTCTTGTTCATGTGAACGTTGGCACCTTGTGCCTCCTTCGATATGTCTGGCCTCGTCATGCATGTTCTTTGTGGATGCTTACACGATGCAAACTGTTGTGTGTGTGTATATATATATATACAGGGGGCTGCAAAAGTAGGTATACACTAAGGATTATACCAGTATTACCAGTATTATAATAGTGGTGCTAGGATTCATTTAATTCATTTAAATCATTATTACCATTTTTATTATTGATGTTTATTATTGGTATGTTATTATTGGTATGTTTTTATTGATATGTTTATTATTGGTATGTTATTGATATGTTTATTATTGGGTATGCTATTATTGATATGCTTGTATAATCAATAAAAACGTTTTGTGCGCACGTTTTGTTTTCATCACTGTATACCTACTTTTGCAGCCCCCTGAACACACCACACACACACACACACACACACACACACACACACACACACCCAATCTCACGGGGTATGCTTACACATTGCAAGTATATGAACCGTGCTTCCCATCGTCTCGGGTCGCTCACCTGCATTTGATTTTCATTTATTTATTTTCATTTTTTTTCTTCATTTATTTATTTCATTTACAGGTGATTTTTTTTCTGGTGTATCGGTTTCGATGCCCATCGGACGGCAATATTTCAGCTTTCCACTCAGGAGGTACCGATCTTTAATATCAGTCAGTGAGTCAGTGGTTAGAATGGGCTTATATATATAATTATATATTATATATATATATAGTATACTAGTGGGGTGTACTTACACATTGTGTAAGCATACGAACCATGTTTCCCATTGTCTCGGGTCGCTCACCTGCATTTGATTTTCATTTATTTATTTATTTAAATTAATTTACATTTTCATTTACGAATGTCCAACAATCTGCGATTTCATTTTTTTTTTTTCCAGTGTACTTGCTGTGATGTCCATCAGCACGCAAAATTTCAGCTTTCTATGTTAGCCGGAAGGCACCGATCTTTAATATCAGTCAGTCAGTGCGTCACTGGTTAGAAAGAGCTTTATACATCGGATATACTTCATTTATATATTGATTGCTTTTGACATTTACACGTGGTACATGCTTGGGAGCCTCGTTGGTATGCATTTCTGTCTCTGCTGATTCACCAATAAGCGATGAAACCGGTCCGGTAGCTGAGGGGGTGTGTAGCATTGGGATTCTCAAGTGTGTACTATTTGTGAACGTCTTTATAGCTGTGGAGGAACTCTGGGAAGGGTTTGAAACAGCAAAGAGCTTACCTTGGTATGCTTTAATGGTTGCTTTATGCAGCTTCTTCGGTTCAAAGAGCATGGGAAGAGTCGACTTATTTATATAATCTTAGCCACCTGGGTTTGATTGATTAGGTGAGAGCTGATTGGTTATTCCTTCCATTCACAGGTGAGAGACGTGAGTGGGTTTTCATATATATATATATTACAAAATGCCTTATTCATCTGAACATACTTAACGGTTAAGGTGGCTGGCTGAAGATCATAGGGTCTTGAGTTTGAGCCCCTGTCAGTCGTTGAAATAACACCATGTGGGGTTGATAGCCTGTCATCCTTCCGAGGTCGGCGAAATGAGTACCAGTGTCCTGGTAATCGAGGGCACTGCATCGGAGGAACAGCCGTGCCCTGAAAAAATGATACAACCAGCAACCACAGGCTGCACACGAGAGCTAGCTATCCTGAATCTACAGCAGTCGTAAGGTTATTGATGTTCTTGTTAGTTTTACCAGGGAGTTTTGGAATTTACGGGATTCAAAAGCTTCAGCTATTTTAGTTTAAACCTCATTTTTGGAAGGCTTGATGGATTTAAATAAATTCACGTGTATTGTTGGCAGGATAGACTAGATGGAAACAAACTCACCTCTAAGATGTGTAGCCTGGGTTTGATTCCCGACCCAGCTACAAACCATCACCATGGTGTTTCACAGGTAGGGTCATTCATCAATGTGTGTGTCGTCCCTCAGATGGACGTTAAACTGGCGTCCAATCTGTTGGCATTAATTAGTTGGTGGACGTTAAATACTGTATCCCATGGTGTCCTTCTTGAAGAGTAGGCGAGTTATCACCGGCACCCTAAACAAATTACAAATTCCTACCCTTTCAGTCGAATATCCTGTGTAGGAGACTTAAAGTGGCAACCTGTCCAAGATTGTAACCCCGAGCCAAGAAATTGCCATGGCAGCCTTATGTGCCAAACGGGGCAAGGAAGATAAACAAAACAAACGGCATGTGGAGTTAGATGGTTTATTCTACTATTGGTATGAAGCCAAGAGCGAGCAGTGGAGGTTAAAAGTATACGCACTCACGTCTGAGCTCTCTCGCCTCGGTTTGAATTTCGGCTCCATCTTGGAGTTTCGCGTGCAGGGCGATACATCAATGTGTGCATGATCCCTCGGATGGACGTTAAACTGGGCATCGTGTATGCTAGCATTAGTTGATAGATGCTAAATATGCCATGGTGTCTAAAGAGTGGGCGAGTTATAATCGCCGGCACTCTCTCAAAACGATTGTACGTACATTGATGATGAGTACGAGGACATATTAGATTTTTATTTTGCTTGTTTGTGAGAAATAATTTTCCTCCCTTCACTGCTTAAAGACATTACATTTGATAACATACTTATAAAGATATTTGAAACATAGCTTTCTTTGAGAGTGGTCTTGTAGTGAGGTCACTGAACTGGTTATGCGAGAAGTTGTGGGTTCAAATACAGCTAAAAGCAGCAATGTTAAGGATTTGGATTCTAAGCTTCTGAAAACCAAATTAGGCTTGGAGAATTGTTATGTTCATGTTGGATTGTGAGTGAAAGAAAACCCAGCTGGCTCATCAATGACCCTCAGGAAAGGGGGAGTGTAATTTGTCTGACTTGCTCAATGTGGTCTACATGTGATACCATTGCACATATTGTTGTTGACTTCTAATAGAACCTCGTGTAATTACCAGAACCGAGGGTTGTTACCAAAAATTAAGTTATTTGATAGACAGCACCAACCAACACACGACTTCAAAATGACGTATTCCACCCCCGAATGCTCAGCGCACAAGTGCAGAAATCCCAGGAAACAGCGATGTTCATGGCATCATAAAGTATCATCATATGATCGTCATCATTATCATCATTCGCCATCCTGACAGGATAAGGCCTGCTATAAAGTATGTCGTCTGTGGGAGATAAGGATTGGTACCTAAAATGGATCACAAAGCTTCCAAAAGAAGCCGAAAATATTTTGAAAAGTACCCAAGATGAAAGGCTGCGCCTCTGCACATCAAAAGACTTGGAGAACGTACTCGGCTCGCCGAATGGCCATCTGCTTGTACTGCAAACTCCTGACCATGTGGTGCAAGGTGCTTCTTCTAAAGGTGTGACCATGACCCTCAGGAAAAGGGGAGTGCAATTTGTCCGAGTGGAAGGACAGAGTGGACAAGGACCGAGTGGACGGATGTGTGCTACACGACCCCCCTAAGATCATGCCCAGTGAATGGACTGCATATCTGGATTAGGTGCTTTTAAATACCAATGGGAAGGACAAACTGTATCTAGGGCTTGTGAATGTACAGCTCGATTGTCTGTTTTGTCTTTCCACCATTAGTTAGACATCGCATTTAATAAATAGAATGGAGGTTGTACCCCACTGATTTGCTGTGCTAGATCAGCCGACATCGCATGTACGATTTCGCTTGGCTGAACGTAATAAATAGATAAAGGTGGGAAGTTGAGAGCACGGTTCCCCATTTGGGATAACTAAGTCACTGGGAAGGTAATGGGAGACATTGGCACGGGGACCCTGCCAGATTTTATTACCTCAGATGGCATCTATGGCTCGTTGGCTTCAGTCGGAGGTTGGGAAGCGGGTCCAAATCACATTGCTCGTTAGCCCACGCTCCCCCGAACCCGAAACAGTACAATTATTTGTTTGGCTCCAGGACCACAAGAGAAATTGTACAAAATTTTTGCATCCATTGCTAAAATGAGAAGTGTCCATGTGTGTGTACGTATGTGCTTTTTATATATTCATTGCGGCCGCTCGTTTGTGTTAACAGGAAATGATAGGAAATCAACACCTCTCAGTTTCGTCCACATATATCGTGTTTGCTCTATTTCAGTGAGCCCCATTTGAATTCAGGAACAGAAAAATTATGGTTAGCCATTTTGAAATTGCCACTCTTTCGTCTAAATGCTGAAAATGATGTTATTTGGAATTAGAAATGAACAGGATAGAACATCATCAGTATATGTGGAAAAATTACAGGCTCAGACTGGGAATTGAACCCAGGTCCTCTGGCAAACCATACCAGTGCTCTGCTATCTGAGTGACACACTGGCTGAGCAACACAATTCTTCCACATATACAAGTGCCACTCTCTTTCCCCCACTGCTACCGGGACACTCGCTGTCAACCACAGGAGCAGCTAGGGTTTAATAATACTCCACCCCTGTGGTGTTTAATAGCGGACATGAATGTGTCCGCCACAGGGGGAAGACCCTCTCGAGAGTAGGAGTAGGCCCAGATAGCTCAGATGGCAGAGCAGTGGTACGGTTTGCCAGAGAACCTGGGTTCGATTCCTGCTCTGGGGCCGTAATTTTTCCACATACACTTATGAAAATGATATTAAAAAGCCGATTTGAATCACAGATTTTGCGTTTGCATCAGCAGGTTAAAAGTGCCCAGCGAGCAGAACCGAGTCAGTGTAAACACACAGCACATGCACAAAAGGCCTCTTCGCATTCATATGTCAGTTCGAAAGTTCCGTACTCCCCATACTCATAAAAACGAAATACCGAATTATTTTAGGTGAGTTATTTGGGAAACTACATCAGTGATTTCTGTTTATACTTCAAGCAGTCAGGGAGAGACAAACTTTTATTTGTTTGTATGAAAAGGAAAACTTACAAAAGCCTCCATGAACAAGGTGAAAACTTTCTTCGTACATTACTGAAAGAGTTCAACGTCAAAGTAATACCCACTACTGCAGTAGCACAGCAAGATTTTTTTTTTTATACAAAAATATGTTCAATCACCATGTGCCTTACCACAGGTAGTAGTAATAGTAGTAGTACTGGTGGTGGTAGTAGTATTAAATCACATCGCAGGTAGAACAGGTGTAATAACCGATAAACGCATACTATGTTTAAACAAGGCTACAAGTGACGTTGTATGAGAACTTAAAAAACAAAAACAAACATAAAAACAACTCGATGTCGAAAGTGAAAAAATAAAAAGATGCACAGAAGCAAACCACAACCCAGAAAGGAGCTCAGGAGAGTACAAGCAATTTCAAAGGTCCCCAAGTAGAAGATACTGTACAGAGTGGCCTGAAAGTCACTTTACCCCTTCTAAATTTCTTGCACCTCCCTCCCTCCCTTCCCCCTCTGCCCTCCCCACCATGATGGTGCAAGGAGAATGATGGAGTGCATACAGATACAATGAGTGATTAATTATTGTAAGTACTGCACAATAAAACCTGTATACTGTATAGTATTAAAAGAGTTTAAGAACGAATACTTTACTGGGAATGGTAAAGCGACTTTCAGGCCACTCTGTGGAGTAGTAAGATGTAGTAAGAGTAGTAAGACAAAAAACAAAATGGTGGACATAATTTCTGTCTCCCAAAAGAATATGAGGAATAAATTATTTTTATTGTCAATAAGTTGGCTTTGTCACTCTTCTGTCAGAAACTTACTTTACTTGTTTACATCTTTACCAGTTTTCAATTATTCAAGTAGATAAGTGTAGTGAGTGTAGTGTAGTGTGTGTGTGTGTGGACAGTATAAGTGCGGCTTCCCAATTAGTTATACTTCCCATAAAAACACCAAAAATTAATGAAAAAAACAAAACCGTTTATTATGCACAATCCTGAAACTTATGTACCAGGCCAGCTCGTTAATGAACTTCTCTGGTTTACCATTACCACGTTAATAGTTAACATAAATTCTAGCATCAAGATTAACAACAGATTCATTCTGGTTATGTCTCTCTCACTCTCACACACACACGCGCACACACACACACGGTGGGGTTAGCAGTTGAATCCACCCATACAGCAGTTCTCGCTCATTCTCTGGTATAGTATATACAGTCATCCCATATACACTCAAAAGGATAAGGTATCTCAGCATGGTGACACATTCAGGCTTCCTCAGCAGAGCAATCAATTCCCGCATAGGTGAAGTTTTCAAACAGCGCCGTGTTCACGTACGCCTGCAAAACAAACAGCCAATGTAAATAAATGCATCAAATAATTTATAAATCAGTCATCATGCTGAGAAAAACCTTTACCAGGCAGAATATATTATTATGGTAGTGCGTTATGCTATTCACCATCACAGGTAGTACAGTATGCTATAACAATATGCCATTCATAGATAGCACAGCATGGCATTAATTAATCAGAGGTCGTACAGTGTACTATTAACAATTACAGGTAGTACAGTATGCCATTAATTAAGAGGTAGTACAGTAGTACTATTAATAATTATCACAGTAAGCCATTCACCATCACATGTAATCGAGCACACTGTTCAAATCAAAGGGAGTACAGTGTACTATTCACAACCACAGGTAGTACACAATATTATTCACCATCACTACAGGTTATACAGCATGCTATTCACCAGCAAGTTTCTGTTTCATGAATCTTTACCTCCGCCAACTAAGGTGAAGGAGGTTCTGTTTTCACCCCTTTCTGTCTCTTTGTTTGTTTGTTTGTTTGTGTACAAGATATCTCAAAAAGTTGTAGACGGATCTGGATGAAATCGTGTGGACAGGTTGGGTTGTGACAAGGATGAACTGCTTAGATTTTGGTGAAGATCCCGATCTGGATACGAGAATTATTTGATTATTAAAGTGATTCTTCACCATTGAGAGATAGGGCCAAAAACGATATAGTACTGTATAGCATGATATTTCAAAAATGTATTTGGCCCGATATGTTCTCGTGGATCAGGCATTACGTGGCAGAGGTATGCGCTCTACCGAGTGCCCTTCTTGTTGTTTCTGATTTCAAAATGCAAAAGGTTAGTTAGTTTGATTTTTGTGAGGTGAAGGGATAGGGGGTGGAAGCAGGTAAAACTCTTGTTTAATGATGAGTTTTCTTTTTCACAGCTTTTGGATTTTGATAAATTTGTCAACCTCAAACATATAAATTACAGTTGTGCTCTAAAAACACACAAAATGTTTCGAATCAAGATACACTACGTCCCCCACAGGCCCCCAAACCACCACCTGGCTTGATTCCCACAATCTCACTTCCCTGGCAATGCTTCTTGTCCACGTAATCCCCAGCTTTTGTCATAATTATTGCATATGGCCACAATTTACTTGTTTATTAATCGAAGCGATTTCGGTGAGATTTAACTTTTGCTTTCTGTTCGATGCATAATTCATTGCAATTCCTTGAAATAATTATGCATTTCCGCACACCCTGACCTCGAAGCACATTGTCGAATCACTCAGAATCCTACTGTGCTGGTGCTGCAGTGATGTTCTTGAAGTGGGAATGAAATGTAGGTGATCTTTAATGTGTCCAGGGTTAAAATAAATAAATAAATTACAAAAGCAGCTGGCATAATGACATCAGACCGAGGCAGTGTTGGCAGTGTATCGTCATGGGTGTGCCAAAATATCACATTGGGTCGGGAATAGGAAACAACTTTTCACCGCCAATATAAAATTGAAAAGTTATAAAATCATACGTGCGACGCAAGAATACAAGTGTGGTGGATATATCGTGAAAATTAACATCCTAGGTTTGAGTTGCCTGGAACAAGCGACCGGCTGTACAAGTCAATGTACAAGTATCCATTGTGTGCTTCTTCTTCGTCAGTATGCAGCACAAAGGTGTGGGGTAGCATCATTGGCTGAGGGCGCAGCTGTGCTGCTGATGCAAAGCACTCTGCTAGTTTTGACAGGAATTTGTGTTTTGTTCATGGTGCTGCCGATAGCTCGCCTACTCCTCACGAAGGACACCGTGGGATCTTTAACATCCACCAACGAATGCCGGCAGATGGGATGCCCATTTATTGTCCATCCGAGGGACGGCACACACATTGATGAAAGACCATGCCTGTGAAACACTGGGATGACAGTTTATAGGTGGGTCAGGATTTGAACCCAGGCCGTTGTGTGCTGAGGTCCTTATAGTTAATGTAACATTACAAAGATGCTTTCTCATATCGTTGTCCTGCACGTGATATATGTACCGTGCAAACTCCTACATGAGCCTTAGAGACTGTAGATAAAACAACACGCAAACTTATCAAATAATATGACTTGAATATAAATAATGTCATTGAGGCCAAATTGGAAATATCGAGGGGCAAGCTCCAACGAATCGTTCAAAAAGAAATAAATACAGATACCAAGGCTCATGGAAGAGCAGAACAATAAGACATGGATCAATAGATAAAATTGGCAAAGGGAAAAACTGTGCAACAACAGCAAATGGATGCACCACAGCACATGGAGAGCAATTGCAGAAGTGTGGAAACAGGGACTCAACTGGTGTAGTAAAGTTCAGTAGTGGAAATGGGAGAGACCGTGAGGTGCAGGTGGGCAGCAGACTTGAGATCCTGTAAGAAATAACTCAAGGCAATGGACTCAGGAAGACAGTTCTACAGGTGAGAAAAGAGTGATATGAAAGAATTGAGGTGATCGTTGAGTTTAGACTTGGATGAGGGAGGTATTGGGGTTGGGGGAGGGAATGGCGGGGGGAGGGGTAACAAGGAAAGGGATTTTGGCAGAACACATGTGACCTAGAGGGGCAGGAGCTGGAAGGAGAGGAGAGAGGTTTAGGAGCAAGAACAGAATAATCAACAAGGCCACAAACTTGCACGTGTGAGCAAGATGCAGCACCTGAGAATCAGCTTACTGATGTGTGATTCCATTGACATGGCCTGAGATTCCAGGGCTTTGGGTAGGGTGAGGTGGGGAGGGGGACAGAGATGGGAAGCAGTAATACCAGTGCACAGTAAGAAGCCATGTTCCATAATGTTCTGGATGATAGCCTTGTACACAGTCACAAGCTGAGGATGGTAGAGGAAAGACTTCTAAAGTGAGAGCTAGTTGTGAAGGCCTGTTTGGAGATATGTCCTGGCCAAAAAAGATACTAGTTGAAAAGTAAGGTCCAGGGACATCAGAGACTATCCATCTCCCAGAGGCTGACAACAGAAATAAATTGGTGGATTTGCCAGCTGGTCTTTATGGATGGACAAAGTGAGTATATGGGTCTATCTTGCACTAAAAGACATGCTCCAGGTAGACAAACAGGTGCTCATTGTCTCCATATCAGCAGAGAAGACTGCTACCACAGCCAGAATGGTGGAGGGGTGCAGAACTATCATTCCCAGAGTGGATTAATCTGAAAAGTGATGCGATTGATTTTCCAGTGACAAAGACATCATTGATGTATATCAAGAGCAGGATTGGTCTCAGCACACTACCTTGAGGGACACTGACCTCTGGAGGTAAAACATAGGATAATATTGCATCCTAAGCAATCCTGAGCTTGCAAGCACACAGCAAATCTTACAGACAGTCTAAGTGGGAACCACACACACCATTTTCTGACAGTTCAAAATTATGGTGGGGTGCCAGATCCAATAAATGCATGGAAGATGCCAAGTGAGATAGATCATCTTCTTGCGTATGGCAGCTTAGCTGCCGGGTTAGCTATCATTTCTTGGAAGCGCGACTGTGTCGCAATGCAGTGCCCCTCTACCAGTACACACTGGTACTCATTTCGCCGACCTCGTAAGGATGACAGGCTGAGTCAACCCCCCTAGTGTATTAATTCAGCGGCCAACGGGGCTTGAACTCAGGACCCTAGGATCCCAAGCCACCACCCTCACCACTAAGCCAACACCAGGCTTAGTGAGATAGATGTAACCTCTTCTTTGAGATTATAGCCATTAATCCATTTTGACACAGAAAAGACAGCATGTCCATGACCTGGTTGGAAGCCAAACGGATGCTGGGAGATCAGGTTTAGAAAAGATGATTTGAGGACTGCTGGAATTGCCAGTTCAATTTCTTTGCCTATAATGGGGAGAAGGCTGACTGGTCCATATTTAAGAGGGTCAGTGTTTGCACCATTATCATGGAGTACTGTAGTACTCCATATAGAGGGATGGTATGAGGAAAAAATGGCTGCCCATTAAAATGTGTATATAATGACAAGCTTGTAAACTACCATAAAGTGAAGTCATAAGCATTTAAAAGCCATACCTTTAATCTCAAGCATTTTCTGAACTACCAAGACTTAAGAAGACGCCAGAATACATTGCTAAAGTACCACAATGCGAGATCGCAAAAACGCCAATTTGCACTTCTTCTTCTGCTTCTTCCCCTCTCAAAACAATGTAAAATTGGAGCCCAACCTACCTCAATAACTGCTGAAGCCATGATAGTGAATCCAATGCGAGGGAGTTACTTTGGCTCTGGGCTTATGCACGCAACCCAAAATTTTAAAGTATATACAACATAAATTGTTTTATTATGAAAATAAATCAAATGTAAATGTGGACTCAACCAAACCAGGCCATGATCGTGGGAGGAGGGAAGATGGACAGCACCATTCCAAAAGCGATACATATCCAAACCATTCCCCCAAATCAACTGAAACAATTATTAAAACAATTTAATAACATAGATGGATTTAATCCATACAAAAATAACAAAATATATAAAACATAAAGCATTTTATTATCTAAAAAAGGCAGAAAGAAGAATAAAGAAAAATTTTTTTTAATGTAAAAACAGAGGGATGAAACCTTAAAAACAATAAAAACAGCCAAACAAGGTAGGAATGACACCACATTGCGAAGCCACAATACGACACCACGATCCTCATGGATTACCATCACAACATCTTTCGGCATTTTACTTTTGTTGTGGGATTGTGATGGATGGGGAAGAAGAAGAATGAAGAAGAATAACAATGAAGAATGACACCGCATTATGATGCCACAATACGACACAACAATCCTCTTCTGGTTTAGCATCATGATATCTTTTGACGTTGTTCCATCACAATCCCACACCAAAGGTAAAATGTCAGAGGATGTCGTGATGGTAATCCATAAGAGGGTTGTTGTGTTGTATTGTGGCATCGTAATACAGTGTCATTCCTACCTTGTTTGGTTGTTTTTTGCGATTTCATCCTTCTGATTGGACTCTTTTTTTTTTTACTTTTTTTTACAGCGCGGTGACATAGCGCTGTTATATAATTGGATATTCTGTCCTGTGTCTTGTCACACTTATGGCCGCGTACGTCCCTTTGATCTGAGGGCTATAAATAGAAATTTGTCCAACGTCACAACTCTTCCCATCATGCATGCTAATTCACCATGTCTACATTTAAATTTTGTAACTGCAAAATTGTTTCATCATTCTTAACCTAGACTTTTACTGCCCCCAGCCACGCGATATCGAAGTATTCGCTTCTTGTTTTCATCGTTTTTATTTTTTTTCTTGTTATGAATAGGGTTAACATCGGCCATTTCCTGTGATGCAGGCAGACGGCTCTTGGAGAATGGCGAGAGATGGAGATAGAGATGTGGAGAGAGAGAGAAAGAGGAAAATACAGAAAGAGTGAGTGTGAGAAAAGTTTGAGTGCGAGGTACAGATTTTGCCAGAGCTTATTGCTATGGAGAGGTTAGTAATTTCTCCACTTTAACAGCAGGGAAGTTCAAATGCCACAGGATGTTTTCAGTGAGGAGATGTAGGATGGTGCAGAAAGAGAGGGATAAGGGAGGTTGGCCTTTTCTGCAAAGACAGAGTTAAGGCAATCAACAATACTAGCGATACCCGTGCACATGCACGGGATAGCAGTACAACATAGCTGGTAGCAGATGACAGACCGTACACGGGGAATGACAAAAATACGCATTGTGCAAAATGCAAGTGGTACTATGGAACGCCAAGACTTCCCAAACATTGTCGGCATGTCCGCTAAGTGCCACAGCAGTTTCATAGGGATCGTGTGACGGCGAGCCGAGTTTTTAGTGTGCAAGCTTGGTATTATAATAGACTAGTATAGGCTTTGATGGGCATGAGTGGTGTCCACTCTGACCCCATCTTTATGAGTGAAGGAACACATGAATAACATGTTCAAGAGACAGACATGACCAACTGCCACCAAGTTTTTTTGTGGATACCAAAGTACCTGCAAATTCAACCGCAAGTAAGCTTGATGCTGGATTTTAGTGCGTCTGTGGATGAAGACACAATGTCTACAAATTTTGTGGAGCGACTGGAGGTTCCTATCAGTAGGGTTGATTTTCCAGGAGGAAAAGGCAAGCTGTTTTCTGTCAATTGCCTCACCGCATGAATTATTGTACCAGGGATAAGATGTTGGGCAGGATAGTTGGATGCATGAAGGTATGGAGTGATGCAGGAGAAACAGTAGTTTCTTGATAAATGTGTCCCAGGCACTGTAAGTCTGGAGATTAAGAGATAGTCGACCAGTCGGTGGAAGACGAGGTGGACTGCCGTCCAGACTGATGCCCTTATTGGCATAGGGAGAAAGATCTTGCTGGGCACGCTGCATTACAAACTTAATTTGAAGGTTTGCCCAAATGCCTGATCAAACTGTGGCATGGTTAGCATGTCTGGTATCCTGACTGTGGCAAGATATAACAGGCATGAGAGCTCGGTCGTAGCAGTACTCACTGTGCCTCTTACCATAGGAGTTGCACTCACTCATACCTTTCTTGATGAAGCACTCCGTAAAAACAAATATGAGATCCTTATGGAATGTTGTTTTGTTATTTTACTGAAAGAGATTGTGTTAGGATGGAGAAGAAAAGGGAAAGTGAGATATTAGGGTGTGAAACGTGTGGGAGGGGGTGGTAAAAGAATAAAAATAAGGGGCTTTGGGCTGTGTTGTGGCTTGGGGTGAAAGTGTGAGATGTGCGGGTAGCTGAACACTGGGGGCAGAGAGCCAGATGTGGAGCGGGATATGGGTCTGGGTGTGGAAGCACAGGATGTGTGGGTGTCGATTTGGTCAATTGTGCTGCCATAAAATACACTGAGGACAGTTTAAAAAAAAAGCTTTTCACAAGGTCAATGGTGAATCTGCCCAATGGGTTTCTGTTGGCTATGCTGTAGCTCTCTCCCCATTACACATTTAAAACTATGAATTACGTTGGCATATTTGCGGAATTCTTGAAACTACTGCCTACCTGCACTTTCCATCTCCATAATCCACTTTCCCATGCAATTGCCCACACGATAGTATGCATGGTGCTACATTGGCAATGCCATTTATATGGTGAGCTAGGTTTTTCCCGGTACGAGAAATACCACAACAGGCAAGGAATGTCCCTGTACCTTGCGCGCCTCGAGCATGCGGTTCAGAGAGACACAGATCTGTGCAAAGGTAGGACGGTCATTGGGTCGATCTCTCCAGCACTGTCGCATCAGCTCATATCTGTGCAGCGGGAATGATCGAGGTGAGGAGGGCACAGACAAAGGCCATGAGAGCAATGCTGAATGTGTAACTTTGGTGATAGAGGCACGAGCTTTATTCAAAAATGCAGCGGGGTCAAAAGGGTCTTTCTAAATTGATGTCGTTTCATTTTTACAACATAGGGATGGCACCATGCTGATAGATAAGCAAGCTAAAATAATATGGTTCCCTTTCAAGGAACTTTGACACAGGAGGCAATTAAGTCCATCAAAGCCTGTACTAGTTTCAATAACTTATGGTTGTTTATCCATGCTCTATTCTTTCAAATACTGAACAACAAGTAAGGAAGCAGCATGTCCCATTTTAAAAGTCTTTGGTATGACTCGGCCGGGGTTCGAACCGCCGATCTCCCAGACTCAGAGCGGACCCTCTAACCATTATGCCACCAAGTCTGGTTCAACTCTTTTACCGAGACTGGTTAAACAAGGACACTCTAGCCATGACGCCACCAAAGTTGCCGTTTTTCAAGTGTTCCACCTCTTCATGGTGACAAGATGGTTGCTTTTCACCTTAATCTGAGGGTTTTTCATAATGCCAATAACAAAAACCCTGAACTAGTTTGACACATGTGGCTGGACAAGCGTCCGTGAACTACGACGGCGTTCAAAAGTTATCGGAACAAGATTATTGTCTCAATATCCATTTCAAAATATGCCAATCATTTAAATTTCCAATATGTAGGCAAATGTAGTAGGTAAAGGAAATATTTTTCCTTGCTAATCATATTTACTTGTGTTTTGAAAAGAAAATAAAAAAGTTGGAGTTTCTTGGACGAACAAGCACATTGTCCTGATAACCTTTTTGAATGCCCCTTGTAACATTACAATCTTCAATTAAACTCATAGCACTGCAATGTTGGCAAAAATCACATCAATATATCACCTAAGCGTACCATGCCACACCTTCAAAGCGCCACACCTTCAAGAATGTGATTCTTGTATCATCATTATCATACATACAATGTGTTACTTATATTATGTACATCAGACAAACCAATTCATTTCTAAAACAGCGCTAAACCTATGTTGCGTTTTGTTTGTGTCGTGTATCGCTATAAAAGACAATTTTATCATTAATGTCGTAATAATTAATACGAGTCAAACCTGCAAAGGTTTCTGGAATCATGAAAAGGGCAATTTGCACACTACTGCAGCTCATTCATGCCAAATGGTGTGTTCAGAGACAAGGAGCCGTTGTCACGTCATACTGTGTGCCCTACGCTCTTGTTCGGCTGCATAACCCGGCGTTCCGTGGAGCCACAGTTTGCCAGCTGGCTGCTAATAAAGCACTTCGGAAACTTGGATGAGATGTCATTGGCGAGTGCCAAGTCAGAACAAGAGCCAAGTGTGTTTGCAACGCAATCAATTATGGGGCATTGCAAAATGTCACTGTGCACGAAAACCAACAAGCCAGCAATGATGGCAATAGTGTAAGAAGTGCGCATCCGAAAAAAAGTACAATATATTTATCAGTGGTTTTGACCAAACAAACTCCACTGACATAACCATGAATTTATAGAAATTTAGTGTCGACGGCATGTTTAACAGCAAGTACTCAACAAAGATGGCTTGTGAATAATACAACGGAATGCTAGTCTCAGAAAACTATAGTGTTGGTTGGCGCCAGCAAACAAGATGTACACAATGGGAACTATCGACCAAGAGTCTAAGGGTTAACAAGGGTAGATTAACCGTCGTGGGAAATGAGGTGCATTTGCCTTTTGAACATTAATCGCCATTTGTCAGGGTAAAAGAAGGAAATGTGGATGGAGTGAAACTGGGATATAAAGTGTGATGCAAAGGTCTAAGATCAAAGGGGATCTGGATCAAAGATCGGAAGTCAAATTAATTTTTTGGTAAAGTGAGTTCAACGATAAAGGAACGTTCTAATTGAAGAAATGTTCTTCAATAAACATCTTCAAGTGATAAATTAACTTGTAATCGAAGAGATATTCTTGAATAAATGAGATAACTAATCACTCAAAGTTGTTGATTGAAGAACATCTCTGATTACAAGATAACTTTTTGTATGCAGGGTCGAGGCTCATGGATGAGCTAGAACACAGGACGGATCAGGATGTAACAAAATGAAAAGAACTGTAAAAAGAGAGGAGGGGACACCAACATCAAGGTTGAGGGACAAAATAGAGGGAGACTTCGATAAATAATGGATGTAGGGAAAGAAAGAGGGGTAGGAGAGGACGTATGGGGTAGGCAAGATGAATGCAGAAGCAAACCCTCAAGAACGAAAAACTGGAAATTTGAAAAGAGTTTGGCTTGGGAGAGTTAATGGGATGAGAAAAGATCATGGTTTTGGATGGGGGATGATCTGAGATGATGGTAAACAGCTGTCTTTAAGACCTGGAGGGAAGAATGGGATTAAAAAGAATGTGGAAGTTGGTTCCACAGGTGGGGGAAAAAGGGGGAATGAATTTCTAGAAGTGAGCAGTTATTCTGGATTTTGGGAGTTTCACAACAAAGGGCATGTTGGTGGACCACATGCACCCTGTAGACACCTG
>CM068958.1:63543543-63556501 GCA_035128595.1 Eptatretus atami | reverse complement strand
AGAGAGATCCCTGTAATGCCTGATCCACAAAAGCATTCTGGCCCAATACATTTTTGAGATATCGTGCTATATATCGTTTGAGGCTATCTCTCATGGTGAAGAATACTTAAAAATTGAGTAGTCGAAATCCGGATCGGATCTTCACCAAATCTAATGCAATTTGTCGTGGTCACACACCCCAACCTGTCCAACAAAGTCTTGTCCGAATCGTCCACAACTTTTGAGATAACCGGTGGCTAATATATGTTTAGCCTATCCTCAATGTGAAGAATCACTTTAAAATGATTCAGATCCTATCTTCACCAAATCTAAATCAGTTCGCCATTGTCACAAACACTGAACTGTCCACAGAAAATTTATCCGAATCCTTCACAAACCCTTTTTTTAGATACCTACAACAGAACAAACAGACAGAAAGGGTGAAAACATAACCTCCTTCACCTTCGGTGGCGGTGGTAAAAATATAGAAGCATATTTCAGCCATACGCTTTCCTGTGTATGCTGTCTTTTGGCTTCATGGGACTACAAACTGATATTTACAATATCTTGTTAATTCCATTTAAAACTGCAACTGATTTACTATTCCTAGTATAAATCTAAGTAATAAATGAGGAATATGTGTGTGTGCGTGCGTGCGGCGTGCGTGTGTGTGTGCGCGCGTTGTGCGTGCCGTGTTTTTCCTTTTCTCAACAAACGTTCAATTCCAATTTGGTCATCGAGTCAGTAAGGCCTAAGTCACATTTGCTCTACGGCAGTGGGGAGGGGTACGCGGCCGTACGCCCTCTGAATTGTGTGCGTTGCGTGCGTGCGTGTGTGTGGCGCGGTGTGCTGCGTGTATTCACTTTTTCTCAACAACCGTCAAATCCAATTGGTTCAACGAGCAGTAAGCCTAAGTCAATTGCTCTTCGCGCCAGGATACGGCGGCCGTACGCCCTCTGAATTGACAGAAACGTGTTGGCGGCCCGTAGAGTTTCGAGGGGCCTGCAGGGTCCACGCCGATGGCTAATATTTTAGCAGCGCGTAAGGTCGCCCGTGGAATATAAACGCGGAGTATAACTTTTTTCATTGCTAGTTCGCCGTAGCAAATTCGACAGCCGAAAAAAAAAAAATGTAAATAAAAAAAAATTAACCCTTCGTACCGTCCGTCTGGCGCACGTCCCTTGAGGGCCCCCCTTGCGTCCCCCTGTGGTCGCCTTGGCGGTCAGCCTTGCGTCTGCCTTGAAATTATATGGCCGCCGCAAGGAACACCCATAGGTCCACCGTGCGACATCAAATCAAAAGACAGTACGGCAACTCCACGTTTTCGTCTCCCAATTTATAAATACGCCGTGCACTCCCCGAAAAATAAAAACATATGTGGACTGCTACATTGTTGTGACCGTGGAAATACTGCGGCCGGCCGTATAATTCTAATGGCCTAGATTTGGAGACCCCACGGCCGCTGGCAAATGTGACTAGGCCTAAATACGCCGTCGGCTCCCGAAAAATAAAACATATGTGACGCTATCATGTGTGACCCGTGAAAATACTGCGGCGCCCGTATAATTGCTTAGTGCCGTAGATTTTGGAGACCCACGGCGCGCGTCGCAAATTGACCTAGGCCTAAGTACCCACTAAATTCGTTGGGTGTGTCTGCGTGGTCGTGTGGGTGTCCTGGTCTGTCCGGTGTCGAGCATAGGCTCGGGGTGGTGGGTGGGTGTGTGTGTCCGTGCTGGGGTGGGGTAAGGGGGTCTGGGTCTGGGCGGGGTGTGTAGGTCTGGGTCTGATGTGTGCTGGGGGGGGGGGGTGTGTGTCTGTCGCGGGCTGGGATGGTCGGCGTGGTGGGGTGGGGGGGGGGTGGCTGGTGGTGTTCTGGCCCTGTAGTGGTGCGGAGGCCTGTGGGGGCGGACTGCGGTGTTGGTAGGTAGGGGGAGCGGGGTGGGTGCCAAGGGGGGTGGGGGTACATCTTCGAGGGTTGTGTCGAGGTGCGGTGGGGGGGTGGGGTTGGTGGTGGGGTATGTTCGGTAAAGGTGGCCTGCATGCTCTGGGTGTTGTTGGGGTGTTTTCGAGGGGTGCAGGTAGGTGAGGGGTTGAAATGGGGCTGGGGGCAATCATATCGGATGGCTAGGTTTCACTGTTGTGGTTGGATGGGTGGTAGTGCTCGAACACACTGGGTGGTCATACATGGTGGGTGTGTGGTGGTCCGATTCGGTGGGTGGCTGGGGGTGTGGGGTGAGGTCAGTAAAGGGACCGGTGGGTACATTGGTGTGACATCGCCGGGGTCTCCAGCTGTGGTGGTAGGTTTAAGGCTGTGGCGTGTGTATGTGGGGGAGTCGAGTGGGTGGTGCAAAAAACGGGGGGTAAAGGGGCACTTCTGGGGGCGTGGTGCGGCGGTAGGCCCTAACTATGTCTTGATCTGAAACAGCCACGTTTACTGCAGTTTTTGAATTTATCTTTTCGATAATAGGCTGATTTTTATCTATCTCATTTTCTCCGTCAGATTGCGGCTGTATCTATCCCATCGCACCGCCAACCACCTTCACACTCCTACCTGCTTCCAACCTCTCACATCCTCCTCGACGGGTCTGAAACTGCAGCCGCTCCCTCGCCCTACCTCTCCCCACCACCACCAATCGCAAGCCCAACCAGCGAATTCATCTAGCAAACGCAAGGTATCGCACGTGAACAGCACAGAGTCACACACAGCACAGATCATCGACACCTGGCAACGCAGTTAACTGTGCGAATGAAAGGCGTATCAGTGTGCCTCGAGTTACATTTCAATGCTAAACTTGTTCCATGAGCGAACTTCTCATCCGACGCATACACACGCTCACCCACCCACCATGTCGCCGGTCTCAACTTGCTACTACATTGCGTGTACTTGCTGGGTATACAGATGCCAAAAAAACGTTAGTTACTTTAACGTTGCTGTGCAGTAGGGTTGGCAGATTTTTTAACAGCTTCGACTTACTTGCCAATAGTGAGCACAAAATGGTTCTTCTCAGCATGTATGTTTTCTGTAGAGGTGTCTGATGAGATATAACTATGTCTGACTCAAATGACATTCTGTCTAATTCGTCACATGTTGATTCCACATGTCGACTACGGGACTGATACCACTGCGTGCAACAGACGGAGACGAGCGTGCACATCCGCGTGCGAGCCAAGGCGCCTCGGTGAGGTGATGCCCCAGAGCATACAATTGGGCTCCTACACTTCGGGCTCTTACCAAGACTTCCGGCCACGTCGCCCAGGTTGGAGCAACGCCTTGATCTCCAAAGAAAAAAGAGTGGCCTCAATTTTTGAAGAGTGCGGAATAAGCTAGTACTAATAAGACTAACAATTTGTGTTCAGGTCTTAAGCATGCCAAAGGGGGGGAGGGGGGGGGGGAGGGGGGGGGGGGGGTTTTAGGGCATAGGCTTGGGCAAATTTATCAAAGTTTTCGTGCCTTCTATTTGTCTTTTTCTTTTTATTTTTTTTTCCCTTAAAAAAAACATAATATATGTGCGGGCCAGTCGGGGTCAGGTGAGAAAGACCACTAGTGTGGGGGAAGCCTACGTCGATTCCCACCAGACTGCCCCGGAATTGTAGGCCGCGTCGGCATCACGGGAATATCCGTGACGCGGCGGTCGCTTAACTGACCGTGGACGCGCAATAACTCACGAACCGCTGCTGACCTAGGGTCCTTCCGTCATGGAATCGGGTTACCTAATAACCACGTGGTTTTAATTGCGGGAAACCACACCCAGCCTGTAGACGCCTTGTCCGAACGTGGATCACTCTACCGATCGGCTCACCTTTCGCGACGATGCAGCCCGACCGACACTCTGCCAGGACGTGTTGATAAAATAGAAGATAAAATTAGATAAATTAGCTAGAAGAACGGATCATTGGGAATAAAGACCTGGACTAAACTAGATGTCCGAACGTCATCTGGACCAATCGAAAAAAAGACAAAGGTGAGCTGGAACAAATTTTTCCTAAAATTGACAAATTAAAATTTTATTAACAGCAAGCTGAGAGAAAGTATGTGGTATGACAAAGATTTATTGGTATGTAACGCAGGGAAAGAGGGAGAGGTGTGGGTGCGACAACATAATACAAGCTAACTTAACTAACAGCACACAGTGCATGACTTGACATGAGATTAATAACAAGCTTAACAACATAAGCTCTTTCTACAGGCTTATTTAACAGACAGCGCACCCAGCACACTCAGACCACGCACACACACAAAAAAGAAACCCCAATGAAAAGGGACTTTTTGCAGCAGGGAGGGGGGGGTTGAGGTTATGTTTCTAGGTACTGGCGTTCGGGGGAGAGGTCTGCCGTGTGCCGGACCAAACTAGTAGTCACGTTGTTCTGGCCACAGCCGCACGTTGGAGATCCGTGTTCCTGAGGAGGAGCTCGAGGAGAAAGGCGAAGTCGCAGGGGGAGGTGGAGCAGTGGGCGGAACCAGGCTAGACGGTTTGTCGAGGCGAGACGGGGCGAGTCGAGAAGCAGAAGGCGAGGTCGACGTCGTGTTGGGCGGTAGATGAGAAGCATGGAAGCACACGCACGTGAAAAACCACTCAACATCTCTCACACAGAGGACTTCTTCCGTCTTTTTAGAGCCCCGAGGCTCGGGGAGGGGGCCATGCCAACATCCAACGTCATCGCCAAGTCGGCGCTCCGACACCCTGCACGTGGTCCTGCCCAGCCTAGCCCGGGCTCTCCGGGTAGACGCTGGTGCGCCCGCCCACCCTTACTCGCGTGACTCCGCTGCACAGTCGGGTTTTGGGTAGACGCTGGTGCATGCCGTCCACCTTACTGCGTGACTGTCGCTGACACTGTCTGGTTTCGGGTCGATGTTGAATGCACGTTATGGTAGCCAGAGACAGACGAGGGGGCAAGCAGCAGATTTACGCTTCAGAAAAGAAAAAGAAAAAGAGTGGGGAAAAATCAAAAGGGGAAAATGATTTAATAATCCTAACTATTAGACTCATCGCAACGCACTCGCGTTGTCGCCGCTAACAAAAGAGAACGGGAGCTATCTACCATATATTAATGCATAACTGTCTGGGACCCTCTCTGTTGTGGCATGCGGTTCTGGGAACCGCAACAATATTTGTAGTTGTTAATATTGTATTCATGATGTTTCATAATATTGATAAAAATGTTGTACCCCTTTCTGGGCCTGACACCAACGGTTTTTTTTTTTTTTCCAAGCATCTTTTCGCCTCAACCGAGGCCTATCCACTACAAGAGAAAGATTTTGTATTTTTCTGTGAAAACACTCGTATTTTGCAGCAAAGATCTTGGTAAAGACTTCCTTCGCAATGATGGATGTGGACGTTTTCGAAACGGGCACTGCATCTACCTCATTTTAAAACTACAGACTGATGTTTACTAATACTCTGTAATTCATTAAAACTACAAACTGATGTTTTTATATCCTGTAATTCTGTAAAACACAACGATGTTTACTAATATCTAATAATTCATATAAAACTCCAAACTGGATGTTTAACTAATAATCCTTGTAAATCTATAAACTCAAACTGATGTTTTACTAATATCCTTTAATTCAATATAAAATCCCAAACTGATGTTACTAATATCCTTGTAAATCATTGAAAACTACAAACTGATATTTCACTAATATCGCAGTAATTCATTTAAAACTACAGACTGATGTTTACTAATACCTTGTAATCATGTAAAACTACAACTGATGTTTCTAATATCCTAGTTAATCCATATATAATCGAACTACAAAACTGGTGTGTTTACGTAATATCTAGTCATTCATTTAAAACTACAACCTGATATTCACTAATATCCCTTGTAATTCATTTAAAATACTAAACTGATTTTTAACTAATATCCTTGTAATCATCATATAAACACAACTGATGTTTACAATATCCTAATATAATTATAAAACTCCAACTGATGTTTACTAATATCTGTAATCAATAAACTCCAACTGATTGTTTACTGACATATCCTTGTAATTAATTATAAACTACAAACTGATGTGTCACTAATATCCTAAAATTAATATAAAACTCCAAACTGATGTTTATCAATACCTTGTATTAATATAAAACTCCAAACTGATGTTACTAATATCCTAATAATTAATATAAAACTCCAAACGAGTTTACTAATTGCCTGTAATTATTATAAACTAACAAACTATGTTCACTAATATCCTGAAAATTCATATAAAACTCCAAACTTGAAGTTTACTAAAATCCTTCGTAATTCATAATAAAACTTCCAAACTGATGTTACCATTTCCATGTAATTCATATAAAATACAAACTGAATGTTACTAATATAACCAGTAAATTCATTTAAAACTAACAGATGATGTTTACTCATATCCTTGTAATTCTTCATAACAAACGACAAACGGTGTTTACCTAAATATCTAGTAATTCATTTATAACAACTACAAAACCTGGTATTCACAATATCCTTGTAATTCATTTAAAACTACAAACTGATGTTTATCTAATATCCTTGTAATTCATAAAAAAACTACTGAACTGACCTGTTTACTTAATATTCCTTGTAATTCAAAAAAATACAAACTGATGTTTACTAATACCTTGTAATTCATATAAACCTCCAACGATGTTTAACTAATTTGCCTGTAATTAATATAAAACTACAAACTGTGTTCACTAATATCCTGAAAATTCATATAAAATCCAAACTGAATTTTTACTAAAATCCTTGATTCATAAAAACTCCAAATGATGTTTACATCATTTCGCATGTAATTCAATATAAAATACAAACTGATGTTTAGCTAATATCCCTGCAGATTCATTTAAACAAGATTGATGTTTACTGCATATCCTTGTAATTCTATTGTAACCACCCAATGAATGCTGTCCCGTAATTACAGTAAAACTCTCGCCTAATGTTATATTTCCTTGTAAATTAATATATCGACTACATGATGTCTAACGTCATGCCTTGTTCTGCTTGTGATTTTAAATATCAACTGCTTCCAAGACCTTATTCCTGATTCTGAGTAAACCAGACTGTACAAGAGCATTCACGCTGCTGAAACAGTTTTTCTGGTAGAATTAATTACGGGTGTGTTTGCATTGCCTTCCCATCTAGTGTATTTTAGGAATTTGTAATTGTTCAATGGCTGTGATAAGCTCACCGACTCTTTCACGAAAGGACGTCCAGAGGTCTCAATGTACACCAAGCTATGCCAGCAGATCAAGACCCCAGTATAAGACGGTCATCCAAGGATGCACAGCACATTGTTGAACCAGTTTAATAGGCTGTTCAGGATCAACCCAAGCAAGACAGCTAGAGAGCCGAGTTGTGTACCTCGAGGCTCATTAGCTGCCACCCCAGGCCTAGACACTGTTATAAAAGAAGGTTAATATTACAACTATATTTTTCTCCGATGAAGGGGCAACGCGTGGAAAACGTCAGCATCTTCGGCTTTCCCACGTTGGTTAGCATCCCTCAATCAATCTCCTGTTTATTGCAACCATTAATATTAGAACGTCTGACTTCTTTCGTAGCAGACGAAGCAAAAGAAAAATCTCCAAACATTTCAAAGATAGAGTTTTTCATTCAACAGAATATACTTAATCTTATCGGCTACTTGTTTTGGTCTCCACTGGCATGATGTGTACAAGAGATGGAGTCCTGGAGTGTAGATATGGCATGGGTGTCATGAGCCAAACACCCCGATTATAGTTTGAATTTAAATATATATATAAATATATATATATATATATATAATACATTACATATTGTGTGTGTGTAGAGTGCTGCTCTCTCAGATAAAAACAATTTATTGTTTCTTTGTCTTCAATTTCAGAATTCAGGCAAATATCAAATATGTAAGCCTGGTGTTGGCTTTACGGTTAAGGGTGGCTGGCTTAAGATCTTTGGGTGTTGAGTTTGAGGCCCCTGTTTGCCATTAAATAACACCAGGTGGGTTGACTCAGCCTGTCATTCCTTCTGATGTTGTAAAAATTAGTACCAGCTTACTGAAAAGGGGGCACTGCATGAGTGGCAAAGCCATGTTCCCAGCAATGATGCAACAAGCAGGCCACAGGGCTGCTTACAAAATAATAAAAATCAAATATGTAGTACTTTCAAAATACAGCAAAATAATGAAACAAATGATTATCTCAAGTGTAAGTCTTTCAACCCCACCACCCCACTTACCCTATCCCAACCTCCTCTCTCCTCGTGGCTCTCACTTGTTTCATCTACATCTACATTTGTTTCATTCAACTTACTTTGTTGAGTGAAATTTAATATCATGAGCCTGAAACCACCATCCATGTGCGGCGCCACCTAAGGGGCGCTGCATCGTGGCGCATGGCTTTATCTTTCGGGTTATGGATGTAAAGCCGGCTGCCCAACTGCATTTCAAGTCGAGGATGTTGTCGACCTCTGCATTTTACAAAAAAAGGTAGGCTAGCCGAATGTGTATGTTTTACATTGGCCTTTTAAGACAGGTTTTCTTTTACGTTTCATGCATGAAAACTATGCATTTCATGTATGAAACTATATGAAAACATGCATTTTTTTCATGCTTTACCCTCTTTTTAGCTCACCTGGAACGGTAGTTCTGGGGAGCTTATGGAATCATGCGTCATTCCGTCCATCCGCCGTCCACAGATACCTGCAAATTCAGCTCTGAAACGGCACTATGATTTTGATGAAACTTCACTACAGCCTTCATCACACTGTATGTACCACGTTTGTATGGTATTTTTAAAAATCAGACCCTATGGGGTTCTATGGGGGTTGCCCCCAAAATAGGTATTAGTTTTGTTACATATTCGAGGCTCATGCAAGAGCTAGTACAATGAACGGATCAGGACACAACACAAACCAGGATGCAAAAACGCATGCATTGGGATGGACAAGATAGATACAGAAGGAAACTCCAAGGAGAGAAAACTTGAAAATTGGAAGGAGGGATTTGGGTGGGTTATCGAGGTTAGAAAAAGATCATGGTTTGGATTGGGGAAGATCTGAGATTGTTGTGACTTGTCTTAAAGACCTGGTAGGAAGAATGAGATTGAAGAGAAGTGGAAGTTGATTTCCACAGGTGGGGAAAACAGGAAACAAATGAGTGTAATCCTGGATTTAGGTAATTTTACCATAAGGGCCCTGTCACACCTTGACGTTTTAACCAGCAATGACAACGTATAAAAATGTATGTAAAACGTTGGCGTACGCTGAAATTTTGATGTTTTTTTTTTAAAGTTTTGGGCATATTCATAACGTGTGGCGTATGCATAACATATTAGTAACGGGCACAGAACGTTTCGTTGTTGTTATTGATAACTTTTACCAAGGAATGCTTAGCCTGTTGTCGGCGTTCACAACCTATGCCCAACGATAGTTTAACTACGCATAGCGCGCTAAACGTATCGCCGGCGAACTCGTGGCGTAGCCTGTTAAGACCTGCCGCACGCCGATTTAAATCATAACCGCCTGAGAATTTGAAGTGTCAACATCGCAGTCAACACTTGACGATTTTGCCAGCGTATGCCGGCCTATTGAAAAATGTGTCTAAAACGCTAGGCGCACGTCAAATACGGTATAGGTAAGTTTGTGTATGTTAAGAGTAGGCTGGAAACAATGAAGTATGCTGTCATATACGTGTACGTGTAAATACGTCGTGAATTTTCAAAGCATGCTAAAATTTTACGACGTACTCGGCGTATGGCTAACACGTTCCGCATGCGTTGTCATATGTTCTGGCACGCTCCGCGATTGTTTACACACGACGGACACACGTTACTTGTAGGTTACTCATAAGTCGAAACACGTCGAGTAATATTTACATACCCGCAACCTAATTTTCAACCAATGGTAACGTCCTTTTAACCTATGAGTAGCGTGCTCTGAACCTATGTTTAATGTGCTTGAAACCTATGAGTAACGTGCATTGAACCTATTTGTAACTGCCTGAACCAATGACTAGCGTGCTATGAACCTATGAGTAACTGTGCGTTTAACCTATGTGTAGCATGCTTTGAACCTAAGTATAACGTGCTTCTAACCTTTGAGTAACATGCTATGAACCTATGTTAGCGTATCTCAAACGCCATTTGTCGTATGTAGACGAATTAGATTGACGTCTTCCGGACGACCACAGCACTTACTGAACGTGTTTCTAACTTACATCTTCCGTGTAATGGCGTATTGGCAGCGTTAAGGGAATGGTATATACAAATGGGCTTCACAAGAGGAACCCATCATTGTTCAGACTCCATGTTGAGTAGATGTCAATGCCAGTAGTATCAGTAGTAGTAATACTATTAGCAGTAGTTGGTGTGCGTGACAGTAGTAATAGTAGTAGTAGTTGTAGTAGTAGCATTGGTATAGTAGTATGTCTATGTCAGTAGTAGTAATGTGAGCGTGATGGGAGGGTGTGGGTGATGATGGATCCTCTTATCGTCCACGAATAGGAGACTACTTTGCACATTGTTCGATGTTCTTTTCGGCTAATTTTTTTCCCTCATTCCCACGATGAAATATTTCTTTGTTTTACTTTTTAAAGTATTAAAAACGACTTTGACAAATGCATAAGCACTAGTAATGAACACAGAACGCTTCGATAACTTATAGATAAGTTTTACAACGATTGTTATCGTGTTTAGTCGTCCACAACCTATGCCCAGCGATAGTCTAGCGTATGCATAGCGTAATAATTCCCAAGCACGTTATTCATTAGGTTATAAATAAGTCCGGGTACCCTAAACATTACTTTGATGTGTTTGACGTATGAGGAACTTTCAAGTAGCGTGTTGCGAAGTGGAACAACGTTCGTGTAGCGTGCTTACAAAACGTTACTCATAGGTGAGAAATAAGTTTCGGGTACGCGAATGTTACCTCTAAGTGTTTCGACTTATGAGTAACATACAATTAACGTGTGTCAACGATCATAACTTCCCTACAACTTATGGCCACAGCGTAGCGAACGTGTGAGCCAACGCCGAGTACGTCGTAAAATTTCAAGCATGAAAAATTTTTTGGACAACCAAAAAGTAAACGTTTTAAACCAGCGTAATACGACCTATGGTCGTGTTTTTCAGCGTGAACCTAACGTCACAAAAACGTACCCATAACGTATTCGACGTGTGCCAACGTTTTATACAAATTTTATAAATCGGCATACGCTGGCTAAATCGTCAAGGTGTGACAGCCCCTTAAGGGAGTTAATGGTGGACTGTGTAAGTCCTGCAGAAACCAGGGGGTGGCGGGACAAAAGCACATACAGAGTAGAGGGTCAGGTCAGGTGTGGGAGCATACGACGGAGCAGCGCATCTCTGCATCCACTTTCCGCCGGTACTCCAGGGGCACCGTCTGGTTTAGCGTACCGAAACTTATTTCTAACCTATGAGTAACGTGTTGTAGGCACGTTACGCGATCGTGGCACACGTCGACACATGTTACTTGTAATTACTCATAAGTCGAACATGTCGAGGTAATGTTAGCGTCAGTGTTCAGACTCCCTGGTTTTTATTTGGTTTTTTTTTTCTTCGGTATGACGGTGATGTTGACACTTCGATTTCTAGTGCGGTTATAATATAATATAATTAATAGGCTGCCGCTCAACAATTTAAATCATCGATTTAACTTACAAGTAACGTGTGTGGACGTGTGTCAACGATCGCGTAACGTGCCTACAACACGTTACTCATAGGTTAGAAATAAGTTTCGGGTACGCTAACCATTACCTCTACGTGTTTCGACTTATGAGTAACTTACAAGTAACGTGTGTCGACGTGTGTCAACGATCGCGTAACGTGCCTACAACTTATGGCCAGAGTATGCGGAACGTGTGTCATAACGCCGAGTACGTCGGGGAATTTTCAACATGCTGAAAATTTCTCGACGTACTCGGGTATGACGACGTATGCCAGCGTGCTCTTAACGTATACAAAACTTACCCATAACGTATTCGACGTGTGCCAGCTTGGTTCGGCAAAGTTTCATACGTCGGCATACGCTGGCTAAAACGTCAAGGTGTGACAGCGGCTTCACACTTCGATGTCTAGTGCGGTTATGATTTGAATCGTCGAGCCGCAGCCTATGAATAGACTACGCCACGTGATGTCGGCGATATGCTGCCACGCGCTATGCATAGTTAGACTATCGTTGGCATAGGTTGTGAACGCCGACAACACGCTCAGCATTCGTTGGTATAAGTTATCTATATGTGATTGAAACGTTCTGTGTACGTTACTAATACGTTATGCATACGTCCACTCGTTATGAATACGTCCAAAACTGGGAAAAAACATCAATAGTTCAGCGTACGCCAGCCGTTAAGAGCACGCTGGCATACGTCGTCATACGCCGAGTACGTCGAGAAATTTTCAGCATGTTGAAAATTCCCCGACGTACTCGGCGTATGACACACGTTCCGCATACTCTGGCCATAAGTTGTAGGCACGTTACGCGATCACGTCGACACACGTTACTTGTAAGTTACTCATGAGTCGAAACACGTAGAGGTAATGCGTTCCCGTGTACGCCGAACTTATTTTTCTAACCTATGTATGAGTAACGTGTTGTAGGCACGTTACGCGATCGTTGACACACGTCCACACACGTTACTTGTAAGTTAAATCGATGATTTAAATTGTTGAGCGGCAGCCTATTAATTATATTATATTATAACCGCACTAGAAATCGAAGTGTTCAACATCACCGTCATACCGAAGAAAAAAAAAACCAAATAAAAAACCAGGGAGTCTGGAACACTGACGCTAACATTACCTCGACATGTTCGACTATGAGTAATTTACAAGTAACATGTGTCGACGTGTGCCATCGATCGCGTAACGTGCCTACAACACGTTACTCATAGGTTAGAAATAAGTTTCGGGTACGCTAAACCAGACGGTGGCCCCTGGAGTACCGGCGGAAAGTGGATGCAGAGATGCGCTGCTCCGTCGTATGCTCCCACACCTGACCT
>CM068958.1:63530291-63543533 GCA_035128595.1 Eptatretus atami | reverse complement strand
TCTGTATGTGCTTTGTCCCGCCACCCCCCCCTGGTTTCTGCAGGACTTACACAGTCCACCATTAACTCCCTTAAGGGGCTGTCACACCTTGACGATTTAGCCAGCGTATGCCGATTTATGAAAAATTTGTATAAAACGTTGGCACACGTCGAATACGTTATGGGTACGTTTTGTGTACGTTAGGTTCACGCTGAAAAACACGACCATAGGTCGTATTACGCTGGTTTAAAACGTTGTACTTTTTGGTTGTCCAAAAAGAATGAAGAAGAATAACAATGAAGAATGACACCGCATTATGATGCCACAATACGACACAACAATCCTCTTCTGGTTTAGCATCATGATATCTTTTGACGTTGTTACCATCCAATCCCACACAAAGGTAAATGTCAGAGGATGTCGTGATGGTATCCATAAAGGGTTGTTGTGTGTATTGTGGCATCGTAATACAGTGTCATTCCTACCTTGTTTGGTTGTTTTTTGCGATTTCATCCTTCTGATTGGACTCTTTTTTTCTTTTTTTTACAGCGCGGTGACATAGCGCTGTATATAATTGGATATTCTGTCTGTGTCTTGTCACACTTATGGCGCGTACGTCCTTTGATCTGAGGGCATAATGAAATTTGTCCAACGTCACAAACTCTCCCATCATGCATGCTAATTCACCGGTCTACATTTAAATTTGTAACTGCAAAATTGTTTCATCATTCTTAATCTAGACTTTTACTGCCCCAGCCACGCGATATCGAAGTATTCGCTTCTGTTTTCATCGTTTTTATTTTTTTTCTTGTTATGAATAGGTTAACATCGGCCATTCCTGCTGATGCAGGCAGACGGTCTTTGGAGAATGCGAGAGATGGAGATAGAGATGTGGAGAGAGAGAGAAAGAGGAAAATACAGAAAGAGTGGAGTGTGAGAAAGTTTGAGTGCGAGGTACAGATTTTGCCAGAGCTTATTGCTATGGAGAGGTTAGTAATTTCTCCACTTTAACACGCAGGGGAAGTTCAAATGCCACAGGATGTTTTCAGTGAGGAGATGTAGGATGCGTGCAGAAAGAGAGGGATAAGGGAGTTGGCCCTTTTCTGCAAGACAGAGTTAGGCAATCAACATACTAGCGATACCGTGCACATGCACGGGATAGCAGTACAAACATAGCTGGTAGCAGATGACAGACCGTACACGGGGAATGACAAAATACGCATTGTGCAAAATGCAAGTGGTACTTGGAACGCAAGACTTCCAACATGTCGGCATGTCCGCTAAGTGCACAGCAGTTCATAGGATCGTGTGACGGCGAGCCGAGTTTTTAGTGTGCAAGCTTGGTATTATAATAGAGACTAGTATAGCTTTGATGGGCATGAGTGGGTGTCCACTCTGACCCCATCTTTATGAGTGAAGGAACACTGAATAACATGTTCAAGAGACAGACATGACCAACTGCCACCAAGTTTTTTTGTGGATACCAAAGTACCTGCAATTCAACCGCAAGTAAGCTTGATGCTGGATTTTAGTGCGTCTGTGATGAAGACACATGTCTACAAATTTTGTGGAGCGACTGGAGGTTCTATCAGTAGGGTTGATTTTCCAGGAGGAAAGGCAAGCTGTTTTCTGTCAATTGCCTCACCGCATGAATTATTGTACCAGGGATAAGATGTTGGGCAGGATATTGGATGCATGAAGGTATGGAGTGATGCAGGAGAAACAGTAGTTTCTTGATAATGTGTCCCAGGCACTGTAAGTCTGAGAAGATTTAAGAGATAGTCGACGCAGTCGGTGGAAGACGAGGTGGACTGCCGTCAGACTGATGCCTTATGGCATAGGAGAAAGATCTTGCTGGCCGCTGCATTACAAACTTAATTTGAAGGTTTGCTCAAATGCCTGATCAAACTGTGGCATGGTTAGCATGTTGGTATCCTGACTGTTGGCAAGATATAACAGGCATGAGAGCTCGTCGTAGCAGTACTCACTGTGCCTCTTACCATAGGAGTTGCACTCACTCATACCTTTCTTGATGAAGCACTCCGTAAAAAAAATATGAGATCCTTATGGAATGTTGTATGTTATTTTACTGAAAGGATGTGTGTTAGGATGGAGAAGAAAAGGAAAGTGAGATATTAGGTGTGAAACGTGTGGGAGGGGTGGTAAAAGAATTAAAAATAAGGGGCTTTGGGCTGTGTTGTGGCTTGGGGTGAAAGTGTGATGTTGCGGGTAGCTGACACTGGGGCAGAGAGCCAGATGTGGAGCGGGATATGGGTCTGGGTGTGGAAGCACAGGATGTGTGGGTGTCGATTTGGTCAATTGTGCTGCCATAAAATACACTGAGGAAGTTTAAAAAAAAAAGCTTTTCACAAGGTCAATGGTGAATCTGCCCAATGGGTTTTCTGTTGGCTATGCTGTAGCTCTCTCCCCATTACACATTTAAAACTATTGAATTACGTTGGCATATTTGCGGAATTCTTAAACTACTGCCTACCTGCATTTCCATCTCCATAATCACTTCCATGCAATTGCCACACGATAGTATGCATGGTGCTACATTGGCAATGCATTTATATGGTGAGCTAGGTTTTTCCCGGTACGAGAATACACAAAGGCAGGAATGTCCCTGCTACTTGCGCGCCTCGAGCATGGCGGTTCAGAGAGACACAGATCTGTGCAAAGTAGGACGGTCATTGCGTCGATCTCTCCAGCACTGTCGCATCAGCTCATATCTGTGCAGCGGAATGATCGAGGTGAGGAGGGCACAGACAAAGCCATGAGAGCAATGCTGAATGTGTAACTTTGGTGATAGAGGACGAGCTTTATTTCAAAAATGCAGCGGGGTCAAAAGGGTCTTTCTAAATTGATGTCGTTTCATTTTTACAACATAGGGATGGCACCATGCTGATAGTAAGCAGCTAAAATATATGGTTCCCTTTCAAGGAACTTTGACACAGGAGGCAATTAAGTCCATCAAAGCCTGTACTAGTTTCAATAATTATGGTTTGTTTATCATGCTCTATTCTTTCAATACTGAACCAAAGTAGGAAGCAGCATGTCCATTTTAAAAGTCTTTTGGTATCTCGGCCGGGGTTCGAACCGCCGATCTCCAGACTCAGAGCGGACCCTCTAACCATTTGCCACAAGTCTGGTTCAACTCTTTTACCGAGACTGGTTTAAACAAGGACACTCTAGCCATGACGCCACCAAAGTTGCCGCGTTTTTCAAGTGTTCCACTCTTCATGGCTGACAAGATGGTTGCTTTTCACCTTAATCTGAGGGTTTTTCTAATGCAATAACAAAAACCCTGAACTAGTTGACACATGTGGCTGGACAAGCGTCCGTGAACTACGACGGCGTTCAAAAGTTATCGGAACAAGATTATTGTCTCAATATCATTTCAAAATATGCCAATCATTTAAATTTCCAATATGTAGGCAAATGTAGTAGGTAAAGGAAATATTTTCTTGCTAATCATATTTTACTTGTGTTTTGAAAAGAAAATAAAAAAGTTGGAGTTTCTTGGACGAACAGCACATTGTCCTGATAACCTTTTTAAGCCCTTGTAACATTACAATCTTCAATTAAACTCATAGCACTGCAATGTTGGCAAATCACATCATATATCACCTAGCGTACCATGCCACACCTTCAAAGCGCCACACTTCAAGAATGTGATTCTTGTATCATCATTATCTACATACAATGTTTACTTATTTATGTACATAGACAAACCATTCATTTCTAAAACAGCGCTAAACTATGTTGCGTTTTGTTTGTGTCGTGTATGCTATAAAGACAATTTTATCATTAATGTCGTAATAATTATACGAGTCAACCTGCAAAGGTTTCTGGAATCATGAAAATGGGCAATTTGCACACTACTGCAGTCATTCTGCCAAATGGTGTGTTCAGAGACAGAGCCGTTTGTCACGTCATGCGTGTGCCCTACGCTCTTGTTCGGCTGCATAACCCGGCGTTCCGTGGAGCCACAGTTTGCCAGCTGCTGCTAATAAAGCACTTCGGAACTTGGATGAGATGTCATTGGCGAGTGCCAAGCGTCAGAAAAAGAGCCAAGTGTGTTTGCAACGCAATCATTATGGGGCATTGCCAAAATGTCACTGTGCACGAAAACCAACAAGCCAGCAATGATGGCAATAGTGTAAGAAGTGCGCATCCGAAAAAAGATACATATATTATCAGTGGTTTTGACCAAACAAACTCCACTGACATAACCATGATTTATAGAAATTTATGTCGCGGCATGTTTAACAGCAAGTACTCAAACAAAGATGGCTTGTGAATATACAACGGAATGCTAGTCTCAGAAAACTATAGTGTTGGTTGGCGCCAGCAAACAAGATGTACACAATGGGAACTATCGACAAGAGTCTAAGGGTTAACAAGGGTAGATACCGTCGTGGGAAATGAGGTGCATTTGCCTTTTGACATTAATGCCAATTGTCAGGGTAAAAGAGGAAATGTGGATGGAGTGAAAACTGGATATAAAGTGTGATGCAAAGGTCTAAGATCAAAGGGATCTGATCAAGATCGGAAGTCAAATTAATTTTTGGTAAAGTGAGTTCACGAAAAAGGAACGTTCTAATTGAAAAATGTTCTTCAATAAACATCTTCAAGTGATAATTAACTGTAATCGAAGAGATATTCTTGAATAAATGAGATAACTAATCACTCAAAGTTTTGTTGATTGAAGAAACATCTCTGATTACAAGATAACTTTTTGTATGCAGGGTCGAGGCTCATGGATGAGCTAGAAACAGGACGGATCAGGATGTAACAAAATGAAAAGAACTGTTAAAAAGAGAGGAGGGGACACCAACATCAAGGTTGAGGGACAATAGAGGGAGACTTCGATAATAATGGATGTAGGGAAAGATAAGAGGGGTAGAGAGGACGTATGGGGTAGGCAAGATGAATGCAGAGCAAACCTCAAGAACGAAAACTGGAAATTTGAAAAGAGTTTGGCTTGGGAGAGTTAATGGGATGAGAAAAATCATGGTTTTGGATGGGGGATGATCTGAGATGATGGTAAACAGCTGTCTTTAAGACCTGGAGGGAAGAATGGGATTAAAAAGAATGTGAAGTTGGTTCACAGGTGGGGGAAAAGGGGGAATGAATTTCTAGAGTGAGCAGTTATTCTGGATTTGGGAGTTTTCACAACAAAGGGCATGTTTGGTGGACCACATGCACCCTGTAGACACCTGACGGCTGGGGGGGGGGGCGGGAGTAGGGACAAGCACAGAAAGCACTGAGGATGCAAGACAGAAATTAGGTGGTAGAGACAAGGAGATCATTCGACCTGTCTGTGATGTGAAAGTGACAGGCTGAAGATCAGCTTTCATCTGGGAGATTCATTGATTTTAAAGGCAAGGTTGTCTCTGAATTAATACTTGAAGTTGTTGATTTAAGAACACTCTACATTGAATAAACCTTAAAACAAGCAAATGACTCCTGATCTGATCAAGTCCTTTCAATATTCGACCTCTGGCACCACTCTATATCCTTCTTCCACCCACCCACATTTCCTCTTTTCAGACCACACCTCATTTATCATGGCATTTACAAACTTTTATCAGCTTTCAGTTTTAGAAAATTTATTGGTTGCCATGTTGATAAACTTTCTCGAACACAGATTTACACTTGTCATGATGTTTAGCATACTTACACCTCATCATCACAGTTCAGAGGTTTTTCCATTCGGTAACCCTGTGGCAACTTCTCATAGAGTTCAGCACAAGTCATACCACAGTATGGTGTTCCTCCTAGAAATGAGACCGCAATATAAACACAGTATGAGGAACACATGGGAAGAGAACAACATGTACAGTCAAAGATCAATTCAGAAACACCGATCAAACTGAAGCTGTTATCTGACATGCTGCACATGCTGCTAAAAAAAACTTAAAACAATTAATTTTACTCATCATTGTACACTTTGAAACATGGGATACATGTGTAAAATGAAAGTAATGATTGCTGACCAATTACGACCAATATATTTGCAATTTCAGTACGGGTAATGAAGGTTTTTCTTTAAATCATACAATAACAATGTATGTTAGTTTTACTCATCAAAACTGGAAGAAACATACATATTTGAGAGGTGTCTGTTGGTTTGTAGGTTTGTGTTTGGTTCCTATGCAATCCTTCACCACATGGATGAAATGGTTGAAAACTGTTGATTGTACTCACGGGGTTCAGGAAAGGTTTTTGGCAGCAAAAACAAATAATTCACAACCCGGAGATTCATGGTTGGGGTGAGGACCCCATTTCTCTCCATATAAATCAGTATAGTTGAGCACCACATGGTGGGAGAGGGATACCAATTCATATTGAAATACACCATTTTTGAGGAATTATTTTATCCGTAATACTGGGGGCATGAACCTGTTTGTAATCTGATGGAGTTGACTCATCACAATTCTGATGGAGTTAACTCGCCAACAATTCTGTGGAGTTAACTCGCCCGCAATTCTGTGGGAGTCATTCCGTGTGTAATTCTGTGGGGTCCTTCCGTGCATAATCCTGTGGGAGTCATTCCGTGCGTAATGCTGTGGGAGTCATTCCATGCATAATCCTGTGGGAGTCATTCGGTGCGTAATCCTGTGGAGTCATTTCGTGCGTATCCTGTGGGAGTCAAGCCGTGCGTAATCCTGTGGGAGTCTTCCGTGCGTAATTCTGTGCGAGTCATTTCGTGCGCGATCCTGTGGGAGTCATTCGTGCGTGATCCTGTGGGAGTCATTCGTGCGTGATCCTGTTGGGAGTCATTCGTGCGTAATCCTGTGGGAGTCCTTCGTGCGTAATCTGTGGAGTCATTCCGTGCGTATTCTGTGGGAGTCATTCCGTGCGTAATCCTGTGGGAGTCATTCCGTGCGTAATCCTGTGGCGAGTCATTCCGTGTGTGATCCTGTGGGGTCATTCCGTGCGTAATCCTGTGGGAGTAATTCGTGTGTCATCTTGTGGGAGTCATTCCGTGCATAATCCTGTGGGAGTCATTCCGTGTGTCATCTTGTGGGAGTCATTCCATGCGTAATTCTGGGGAGTCATTCTGTGCGTGATTCTGCGGGTCATCTGTGGGAGCATTCCGTGCGTAATCCTGTGGAAATATTCCGTGCGTAATTCTGTGGGAGTCATTCGTGCATAATCCTGTGGGAGTTCATTCCGTGGTCATCTTGTGGGAGTCATTCCATGCGTAATTCTGCGGAGTCTTCTGTGCGTGATTCTGCGGGTCATTCTGTGGGAGTCATTCCGTGCGTAATCCTGTGGAAATCATTCCGTGCGTAATTCTGTGGGAGTCATTCCGTGCATAATCCTGTGGGAGTCATTCTGTGCGTAATCTGTGGGAATCATTCTGTGCATAATCCTGTGGAGTCTTTCCATGCGTAATCCTGTGGAGTCTTCCATGCGTAATCCTGTGGAGTCATCCGTGCATAATTCTGTGGGAATTATCCGTGCTTAATTCTGTGGGAATTATCCCATCCGTATTTCTGGGAAAAAAAACCCATCCGCAATTCTGGGGGAATGATTTTTCTCTCCATATAAACATTTCTCTCTCTCCATACGCTTTAACCAGTCTGCAATTCTGTGGGATTATCCTGTGCTTAATTCTGTGGGAATTAACCTGTCCATAATTCTGGAGAATAACCTGTCCATAATTAAGTAATTCATAATTAACCATCTGAAAGGATGGGTTCTTTGCTCTATCGATAAATCTCCTCGCATACTTTGACAGCCCCAACTAATCCCAACTTCTTGTGGAATAGGCTGGGGATAGGAGTGGGAGTGGGGGGGGGGAAGCTTTTGGCCCAACTCTTTCATGAACACCAGGGAAAGCTCCACATTTGACTGAACAGGGATTTGTAATTTGCTCAGGGTGACACATATAACTCGCATTCTCTTCACAAAAGACACCGTGAGATCTCCAATGTCCACAAATATTGTAGCAATGGAAAACATGAGCTTAACGTCAATCTGGACTGAGGGGTGCGACATTTTGTGATGCAATACCTACGTGCGAAGCATCGGTCCAATAGTTTATCGTCGATTTCAGAATGGAACCCAAACGAGACAGGTCAAAGGTAAGTACATTACCAATCTGCACCATCCTTTCGGATTGGAATATCCAGAAGTGAACGTAAATAATGTCGCATCAATGTGGTCACAAATGCAGCAGTTTGCATCGAGGGGAGTTTTTCGTTTCCATTCTGCCTTTCAAAAAGTGCTTTAATTAATTCATTGTCATGTAAAAATAAATCCACAATCTGCTCACCACCCTGTAACCACCTCACAGTTCTCAAAGCCGATGCTCGGTTGCTTTATTGGAATGCCATGTTAGGCCCACAACCAAAGGTCTTTTGAAGGGAGTTTTTGGAAAGCAAGTCGAATGTCAATCCATTTTAGTCTTCAAATGATGATGGGATGATGAAGTTACACTGGTGTGTTGTGCAAATGATCCCTTCATTTTGTGCCATGCATTTCTGCCTTGTAAAACGGTCACACTGAAACTGTTGAGAATGGTCAGAAATTATGAACATTTTTGGACTTTCAAAAGGTTAAAAAAATAGACCTTTACCTCAACAGGCCTTAACCTGGGTGTGAATGGATGGAATAGTGTGCGAGCATTTATGAGTGAGTTAACAGGTGCACTCTTGTTGATTAAATGTGTGATTAACTGTGGCTATGTGGTCATATCACGGCTCCGCCATGCTCGGCGATTCATCGCTGACCTACCCAGGCTGACTATCTCCCACAGCAGAACGCCAAAGGACCAACTGCAAGCACAGGATGGTTCATGGAAGGTTAGAGAGGTCCACCACAAGCACACGCACACAAAAAAACATGGTGAAATCAAAACAAATCAGCAAGATGATCAAAGACTATTTTCACCACCATCATGAGATTGGATGTAAATCATTTCCTGATCAGCACAGCTCTAAAGCCACTTGGCTAGCAACGATTAACTTTCTAATAAACTAGTGACAGGTTTCTCAATCTATCAATGCCATGACGACTGTCAATGTGCAATCACAACAGGATTACGCTTTTTACGTACAAAGCACATTCAAAAAGTATTCGGAACCAGATACTCACAACAACGCTTCAAGAAATTCCAAACTTTTGCAACAAAGTGCTATACATGCAGTTAGTAAGAAAAATTATTGAGTTGCTAATTGAATATACTCATTCACTGAAAAATAAAAGGTTGAACCTTCTTGGACCGTCGTATCTCGTTCCAAGAATAATAAGACCTTCTTATCTGGTTCCAAGAACATTTTGGACACCACTCGAACATCACATTTGTTGTTGATCAAAAAGTTTCTGATCTCTCCATTGTAATCCAAAGAGTGTATATTCGTGGGAATACTTGTGCTTTATCCATACCTGCACTAGTCTACGAATGTATAGGTAAAACAAGAAAAATAATTATTGTACTCGACACAAAGGCAGACTTGGTGCTGTCAAAGAAGCCTCATGGCAAGGATTGCAATGGTGGTTTGCTGTTGCCTTTCAAGTGGTAGTCAGTAGGAATTTGTAATTTGGGTTGCTGGTGATAGCTCACCTACTCTTCGCGATGAAGGACACCATGGGATTTTTATTGTCCACCAACTAATGTCGGCAGACAGGACACAGAGTTTAATGTCATCTGAGGGATGGCACACACATTGAGGTCTCGCCATGTCTGCGAAACACCAGGATCAGAGTTTATAGCTGGTGCAAGATTCAAACCCAAGCTAGACAGCTTAAAGGCAAGTGTGCTTACCTGTAGGCTATCCTGCCAACCCAATCTGGAGGTAGTTGGTGCTTATTATATACACTTATCCACAAGTAGGAAATGGACTAGGTTCTTGGGATACCATGGCCAACACTGTTCGAAAAAAAAAAAATGGTGCGGGATCTTTAATGTACACAACCTAAATGCAGACTGGATAGCTGGCGTTGCACCCTCAGGTGAAGAGAAATGTCTTCCGAGATGGCCGCCTGTTGATATTTCACCAGAACGGTGATCCTCAGTGACAACTGTATGCAGGAATAATCTATAGTAAGGGTTTGATTCCTGCTTAAGGCCCTGTCACACCTTGACGTTTTAGCCAGCGTATGGCAAGGTATCAAAATGTATGCAAAACGCTGGCGTACGCTGAACTATTGATGTTTTTTCCCAGTTTTGGACGTATTCATAACGAGTGGACGTATGCATAACGTATTAGTAACGTACACAGAACGTTTCAATCACATATAGATAACTTATACCAACGAATGCTGAGCGTGTTGTCGGCGTTCACAACCTATGCCCAACGATAGTCTAACTTATGCATAGCGCGTGGCAGCATATCGCCGACATCACGTGGCGTAGTCTATTCATAGGCTGCGGCTCGACGATTCAAATCATAACCGCACTAGACATCGAAGTGTGAAGCCGCTGTCACACCTTGACGTTTTAGCCAGCGTATGCCGACGTATGAAACTTTGCCGAACCAAGCTGGCACACGTCGAATACGTTATGGGTAAGTTTTGTATACGTTAAGAGCACGCTGGCATACGTCGTCATACGCGAGTACGTCGAGAAATTTTCAGCATGTTGAAAATTCCCGACGTACTCGGCGTATGACACACGTTCCGCATACTCTGGCCATAAGTTGTAGGCACGTTACGCGATCGTTGACACACGTCGACACACGTTACTTGTAAGTTACTCATAAGTCGAAACACGTAGAGGTAATGGTTACGTACCCGAAACTTATTTCTAACCTATGAGTAACGTGTTGTAGCACGTTACGCGATCGTTGACACACGTCCACACACGTTACTTGTAAGTTAAATCGATGATTTAAATTGTTGAGCGGCAGCCTATTAATTATATTATATTATAACCGCACTAGAAATCGAAGTGTTCAACATCACCGTCATACCGAAGAAAAAAAAAACCAAATAAAAAACCAGGGAGTCTGAACACTGACGCTAACATTACCTCGACATGTTTCGACTATGAGTAATTACAAGTAACATGTGTCGACGTGTGCCACGATCGCGTAACGTGCCTACAACACGTTACTCATAGGTTAGAAATAAGTTTCGGGTACGCTAAACCAGACGGTGCCCCTGGGTACCGGCGGAAAGTGGATGCAGAGATGCGCTGCTCCGTCGTATGCTCCCACACCTGACCTGACCCTCTACTCTGTATGTGCTTTGTCCCGCCACCCCCCCTGGTTTCTGCAGGACTTACACAGTCCACATTAACTCCTTAAGGGGCTGTCACACCTTGACGATTTAGCCAGCGTATGCCGATTTATAAAATTTGTATAAAACGTTGGCACACGTCGAATACGTTATGGGTACGTTTTGTGTACGTTAGGTTCACGCTGAAAAACACGACCATAGGTCGTATTACGCTGGTTTAAAACGTGTTACTTTTTGGTTGTCCAAAAAATTTTTCATGCTTGAAATTTTACGACGTACTCGGCGTTTGGCTCACACGTTCGCTACGCTGGCCATAAGTTGTAGGGAAGTTATGGATCGTTGACACACGTTAATTGTATGTTACTCATAAGTCGAAACACTTAGAGGTAACATTCGCGTACCCGAAACTTATTTCTCACCTATGAGTAACGTTTTGTAAGCACGCTACACGAACGTTGTTCAACTTCGCAACACGCTACTTGAAAGTTCTCATACGTCAAACACATCAAAGTAATGTTTAGGGTACCCGTGACTTATTTATAACCTATGAATAACGTGCTTGGGATTATTACGCTATGCATACGCTAGACTATCGCTGGGCATAGGTTGTGGACGACTAAACACGCATAAACAATCGTGTGGTAAACTTATCTATAAGTTATCGAAGCGTTCTGTGTTCATACTAGTGCATTATGCATTTGTCAAAGTCGTTTTTAATACTTTAAAAAGTAAAACAAAGAAATATTTCATCGTGGGAATGAGGAAAAAAATTAGCCGAAAGAACATCGAACAATGTGCAAAGTAGTCTCCTATTCGTGGACGATAAGAGGATCCATCATCACCACACCCTCCCCATCACGCTCACATACTACTACTGACATAGACATACTACTACTACAATGCTATACTACAACTACTACTACTATTACTACTGTCACGCACACCAACTACTGCTAATAGTATTACTACTACTGATACTACTGGCATTGACATCTACTCAACATGGAGTCTGGAACAATGATGGGTTCCTCTTGTGAAGCCCATTTGTATATACCAATTCCCTTAACGCTGCCAATACGCCATTACACGGTAGATGTAAGTTAGAAACACGTTCAGTAAGTGCTGTGGTCGTCCGGAAGACGTCAATCTAATTCGTCTACATACGACAATGTGCGTTTGAGATACGCTAACATAGGTTCATAGCATGTTACTCAAAGGTTAGAAGCACGTTATACTTAGGTTCAAAGCATGCTACACATAGGTTAAACGCACGTTACTCATAGGTTCATAGCACGCTAGTCATTGGTTCAAGGCAAGTTACAAATAGGTTCAATGCACGTTACTCATAGGTTTCAAGCACATTAAACATAGGTTCAGAGCACGCTACTCATAGGTTAAAAGGACGTTACCCATTGGTTGAAAATTAGGTTGCGGGTATGTTAAATATTACCTCGACGTGTTTCGACTTATGAGTAACCTACAAGTAACGTGTGTCCGTCGTGTGTAAACAATCGCGGAGCGTGCCAGACATATGACAACGCATGCGGAACGTGTTAGCCATACGCCGAGTACGTCGTAAAATTTTTAGCATGCTTGAAATTTCACGACGTATTACACGTACCACGTAATATGACAGCATACTTCATTGTTTTCCAGCCTACTCTTAACGTATACACAACTTACCTATACCGTATTTGACGTGCGCCTAGCGTTTAGACACATTTTTCATAGGCGGCATACGCTGGCAAAATCGTCAAGGTGTGACTGCGATGTTGACACTTCAAATTCTCAGGCGGTTATGATTTAAATCGGCGTGCGGCAGGTCTTAACAGGCTACGCCACGAGTTCGCCGGCGATACGTTTAGCGCGCTATGCGTAAGTTAAACTATCGTTGGGCATAGGTTGTGAACGCCGACAACAGGCTAAGCATTCCTTGGTAAAAGTTATCAATAACAACAACGAAACGTTCTGTGCCGTTACTAATATGTTATGCATACGACCAACACGTTATGAATATGCCCAAAACTTTAAAAAAAAAACATCAAAATTTCAGCGTACGCCAAACGC
>CM068958.1:63510100-63523567 GCA_035128595.1 Eptatretus atami | reverse complement strand
CCTGGCCTCGTCCTTGGTGGATGGAGTTTGCTCTCTTCATCAAAGACTGACGTTTTTTCGATGATTTCTGTCTCATTTCACCCTATATTTTCTAAAATCCGGTGGATAGACAATCTACGCCTAACACCCTTGGGCAATTGAGTATTCAAAATGGCCACCAAGATGGCTGGCTATTGATGAAAAATGTAGAAAATTCCGATGTTATCATATTAAACCACATCAGAAACTGTTCTCTTTAAGTATAAATATATGTTCAAGGTATCCAAGGTATTATGATAGGTACATTCATATATTCTCGTCCGACAACAGATTTATATATCATCCACCACTACCGCCACAGCTATCTTGTGGCCTTTTGCTTCATTGCAAGTTTGATCATATGTTCATTTGGCACAGTATTGTCTGCTCACACTTGTCTGCCGATAATCGAGCTGCGAAGAACAGCTGCAGTTTTTTCATCGGACATTGGCGCGCAATCAGAGCTTCAAGCTTCAGGCAATGACCTTCATCAGTTCAAGGGGTCCAACAGTCCCACTCCCCTTATGGAGATGGGTAACCAAGGCAGAATCTTCCCACACCACGTAATCACTTAGATTCCAACTGTTGGATTGAATCTGATTATGGCTGTTCACGCATGGCTGCACGTGGGCACGTTCTAATGCAGAGCAGACTTCGTCCATTGGGTTGGTTGAGATTTATAGAGTGCTCTGGTAATGCAATGTAGTGTGTAGCGCACTAGCCTCATTGAATGACGAGAAAAGCTTTTATACAGAGGGAATTCATTATTGTCGTTTGCCTTTTGCCACCACACAGACGATGAACAAACCGGCATCATTCGCAAAATAGTCTGATCATTGCATTGCGATCGCCCGAATATCTCCAATTCAGGATCATTGGAATCAGATGGAAATTTGGTTTCCTGATGCCTTGCCCTTTCCAAATGGTTAGGACACGCACCACACCCGATGACAGATTGCAATGGCAACAGTGTGAAGTCACTTTCGAAGCCAAATAAATCAATATGCATGTCCTCCCGGTCTCAGCACACATTCTTCCATCTCTCTCTGATATGACCAGTTATTTGCAAGGCAACTTTATGGAGTTGCATGTTCGCCACAAGATGTGTGAAGTTGTGTACCCTGATGGCGAAATAACTTCTGCTTACAGCGGATTCGTCGTCTGATGTATCTGCATGAGCTGGCAGCAAATATCAATCAGTGGACCAAAAAAACCCCCCACCGTACTGCATGGCAGGTTGTAACAGGATTAATTTGCCTTGCCAACACTGCCAATATGCCCGGACCAAATCCGATGGTGTCGATCGTCCTTTGTGTCCAACAGGGGCTGGAGAACTTGGGTCATCCAGTTCTATATCAGCTATATTAGATGCTGATTCACTTGCCGCATTCAGTGTTTGAACATCACCCATAGAACAGGCCTTCATGAAATGGTTACACATAGGTATGTTGCGTCGTCCTTTTCCATTGATATGCTGAATTTGCTAGCTGCCAGAGACCTTCATGAGCTATAATGTTTCTTGCCTCCGTTATTTCTGGTCTCTCTTCTCTCAGACAAGCGACTTTCGACTCCGTAGTTGGCATCCAGTACCAGATGTTTTCTGCGATTGTGTTGAATTAATTTCCATTGCGATGGAGAATCTCTCACTTTACCGTTGGGGGTGAAAAGTTTTCTGAGATTGTAATTGTCGACATTCAACCGGCCTGAAATATACCTTGAAGGCATCAGTTGTGTAATTGGTTAACCTATGCTGGCAACTGAATTTTTCTGAAGGCCAACACCTATCACAGGGTACGCTTGGGCAATCCATATCATGCAACAGTTCAAATGCCTCTTTGGACTCCAAAGCAATGGTGGATTTCACGCTAGTCAAGGGTTGTTTGTTAAAGGCATTTGGCAATACTGGGGTACTGTATTTGACTGAGCTAAACTAAGCGTACCTTTGTAACGTGCACCAACCCAGACACAAGCTTAAGGCCCTTGTACACACCTTGACGATTTAGCCAGGCGTATGCCTGACGTATGCAAAATTTGGCTAAAACGCTGGCACACGTCGATACATTATGGGTAAGTTTGTATACGTTAAGAGCACGCTGGCATACGTCGTAGTACGCTGGCATACGTCGTAGTACGCTGGCATACATCGTTAGTAGCTGGCATACGTCGTAGTACGCTGGCATACGTCGTAGTACGCTGGCATATGTCGTAGTACGCCGAGCGTTAAACAAATTTTCCATGCTTGAAATTTTTCGACGTTATGCCAGCGTATGACTCACACGTTCCGCATAACGCTGGCCATAAGTTGGTAGGCACGTTACGCGATCGTTGACACACGTCGACACACGTTATTGTAAGTTACTCATAAGTCGAAAACACGTCGAAGGTAATGTTTAGCTTACCCGGAAACTTATTTCTAACCTATGAGTAACGTGTTGTAGGCACGTTACGCGATCGTTGACACACGTCACACACGTTACTTGTAAGTTACTCATAAGTCGAACAGTCTAGGTAATGGTTAGCGTCAGTGTTCCAGACTCCCTGGTTTTTTTTTCTTTTTTCTTCGGTATGACGGTGATGTTGACACTTCGATTCTAGTGCGGTTATAATATAATATAATTAATAGGCTGCCGCTCAACATTTAAATCATAACGCTACTAGAAATCGGTAGTGTGTCAACGATCACCGTCATACCGAACAAAATAAAACAGGGAGTCTGGAAGCTACGCTAACATTACCTCACGTTGTTTCGACTTATGAGTAACTACAAGTAATGTGTGTCGACGTGTGTCAACGATCGCGTAACGTGCCTACAACTTATGGCCAGGTATGCGGAACGTGTGTCATACGCCGAGTACGTCGAGAATTTTCAACATGCTGAAATTTCTCGACGTACTCGCGCATGAGACGTATGACGTACTACGGTATGCCAGCGTGCTCTTAACGTATACAAACTTACCCATAACGTATTCGACGTGTGCCAGCTTGGTTCGGCAAATTTTCATACGTCGGCATTACGCTGGCTAAAACGTCAAGGTGTGCAGCGGCTTCACACTTCGATGTCTAGTGCGGTTATGATTTGAATCGTCGAGCCGCAGCCTATGAATAGCCATACGCCACGTGATCGTCGGCGATACGCTGCGCCGCTATGCATAAGTTAGACTTATCGTTGGGCATAGGTTGTGAACGCCGACAACACGCTCAGCATTCGTTGGTATAAGTTATCTATATGTGATTGAAACGTTCTGTGTACGTTACTAATACGTTATGCATACGTCCAACACGTTATTATACGCCAAAACTTTAAAAAAAACCATCAATAGTTCAGCGTACGCCAGCGTTTTACATACATTTTGAGACCTTGCCATACGCTGGCTAAAACGTCAAGGTGTGACAGCCCCTTTAGCTCTGAAAAGACAATGTCTTGCTGGTCCAGTCAAAGGTAGATTGAAGATGTGAAGCTGCTGATGTCTTAATTCTTTTGAATTGCGAATTAACTTGTCTTCTGACCTGATCTACTCAGCCAAATGTTCAGGCAATGTTGTCTTCATCCTCGTCCGCTACATCAGTATTTATTGGAAAGGAACAGTGCCAAAAGCAAAGCATTTTGCACAGCCATTGATTTGCATGACAAGCAGATTCATTGCCAAAGTGCGAGAGCTCAATCCGTCATCAATTGTCGACGTAAAAGAGTCAACATGTCATCCGTGTCCTCCAATCTCCCAAGTAAATTTGTGAAATATAACGGAGTTCACATATGGGTGTGCTGTTCATACATTGACTCAACTTTGATGAGAGATGGATCCTCATTTGGTACGGATTGTGAGCAGCAGCTGAATGAGCTCTTTGGCACTGCACTCACTAAAGACAACTTTATGGTACTCTTTTATGATATTGTGTATCCGCTGCTTGTAGATCCGAGGGGCAGCTGAAACCGCTGATAAGAACATCTTCTGCCAACTTGTCGCCGGTGCATCACATTGCTGTAAAATATGGTCCTTGACGGACGGCTGACCAAGTCGATCGGCAGTGCTACAATGGATACCAGCCACCATTATTGAGGGATGGTTTGGCGGTTGAGGCAAACATAATTGGCCACAAAAGAGCAGTATTCCTTGAAATCAAAACTGCCGAGTTCAAAACATCCATTTCGGCGCAGGTTGACGTGTTTTCAGACGTTCACTTCGCCATCGCTTCTTCCGATATCGAGCAATATGTTGAGCTGATGTGTATGATGAAACACAAGGCCTGTTACAGTTGACAGTCAACTCTGGATTATCTCGCAGTTGTACTTCGAACTCCGAGTGCAAACTGTCATCCCGTTGCTTGTTGGCATCCAAATGATAGTTTGATTATTTTTGGCCAGAGGTTAAGAGCGCTTTGTCCATCTTCCTACACTTGAAAATGCAGCTGGCCATATTTGTCTGCTTCTACAATCACTGGAAACACAAATACAACATTTTATATCATAAGTCACGAAATAAAAGCAACATTTCTGGTGGTATAACAGCGAAACTGTCACAATTTCTGTTATATTTCCATCAAATAGCAGCCATCTTGGTGGCCATCTTGATATTTCAAATTGCCCAAGGGTGGCCATCATTACAGGGTGGCATCAATCGGATTTCAAAAAATATAGGGGGAAAAGAAACAGAAACCATTGAAAAATATTAGTCAGACCCAAGTGTACAGCTTGGTCATGTAAATACTTATGTGGCAACTGACTAATAAGTTTGTGTTCCCATTCCACCTCTTTGTGTCTTTTGACTCACTTGGTTGTTTCCGTGTATGATTGTGTCGACCCTATTCCCTGTGCTTTAAATTATAAAACCAGAAGGGCAATCGGTAGAGCGCATTTACCTCCACCCTGTAATTGCCTGATCCACAAAGAACATTTCTGGCCCAATACATTTTGAGATTATCGTGCATATATATCGTTTTTGAGGTCTATCTCTCAATGGTGAAGAATTTACTTAAAAATTTGTAGTAGTCGGATCCGGATTCGGATCTTCACCAAATCTAATCAATTTGTCGTGGTCACACACCCAACCTGTCCAACAAGTCTTGTCCGAATCCGTCCACAACTTTTTGAGATACCGTGCTATTATATGGTTTAGCCCTATCGTCTCAATGGTGAAGAATCACTTTTAAATGATCAGATCTATCTTCACCAAAATCTAATCAGTTCGCCATTGTTCACACACTGAACCTGTCACAAAATTTCATCCGATTCCGTTCACAACTTTTTTTAGATATCCTGTACACAGACAAACAGACAGAAAGGGGTGAAAACATAACTCCTTCACCTTCGGTGGCGGTGTAAAAAGGTAAGAAAGCATATTTCCAGCATCTGCTTTCCTTGTGTAATTGCTGTCGTTTTGGCTCATTTGGGACTACAAACTGATATTTACTAATATCCTTGTAATTCATTTAAAACTGCAAACTGATGTTTACTAATATCCTAGTATAAATCTAAGTAATAAATGAGGAAATGTGTGTGTGTGCGTGCGTGCGTGCGTGCGTGTGTGTGGCGCGAGTGTGCGTGCGTGTTATTCACTTTTCTCAACAACCGTTCATCCAATTGGTTCACGATCAGTAAGGCCTAAGTCACATTTGCTCTTACGGCGAGGATACGGCGGCCGTACGCCCTCTGATTGTGTCGTGCGTGCGTGCGTGTGTGTGTGCGCGCGTGTGCGTGCGTGTTATTCACTTTCTCAACAACCGTTCATCAATTGGTTCACGAGTCAGTAAGGCCTAAGTCACATTTGCTCTACGGCGAGGATACGCGCCGTACGCCCTCTGATTGACAGAAACGTGTGGCGGCCGAGAGTTTCTGAGGTGGCCTCAGGGTGGCCTACGCCGAATGGCTATATTTACAGGCCGTAAGGTCGCCGTGGAATTATAACGCGGAGTTATAACTTTTTCATTGCTACGTTCGCCGTGCAATTCGACAAGCCGAAAAAAAAAAACTGGTAAAAAAAAAAATAACCCATTCGTTACCGTCCGTCTGGCCGCACGTTCGCCTTAGGGCCCCCTGCGGTCCCCTGTGGTCGCCTTGCGGTCGCCTTGCGTCTGCCTTGAAAATTATATGGCCGCCGCCGGACACCCTAAGGTCACCGTGCGACCATCAAATCAAAGACCGTACGGCAACTCCCACGTTTTCGGTCTCCCCAATTTTAAATACGCCGTGCAGCTCCCCGAAAAATAAAACATATGTGACTGCTACATTGTGTTGACCGTGGAAATACTGCGGCCGCCGTATAATTGCTAATGGCCGTAGATTTTGGAGACCCCCACGGCCGCCGTGGCAAATGTGACTTAGGCCTAAATACGCCGTGCGGCTCCCGAAAAATAAAACAATGTGACTGCTACATTGTGTGACCGTGGAAATACTGCGGCCGCCGTATAATTGCTAGTGGCCGTAGATTTTGGAGACCCCACGGCCGCCGTCGCAATGTGACTAGGCCTAAGTGACCACTATATTCGTATGGGTGTGTGTCTGTCTGTCTGTCTGTCTGTCTGTCCCGAGATAGCTCCGTGGGTTTTGATCCGATCTTGATAAATTAGGGTGCGAGGTTGTATCATGATCTAGTTGTGTTTTCCGGAGAATGGGCGTGCTGTGCCACTTATGGCGGAGCCACGCCCAAAAAACATGTGTTTATAGGGGGTAGCCGTTTCAAGTTACATCTTCTCCGAGGGGGTTTGTCGAATCTGGCAGGGTTTTGGTATTTGGTTAGCCCAATGGCACCTGCATAGCCCCCGGAGCTCGATTTTTCATTTTCATCCCAAGGTCAAGGCACAAGGTCACGAACTTCCTTAGAAATAGCAATGAAAAAAGTTATAACTCCGCGTTATAATTCCACGGCGACCTTACGGCCTGTAAAATATAGCCATTCGGCGTAGGGCCACCCTGAGGCCACCTCAGAAACTCTACGGCCGCCACACGTTTCTGTCAATTCAGAGGGCGTACGGCCGCCGTATCCTCGCCGTAGAGCAAATGTGACTTAGGCCTTACTGACTCGTGAACCAATTGGATGAACGGTTGTTGAGAAAAGTGAATAACACGCACGCACACGCGCGCACACACACACGCACGCACGCACGCATACGGCCGCCGTATCCCGTTCGCCGTAGAGCAAATGTGACTTAGGCCTTACTGACTCGTGAACCAATTGGATGAACGGTTTGTTGAGAAAAGTGAATAACACGCACGCACACGCGCGCACACACACACGCACGCACGCACGCACGCACACACACACATTTCCTCATTTATTACTTAGATTTATACTAGGATATTAGTAAACATCAGTTTGCAGTTTTAAATGAATTACAAGGATATTAGTAAATATCAGTTTGTAGTCCCAAATGAGCCAAAACGACAGCAATTACACAAGGAAAGCAGATGGCTGAAATATGCTTTCTTACCTTTTTACCACCGCCACCGAAGGTGAAGGAGGTTATGTTTTCACCCCTTTCTGTCTGTTTGTCTGTGTACAGGATATCTAAAAAAGTTGTGAACGGATTCGGATGAAATTTTGTGGACAGGTTCAGTGTGTGACAATGGCGAACTGATTAGATTTTGGTGAAGATCCGGATCTGATCATTTTAAAAGTGATTCTTCACCATTGAGCGATAGGGCTAAACCAATATATAGCACGGTATCTCAAAAAGTTGTGGACGGATTCGGACAAGACTTGTTGGACAGGTTGGGTGTGTGACCACGACAAATTGATTAGATTTTGGTGAAGATCCGAATCCGGATCCGACTACTACAATTTTTAAGTAATTCTTCACCATTGAGAGATAGACCTCAAAAACGATATATAGCACGATATCTCAAAAATGTATTGGGCCAGAAATGTTCTTGTGGATCAGGCATTACAGGGTGGAGGTATGCGCTCTACCGATTGCCCTTCTGGTTTTATAATTTAAAGCACAGGGAATAGGGTCGACACAATCATCAACGGAACAAACCAAGTGAGTCAAAAGACACAAAGAGGGGAATGGGAACACAAACTTATTAGTCCAGTTGCCACATAATGTATTTACATGACCAACTGTACACTTGGGTCTGACTAATATTTTTCAATGGTTTCTGTTTCTTTTCCCCCTATATTTTTGAAATCCGATTGATGCCACCCTGTAATGATGCCACCCTTGGGCAATTTGAAATATTCAAGATGGCCACCAAGATGGCTGCTATTTGATGGAAATATACAGAAATTGTGACAGTTTCGCTGTTATACCAGCCAGAAATGTGCTTTTATTTCGTGACTTATGATATAAATGTTGTATTTGTGTTTCCAGGTGATTGTAGAAGCAGACAAATATGGCCAGCTGCATTTTCAAGTGTAGGAAGATGGACAAAGTGCTCTCAACCTCTGGGCCAAAAATAATTCAAACTATCATTGATGCCAACAAGCAACGGGATGACAGTTTGCACTCGGAGTTCGAAGTACAACTGCGAGATAATCCAGAGTTGACTGTCAACTGTCACAGGCCTTGTGTTTCATCATACACATCAGCTCAACATATTGCTCGATATCGGAAGAAGCGAGGCCGAAGTGAACGTTCTGAAACACGTCAACCTGCGCCGAAATGGATGTTTGAACTCGGCAGTTTTGATTTCAAGGAATACTGCATCTTTTGTGGCCAATTATGTTTGCCTCAACCGCCAAACCATCCTCAATAATGGTGGCTGGTATGCCATTGTAGCACTGCCGATCGACTTGGTCAGCCGTCCGTCAAGGACCATATTTTACAGCAATGTGATGCACCGGGCGACAAGTTGGCAGAAGATGTTCTTATCAGGGTTTCAGCTGCCCCCTCGGATCTACAAGCAGCGGATACACAATATCATAAAGAGTACCATAAAGTTGTCTTTAGTGAGTGCAGTGCCAAAGCAGCTCATTCAGCTGCTGCCTCACAATCCGTACCAAATGAGGATCCATCTCTCATCAAAGTTGAGTCAATGTATGAACAGCACACCCATATGTGGAACTCCGTTATATTTCACCAAATTTACTTGGGAGGATTGGAGGACACGGATGACATGTTGACTCTTTTACGTCGACAATTGATGACGGAATTGAGCTCGCACTTTGGCAATGATCTGCTTGTCATGCAAATCAATGGCTGTGCAAAATTGCTTTGCTTTTGGCACTGTTCCTTTCCATATAAATACTGATGTAGCGGACGAGGATGAAGACAACATTGCTGAACATTTGGCTGAGTAGATCAGGTCAGAAGACAAGTTAATTCCAATTCAAAAGAATTAAGACATCAGCAGCTTCACATCTTCATCTACCTTTGACTGGACCAGCAAGACATTGTCTTTCAGAGCTAAAGGGGCTGTCACACCTTGACGTTTTAGCCAGCGTATGGCAAGGTCTCAAAATGTATTAACTGGGTAGATGAATACTATTGATGTTTTTTTTTAAAGTTTTGGGGTATAATAACGTGTTGGACGTATGCATAACGTATTAGAACGTACACAGACGTTTTCAATCACATATAGTAACTTATACCAACGAATGCTGAGCGTGTTTGTCGGCGTTCAACCTATGCCCAACGATGTAACTTATGCATAGCGCGGCAGCGTATCGCCGACGATCACGTGGCGTAGGCTATTCATAGGCTGCCGGCTCGACGATTAATCATAACCGCACTAGACATCGAGTGTGAAGCGCTGTCACACCTTGACGTTTTAGCCAGCGTATGCCGACTATGAAAAATTTGCCGAACCAAGCTGGCCACGTCGATAGTTATGGGTAAGCTTTGTATACGTTAAGAGCCTGGCATATCCGTTGTACGCTGGAAAACGTCGTCATGCGCCGAGTACGTCGAGAAATTTTCAGCATGTTGAAAATTCTCGACGTACTCGGCGTATGACACGTTCCGCTAACGCTGGCCATAAGTTGTAGGCACGTTACGCTCGTTGACACACGTCGACAACATTACTTGTCGTTACTTCATAAGTCGAAACACGTCGAGTAATGGTTAGCGTCAGTCTTCCAGACTCCCTGTTTTTTTTTTCGGTTATGACGGTGATGTTGACACTTCGATTTCTAGTGCGGTTATGATTTAAATCGTTGAGCGGCAGCCTATTAATTATATTATATTATAACCGCACTAGAATCGAAGTGTCAACATCACCGTCATACGAAGAAAAAAGAAAAAAAAACCAGGGAGTCTGGAACACTGACGCTAACCATTACCTTGACGTGTTCGACTTATGAGTAAATTACAAGTAAGTGTGTGACGTGTGTCAACGATCGCGTAACGTGCTACAACACGTTACTCATAGGTTAGAAATAAGTTTGGGTACGCTAAACATTACCTCGACGTGTTTCGACTTATGAGTAACTTACAAGTAACGTGTGTCGACGTGTGTCAACGATCGCGTAACGTGCCTACAACTTATGGCCAGCGTTTGCGGAACGTGTGAGTCATACGCTGGCATACGTCGAAAAATTTCAAGCATGGAAAATTTGTTTAACAGCTCGGCGTACTACAGACATATGCCAGCGTATACGAGTATGCCAGGTACTAGCGTAGAGCGTATCGATGTTGAGCGTAACTACGGACGTTGCAGGTACTACACTATGCCAGCCGGCTCTTAGTTCAATTACATAAGTATTGATCGCTGTGCCAGGTTTTAGCCAAATTTTTCATACGTCAGGCATACGCTGGCTAAATCGTCAAGGTGTGACAGGGCCTTAAGCTTGTGTCTGGTGGTGCAGTTACAAAGGTATCGCTTAGTTTAGCTCAGTCAATACAGTACCATATTGCCAAATGCTTTAATCAAACAACCCTTTGACTAGCGGTGAAATTCCACCATTGCTTTGGATCCAAAGAGGCCATTGAACTGTTGCATGATTATGGATATGCCATAAGCTCGTAACCTGTGATGAGGTGTTGCACTTCAGAAAATCAGTTGCCAGCATATGGCTACTCAGACTTACACAACTGAGTTGCCTTCAAGTATATTTCCAGCCGGTGGATGGTTCGACAATTACAATCTCAACCTTTTCACCCCCAACGGTAAGTGAGAGATCCCATGCCATGGAAATTTAATTCACACAACAGCAGAAAGCATCTGGTACTGATCCAACTACGGAGTCGAAATCGCTTGCTGAGAGAGAGAGACTACAGAAAACGGAGGCAAGAAACATTAAGCTCAATGAAGTCTCTGCAGTAGCAATTCAGCATTATCATGGTAAAGGACGACCAACATACCTATGTGTAACCATTCATGAAGGCCTGTTGCTGGGTGATGTCCAAACACTGAATGCGGCAGTGAAGTCAGCATTATAAGCTGATATAGACTGGATGACCCAAGTTCTCACAGCTGATGACCGGAATCGACCACCAGTGGATTGGTCCGGGCATATGGCAGTGTTGGCAAGGCAATTAATGCCTGTTCAACCTGCCATGCAGTACGTGTTTGGTCCACTGATTGATTTGCTGCCAGCTCATGCAGATACCATCCAGACGACATCGCTGTAAGCTGAGAAGTTATTTCGCCATCAGGGTACCAACTTCACACATCTTGTGGCTGACATGCAACTCCATAAAGTTGCCTTGCAAATCAACTGGTCATATCAAGAGAGATGGAAGAATGTTGTGCTGAGACCCGGAGGAATGCATATGTTGATTTATTTGCATTGACAAGTGACTTCAACTGTTGCCATTGCATGCTGTCATGGGTTGTGGTGGCGTGTCCTACCCATTTGGAAAGGGCAAGGCATCAGGACTCAAATTTCCTCTGAATTCCAATGATCCTGAATTGGAGATATTCGGCGAGTCCAATGCAATGATCTCAGATATTTTGCGAATTGGATGCCGGTTGTTCAGTCGTCTGTGTGGTGCAAAAGGCAAGACAATAATGAATTCCCTCTGATAAAAGCTTTTCTCGTCCAAGAGGCTGAATGTGCCTAACATCAGATCACTACCACCAATGGACGAAAGTCTTGCTCTGCATTTAAACGTGCCCACGTGCAGGCCATGCGATGGAAAGCAGCCAATCAGATTCAACCAACAGTTGGGAATCTAAGTGATTACTGGTTGGGAGATTTCTGCTGGTATCCCATCTCCAGTAAGGGGGAGTGGGACTGTTGGACCCCTTGAACTGATGAAGGTCATTGCCTGAAGCTGAAGCTCTGATGCGCCATGTCGATGAAAAAACTGCAGCTGTTCTTCAGCTCGATTATCGGGCACAAGTGTGAAGCAGACAATGACCTGTGCCAAAATGAACATATGATCAAACTTGCAAATGAAGCAAAAGGCAAAGATGAAGACTGTGGCGTAGTGGTGGATGATATATAAACTGTTCGAAGAATATATGATTATCCTATCATAATCCTTGGACACTTGAACATATATTTATACCTTAAAAGAACATTTCTATGTGGTTTAATAGTGAAACTATCGCAATTTCTACATTTTTCCATCAAATAGCAGCCATCTTGGTGGCCATCTTGAATATCTCAAATTGCCCAAGGGTGTTAGGGTAGTTAGTATCCACCGGATTTAGAAAATATAGGGTGAAATGAGACAGAAATCATCGAAAAACGTCAGTCTTTGATGAAGAGAGCAACTCCTCCACCAGGACGAGGCTCAGGTCTGTCATACCGGAGGAGGGAGTCCAGGGGGAATGAGATACTTCGGAGTCATGAGAAGATCTTGAGGGAAGAGAAAGTTATGCTGTTAGGCAGAGCTATATGTCTGGATTTGTCAGTGTGTCAACCGGGAATGGATAAGGATCTGAAAAGGTTTAGATGTCGACAGGGCCCCGGGATATTTGAGTCACACTGTGTTAATGAAGAGGGAGGGGAGGGAGAGAGGCTTTATGTGCAGGGGTGGGAGGGGAGGGGGAGGGGTAGGACACGGGACGAGGGGGCATGGTAAGGAGGGTTTGTTGAAAGGAGTGTGGGGGTTGCAGAATAGTGGGGAGGGGCGCGGATGAGGAGAAGAAAGGCTCTGTGGTGCTGGGGAGAGAGTGGACAAGAGAGGGGCAAAGCAGGCAGTTGGGGATTGAGGAGGTGGAGTGAAGAGATGGAAGTGAGAGGACAGTGGAGCAGGGCAGCTTTGTGATAAGAGGGGGGGGCAACTTTGAGAAGGGGTGAGTAAGGGGGTGAATGGTGGGAGAAGTGTGAGTGGGGAGAGTTGAGGAGAAAGGTGAGGGGGGTGTTTTTGAGAGAGGTGAGAGGGGAGGCTTGGAAGGGGAAGAGTGTGATGGTTGCTTTGAGAAGGAGGGGTGAGAGGGGTGAGTTGGCACTGAAAATGGAAAAAAAAGAATGTTTGATGGAAAGCGAACATTCATAGCAAACTGGGTTTTTTTTAAAGTTTTAGGTCAGATATGCGATTAAACACATTTCTTGATAGATGCAATAAAGGCGAATTCAGAGAATGGAGAGAAGAAACGCTGTAACAGTTGGATTTTTTAGG
>CM068958.1:63443253-63467908 GCA_035128595.1 Eptatretus atami | reverse complement strand
TCAAGGCTTAATTTACTTCCATTGCTGCAGAACAGATGCAGTTGCTAACATATTACTTGTTCAGCTTTGTACCATTTCAGGTTAATCACTGGACTTAAACTGCTTAAATTTCAGTAAAAACTGGAAAAAATAGGGGTGTTCTAAAACTTTACACCGGAAGTGTATATGTATATATATGTACGTATGTATGGAAATATATATATATATATATATATATATATTATATAAATGTTATGTTATATTATATAAATATTTAATAAATAGATAAATATATATATATGCATGTATGGGGGGGGGTAAGATAGGCACCTTCACATGGTCCCCCCTGTAAGTAGCAAGTACTACGGTATGCGAAACCAAGCCTGTCATATCCGCGGCCTCCACCCGGGCTTTTCAGCAGCAGGTGGCGAGGGACGGCCCTTTTTAGGGCGCGGCGGCGCCCATGCCCCGACAAGTACCGTCGACCCACATACTGCAGCTGAATGTCGAGGGCCTTACGATAAGCAAGATCAATGTCATCGAGCAGCTTGCCCATAAGAACCGGACCCTCGTCATCCTCTCCAAGAGACCCACTGCACTCTGCAGATAAGCTAGTCTTTCTACACTATGCACTAGCTGGGTCTACTAAAAGCAGGAAGCACGGCCTTGCCAGTTTGTCCACAAGAGCCTGAGCTGGACTCTCGTCGGTCATCTCTGGCTGATGCCGAGATTGAGTGGGTGTGCGTGGACGTTGCAAACTATAACATCATCAACGTCTACAAGCCCCACCCTCGCGGATATCCCTATCGTCGTTACCCACGTTCCCCTCCCCAGTCTCTAGCGCTGGCGATTTTAATGGCCAGCACGTTGACTGGGGATATAACACCACTAGCAACGACGGAGAGTGTCTGGCTGCCTGGGCAGCAAACAACAACCTTGCCCTCCTTTACAATCCGAAGGGTGCAGCTAGTTTCCTCTCGGACGCTGGGGAACGGGACGAACCCCGATGGCCTTCGCGTGTGCCGACCCTGACAGCCCACTACCTGACAGACGTGTGCTTGAGAAGTTCCCGCGGTCCCAACATCGACCCTCGCTTATCACTGCTTCTAAGCTCGTGGCACCCGTCCCGAGCGCACCGGTGAAGCGATGGAACTTCAGAAAGGCCGACTGGAATTGCTACAGCTCCTACCACAAATCCGTCACGGGTCTACCACCACCCGATACCATCAATATGGACGAGGCTTACCAGGACTTCTGCAACGCCATAACATCCGCGGTGAATAAAGCAATCCCACGCGGCCACCGAAACAAACTATACGCCGTGCTGGGATTCCGAGTGCGAGACCCTCTACCGCTCCTTCCTTTGTGCCCCACCGGGCACCGCTTCCAATGTAGCCGCCACCAATCTACTCGCACGGTTCGACAAAGGAAGCTTGAGCAGTAGACCGAAAGCCGTCAACACCATCGATCTTCTCGCACTCTAGCCGCAAAGCATGGAGTATCATTAACAACCTCACGAGCCGGTCAGCACGCTCCCCTCGCCAGTGCCCCGTTTCTGCTAACGCCATTGCGACCCGGCTGGTGAAGAACGGGGTGTACGAAGCGAGGGACCGCCAAGTCATCTCGACTTGTGGCCAAAGAGGTGTCTGACCTCTGGAGGGCGGAAACACCAGACGGCAAAAGTATCTCCGATGACTTCAACCCGGATGAGCTCGCCACCGCCCTCAAACTACTGAAGCCACACAAGTCTCCGGCCCCGATCACATTCTGCCCGGAACTATACTCCATGCTGGCTCTGCATTGAAGTCCTGGTTATGCGAATTCCTCTCTTCCTGCTTGCGCCACCTCAAAACCCCAAAATCTGGAGAAGAGCCCTAGGAGTCGCGATCCCCAAGCCTCATAAGCACCAGGGACCCGAAGAGTTTATCGCCTGATATCTCTCCTTTGTGTCCCCTTCAAAATCCTCGAGCGTCTTATCTACGCCCGCGTCGAACCAATTTAGATCCGCTCCTTCCTCGGAGCAAGCTGGTTTTCGGCGCGGGAATTCTACCGTAGATCAGGTCACCTCTTATGACCCAAGACATCGAGGACTGCTTGAGGCTAAAAAGAAAGGCCGGTGCTGTGTTCTCGATCTCACAGCCGCCTACGATACCGTATGGCACGCGGCCTCACCTGCAACTGCTCCGCCTGCTCCCAGACAGGCACATGGTCCGTATGATCATGGAGCTTGTCTACAACGCGAAGCTTTAACACCGTCACCACCAGTAGCGGACAGCGAAGCAGGTTACAACGCCTTAAGACGGCGTCCCACAGGATTGGTCCTGGCCCCCCTCCTCTTCAATATCTATACCCACGACCTGCCGAACACGTCTCCCGCAAAGTACGCAATATGCGGACGACCTGTGATCGTACTCCGGCAAGGAAGTGGGAAACACTAGAGGGGACTTTGAGCCAGGACATGTCTACTTTATCGGCATACCTCCAGAAATGGAGATTGAAGCTCAGCGAAGCCAAACAGTGTCGGCAGCTTTCCATTTGAACAACAGGGAAGCAAAACGTGAGCTAAACATCAACATCGATGAAAACCCTGTCCTTCTGCCCTGAGCCTAAAATATCTTGGGGGACATTGGACAGGTCGCTCACGTACCGCCGACACCTGGAGTCACTACGCAAGAAGCTAACATCCCGCACCGGCTGCAAAGAACAACTTGGTGGGTTCAGGTTGGGGTGGCGGGGCGCTGTCACGTTACGTAGCGCAGCCTTAGCCTGGTCTAACTCCACCGCCGAGTACTGTGGCCCATCTGGTGCCGCAGTGCTCATTCCGACCTGATCGACATCACCATCAACGCGCCTTGCGTACTGTGACCGGATGCCTGCGTCCCACACCAACGGATAACCTTTCATCCTCGGCAGGCATCCAATCCGCTGAGCTTCGCCGCGAAGAAGCCAATCTATCTCTCACTCGCCGGGCACTGGAGCCAAACCATTTGCTCCATCTCAAGCTCTCTACTTCATCAAATGAGCAGCCCCGGCGATTGAATTCGAGACACCCATTTGTGCCTGCCGCACAGTCATTGCTGAAAAACGCCAATGACCTTAATATCAGTGCGGCCCACTGGGGCGGACACAAACTGGAGCACGGAATGGCGGACGAACTCTACCAGACTCCGTGCTTTCATTCCCGACGTTGGTTCCCATACCACTGGATGCCTTGCCAAGACTGGCTTGGGTAGCGTCTAAACCGTCTACTGTACGGCGTCGGACGATCTGCTCAAACATGCACAGTGGGTGTGGCAACTTCTGCGGCTTGTGAGTGTGGCGTTGAGGTACAACCGCAGACTGTCATCCTTGGCTGTCCATATACGTGCCCAAGTGGGGACCGGTCTGCGTGTTTTGGTGACGATACAACCCAATGGCTGGCTCGACACCTGCCCGACATATTGTCCGGGGCGCCGCCACTTCCGGGGTTGGTAAAAGCATAGACCCTCGGCCCCTGAGCGTGGCAACAGAAAGAGAAACGAAAATCAAGATCAAGCTCGAAAACGTAGAAGAGAAGTGTGTATTATATATATACATATATATATATATAATATATATATATATATATATGTATATATATATATATAATATATATTATATACATGCATACATTACATATATATGTATGCATGTATATATATATATATTATATATACTATATATATATGCATACATTATATATAATATATATATATATATATATATAATATATATATATATTATATATATATATATACAGTCTGACCGCGGATATAAGAACACGCTCAGGAGTGAGAATGTATGTTCTTCTATCCGGGTTCATCATCCACTTCACAAAACTGGCCGACGGGAGGCAAGGTATGAACACCGGGGTCGTGTACTTCACAGGGACGGTGACATCAGCTTATTTAAATGAACGTGTTTATTCTGCTGTATTGGAAAACACACTGGATTTCACGTGTCGCACTTTGGATTCACGGTGAAAGTTACTTTGCTTTCATGAAGGAGTCGGATAGTTTTGGTTTGGACCATACTTCTGTTGCCGCTCTCCATACTTTATCATGGAGAGAGTACAGAAGTTTTCTGGCGTCGGTGTTGTCACTGTGATCAAAATAGGCCGTCAGTGTGTCAAGCGACTGGATGGCTTGGAGCTTCGTGGGCGGTGGCGCAACCGATTCTGCTCCCTCTTCGTCTTTGTCGTCTTCCCACCTTTGCTTGGGGTTGCATTACAGTGTCGACAATCTCTTGATCAGTCATTTCTCCGTAGCACTCTGCCCTTCATCGATGTTGAACAAATGAAAGGTATTCCTGTTGTGTAATGCCCTGGACATGCAGAGCTCCTGCGACGTCTTCTTCGTCGTTGTTGTGTTCAGAATCGCGTTCTTCATCTTCGACCGTTTCACGAAGCCAGCCTTTCTTGAAGCAGTTAGCGATTGTCTGGGGCGTAACCATGAAGAGGGCCCGTTTCAACATGTGCATCGCCTTCAGAACTGTGATAAGTTTTGCTCACTTCTAACGCTGTTTCTGTGGGCACGCTGTCGATAGCAGCAACTTGAAGCCGAATAATTTCTCGTCGGTAGTACGCCTCATGGTTCGGAATCATGCCTTGGTCTTGAGCAGGGGTCTCCAACCTTTTTGGGCGGAAAGGCCACAAAACCAAAGTTGGTGAGGGGGGCGAGGGCCACACCCCAAAAAAGACGCTAAATTCCGAAAAAAAATATATAATTAATATGGGCGGAAATTTAAACAAAAATTAATGCTGAATATATTTTTCTTGCCAACGAATATGATAAATGAATAATCGTGTTAAAACACATGTGTCTAATATGAATCAAAATCATAATAAAAATTACAGAACGCTTTGATCATTGACCCTGACAAATTGGCAGTATCGCGGGCCAATTGTAATGTAAACTTAATATGGCACCGCGGGCCGCATAATCCATCTAAGGGCCGCATGTGGCCCGCGGGCCGCAGGTTGGAGACCCCTGTCTAGAGGTTGAATCAGAGATGTCGTATTGGGCAGCATGAACTGGAGCTTTATGTTCGTTAGCGTCACACCCGGTGGAAGACGGTGGCACGTGGCGTTGTCAGCAAACAAGACAATGTTTCTACCACTGGCGGCGCGCACTGACAGTTGAGTTTGGTAAGAATTTGTGACCTATTTGCACTCGTCATCCATGCATTAGAATTGGTGAAGTAAAGGAATGGCAGGTTATGAACATTGTGTGAAACATCGCGGCTGGCGGACTTGCAACAATGAAGCCTCGCTTATCACTGCCATCGAGATTACACAACAAAAGAACAGTCAGGCGGTCTTTTGGAACTTTACCTCTGGCTGGCTTGTCCCGGCACTTGTTTGGAGAACCACAGGGCTGGCCTTATTAAAAAGGCCCGTTTCGTTGGCATTGTAAATGTTCTTCTCTGCATAATTCGCAAGCAAGTCAGGGAGCACATTTTTAATCCAGTTGCCTGCCGCTGCACCATCAGCTGCTACTTTTCTCGCCATGGAATTTCTTGAATGAAACGTTGTTCGCTTGCTTCCAGCGCATCAGCCAACCATTACTAGGTTTAACTCAACACCTAACGAAACGGCGAACGAAGCAGCCTTCTCTTTGATGATACAGTCTGTTACGACAGCATTGGCTTGCACGAGCTTGATGGAACAAGCAGTTGTCGCTTGATGACGTCTTTGTGGAAGCTTCATGGCTACGCTTTCTGTTGATGTTAGAGTTGTTGAGGACTTTGATATGAAGTGACTCCTCATGTTTGACAATTTTGCTGACATCGACAATCCAATGCCATACTTTTTCATGACATCGGTCTCTCGTCAGCGATTTCGACTTTAAAGAATCCAAAATTTCAACTTTCTCCGCACACTCAGGGTTTTTTTCGAGCGGACGCCATTGCGACGAAGCAAAACTACCACTTCTCATTCGGGGATTTCCGGAAAACTACTGTATAGGAAAGTGAAACTAACGCGTCAGCCGACTGATGCCAGCTTTTCCTGTGGCTTCGGATAGAAAATTGGTACTTTTGTGTTGAAAAATATGTTCTTTACGCGGGTTTTCTTTGTATGCCTGTTTCTTATACATCTATATATATATATATATATATATATATATATATATATATATATATATATATATATATCTATATATATATATATATCTATATATATATATATATATATTGTGTGTGTGACTGCTATCGCAAAACCCAACACTTCTCAGCAAATTCCATTACGCTGTAAGGCACCTCCGAACACGAAATTTCTACCTCAGGACCACCTTGAGATTTTAGCACGATCGGTAGTGGATTTATTCCAGATTATTTTTGAAACAAAAAATCAATCACTCCAAAGCTGCTCAGAAGGTATTTTTAAATTAATTTTTCAAATCATGAATGCATTTTCCAATCAATCGACATTAGTTGAAACCAATGGGTATCGAAATTTAAGAAAATTGCAGAAATATCGCTTGTTGTTTTGGCTCACAATTTTCCGCTGTCGAGTTCATCCACCAACATGTTTGGTACGGAAACAAAGGAGAGCGTGGGTAACCCAAACATGGCTCATTGGGGGCTGTCGCTACATTTAGGCAACCAATGAAAGTTGCCTCTCAAAGATGACATCATTTTCTGAATCTGTCAGTCATGTCATAAACAAAAAGGCTGTTGCTACCCACGTGATCCAAATCACGGCATTTCATTTGCCAATCGGTGCATATGACGTCATACCCATGTTGTTTTGGTTGTTTCTACGATGCATTCTGCTCAAATCTGGTAGCGTTTTTCATCATTTTTTCGTGACTTTTTTATGAGATACGGACATTTTTCTGCGCCTTTTGGATAGAAAGCCTCGTAGTTATCACGATGTCAGAAAAGAGGTTTTGAATGACAAAACCGTCGCTGCTATGCTGAATGAAGCATTGGCATGTGGTATGAGTAAGCATCGACGTCGTTGTCAGCTACCTCCATCATTTCCTGGAAAAATACGGGATTGACGAGAGCAGCATGTCTGGCGAGTTTCACTAACTGCCAAACCAGTTGCCTCTCCTTTCTGCCTGTGGGCACATAAAGTTTGGCCCTGACTGGTGCTTTGTCTTCTGAAGCAAAACATAAGCAGAAAGACCCAGTCTCCTGCCCACCAGGACATCGCCTGATGTGCGTCACACACGATCTATCTTGAAAGGGCATCAATGATTCACCGCTGGTGCAACGAGGTGTGGCGCAGTACGAGGGCAATGGTGAAGCATTCGACGTTGCCCAGTGTGAAGACTACGAGCCACCCAGATTCTGAAGGCAGATTGACTTCTGTGTGAGATCTTACTTACACTCGGTTGAGTGTGTTACAGGAACAGTCGGATGTGCACTGAACAGATGTTTGAGCTGGCTCGCTCATCACCTCCGCAACATTCCCCCTGTGCATCCAGCCTGCTGGACTGAATGCAGTCGCAGCAGTACTGTATGAGGCAATCCGAGTGTTTGTAGGCTCGTAGACGAGGGACTTGGTATGTCCCCGCACCAGATAATCAGGGCAATGCTGTGAACATAAAAGGCACATCTTTTCGGGTAGCAAATGTTCTATTCTCTTTGCCTAGTATTAGAATTGTTGCAGTTTATATTTCACTATCTACAGGGTTTTGAATTGGTAGCATGTAGTACATATTTTTAGTGTTGGCTCTACAATGTATTGTGAGACCACTATGTTGATGATTGATGTTCATTTGTGCTGATGGTATATATGACTGATCTTGATGTTTGTATTTCAAACATGGCATGTCCTGTACACTGGAACATCGAATTCTTTTGTTTTTATTGTTTTTTTAAAATGTACCATAACTTAATTAAAAACTACTCAACTCCATCATTTTTACATGAAAGTATAGTCAAGTAACTGATATTGTCCTTGCCTGTCAAATATTTCATGTCTGTGCTACATCTGGTTATTGCGCGTTGGCTATGGAGTGAATGTGTTGCATGATTTGTGTGTGAAATTTGAATATAAGTGAAAGTTTAAGTGGCATTATTTGATATTGACTTTCGGTGGATGAAATAAGTAAAATAGCCATAACTTCGTCAAATTTTCAATCAACCATTTCTTTGAATAAAGTTTTCATTTAAAAGGAAATTCCTTCACTTAATCAGTGATACAAAAGTCAATTTTGATTTTTGCCACCAAGTGTTGGGTTTTGCTATAGGCAGGCAGGTCACATATATCTATATATATATATATATATATATACTATATATATATATATATATATATATATATATATATATATACATATACTAGCTGAAGTACCGGTAATACCCGGGAAATTTTGGCCGCTATTTTCCTCACAGCGCTAGTTAGACAGGCATTAGTTGTATGGAAAAATTAGGTAAGGCTTCTTTATTCCTCAGATTCATGGAAGGAAGGCTTTATGTGCTGTATCCTCAGAGAGGTCTAGTTTGAAGGCCGGCCTTGGGCCACGAAATGTTTCTAAGCAGCAGTAAGAAACTGTCCTTGATGTCGCTGCCAAACCCGGACCTGAAAGCTGGAACGCGTGAGTCTGTGCTTCTCTCGCCCGTCGGTGTGACACTCTATTTGCACTTAGGCGACGCTCTCTCTCTGCAGCCGACTCTCTTGCCTGGCTCGTTCATGAGTAAGGCATGATATATTAGGCAAGTAAGACGACTCTCTCTCTCTCTCTCTATCTCCTCTCTCTCTCTCTCCACATCTCTGCTCTGCAGCTGACTCCGCTTGCCTGGCTCTTTCATGAGCAGATCTATCAGCAGTTGCTGTTGGCCGTGCGCGTGCAAGTTCAAGAATTCAAGTAAGCAGGAGGAGAATGTGTATGTTTAAAAAGTCAACGAATACGACTTTTGTATTCAACAAAAACCCTAGCGTTTTAACATGAAGCCTTTTGTTACAATTAATTAGCGTCCGGTGCACGTATCGAAGCCTTTTTTTTTTTAAATGGAAATTGGTAATTTTTTTTTATTTTTTTATTTTTAAAAATAATATTTTGTTTTTTGTTTCAACTTTTAGTGAAAGCCACTTAGGCGGCATCTGGAGCTGATGTTAGGTCTATATGTGTGTAAAGTTTCATCAAGACGGATTCACTGGTCTAGGAGCTTTATTGGTTACATAACAAACAGACAGACAGACAGACAAACAGACAGAAGGAACTGCATTTATATAGTAGTATATATATATATATATATATATATTATATATATATATATATATATAATATGTATGCAATGTAATATATATATGTATATATAATAGATTACATGCCTACTATATATACATATACATACATATACAAAAACCGGATATATTTGATAAAGTCATCACCCTGTAGACGCATTCGTGCCAAATTCATACCCTTATAACGTGGGATAATGGCTTTCGAATTGATTTTTTGCGTGAACGGTACGCGCTGATTTTGAAGGTTTTTCGGTTGTTGGCTAGGGAACCAAAGGCGTCCCGATCAACCATCACAATTTCCAAAGCACTAGGTTATAAGATGTACCTACCACCCGAGTTTTGGTCAAGAAATCCGCCCACGTTTTACTATACCAATTATGCTTGATGACAAACGAACAAACATCCAAACAAACATCCAAAAAACAGACAGAATTACTGACAATAAGGGTCACCTATTTTGGGCGAGCCCAATATATACGATATATATATATACATATATATATACATCTATACATATATATATATATATATAAATATATATTGTTCGGATTTCAGAATCTGTCTGATGAATGCATCCACACATCCAGGTCTCAGACAAGTTATTTCCTTAAATGATGTTCAAGATTAGCCCCGGGCAATCCCCATGTCTAATGGGATTTTTAAATGTGATGGGCATTGAGAGGGGTAAATAATAGATCCCCTCTCTTATGGGAAGCTTTTTTTTTGTTTTACGACAGACAACGTTTAACACACATATTCAGTCGAGAGCGCTGGCGCCCGCATTTTTTTCCTCAGCAACATTTATGCACATAATTATTGTCGGCGAGCGCCGATGGCCTCGCCTTTTTTTTGACCCATGGGTTTCATGGTCACGGTTGTGCAAGTGGGGCGGGGTGAGCTTGGTTGGGACTTCTGCGCCCGCCGAGACGGGCCGCATTATATAAGAAGAATTGGAGGTCCGTTCTGGAGAGAAAGAAAGCCAAGATGAGGAACGTAGCGAGAAGAAGAAGAAGAGAAAGAAAGCCAGAAGAAGGAAGCGCACGAGAAGAAGAGAGAGAAAGAAAGCCCAGAGAGGAACGGAAGAAAGAAGCGAGAGTTGAGCACGCGAGGGAAGAAGCGGCCAGAGAGGAAGCGCACAAGCGAGGAAGCGTGGCAAGCGAGGAAGCGTGCGAGCGCGGTCAAGCGAGGAAGCGAGCGAATTGGGTGTCTGACCACACCAACAACGGACAATTTCGTCCTTACGCAGTGCTTGAGCAAGCGAGCGTGTGGTGCGGGTGTGAGGCAGCGCCGACAACGAGTGAGGCACAGGGTCCATGCACAAGCAAGTGAGGCGCGGATCAGTCACCAACGACCGAATGGGTCGCTGGATCGTCACCAGTTTTCGTGAAGTGTGAGGAGCTGGCTGCCCGTGTCTCAGCACCCAGGGTCTAAACCACGACAGACGATCTCGGTGCCAGCCCCCGCCCCCCTAAGACGTCGAATGGTGTCTAAGGCTGTTGGCTGAGTGGTGCACAGCAAGGCTGGGTGGCTGGCGACGGACGGGACATGCACGCACACCATTTCAGGACGTTTTCACTTCACGGATGACATCTCTCTGGTGAGTGAGAGCACTCTCGCCCCCCCCCACCCGAATGATCTTGCTGGGTAACCCTTGTCGTATTTAATTGAATAGTAAGTCAACCCCCCCCCCACCCCCCCCGATAAAGCATCTGCTCTCTGTCTCTTTCCTGTCATTTTGATTGATCTTGACTGAATAAATTCGCAAAGGGCAATCAAAATGAAATAATTACTCATTTTATTTTACCTCGAGAAATAAAAACTTCTATTAATTTATTTATTTATATTATTATTCATAAATCATTTTGTCGACTTCCAACCTGTCCGTGTTGTCCTTTCCTTCCATTGGTCTGGCAATTGTCCGAACTAGATAGACTGGGAGGTAATTACCTACAGATTTGGACCAAAATTAGTTGGGCACGCACCAGCAGTTAAAACGCTCGCGCGCCCAAATTAAGATCTAATGCAGATAAGATTGTGCTTTGCCGAGGGCACCCTTCCCCCCCCTGTCTTTGCCGCTCAAGGTGAAACCCACGTGACTCTGTTAAACAGCATAATTAAAGCGGGTGGACACTGGAACTCGTGGTTACTGGGTGGCGTTCATGGTTCTAGAAACAAACCCACCGTACCACAACGTTAATTCGTGAGTGGTGGCCCAGGTCCGGCTCTTCCGAGGACAAACGGGGATTAATCCCCCTGAGTGGGCAAACTGGCGTCTCGGTACCCCGTGGCCAGCAACAAGCATTTTGTATATGTATATATTGTTAGGCGGCTGTGGAAATTTGGCAATACACCAGAAAGGTCCTCAGGTTAGATAATTAATCGATAAGTTCATGTGTAGTTAGTCCCACACCCGTTGTTTAGAGGGAATTTCCGTGTTCACAACGGGCTGCGATCCTTTGGATAGCCATTTTTCTTTTCTCTATCGTTATTTTGGACCAATAATCCCCGCAACAACTCAAAAACACCTTCGCCCACCTTGCGTCCCTCTTTACTCCACAACTCCCATCCCGGCAAACATCGCTTCACCGCCATTCTCAAACGACGCCCGCCAACACCAAACCACCACAGCAAACCCCCCACCACTTTCGCCTTTCTCCTTCCACAACCATCAAAGCACCACTGTTCAACACCGAACGTCGTGGCTGTCGCAGGGCCCGTTCGGTGATTGTTGCCGAACGCGTCGAGCCGCGAGTACAAAGTGGATGCTTTAAGGGGAGGAATCGATCAGGGGAGGTTCACGCCCCCCTTTCCCTCGTCCAATGGGCGACGTTCGAGGCGGTGTGGCCCCGCCCCCAAGCGCGATGCATGTGGATTCCCTTTTAAGGAGGAAATTCGGATCAAGAGAGGTCTCACGCCCGCCTTTTTGCCCGACCATGGCTGAAACATGGGTGGCGTGGCCCGCCTCCAAAGCGCGTTTTGATCCGGCGAATTTACATACACGCTCCTCCCCCCGGTCTATAAAGGCGCGGCACAGAAGGCGACTCGGCGGTGGCTGGTCGAGTGAAGACGGAGGTCGTCGTCGAGGTTGTCGTTGTTGGGGTCGTGGTGCGAAGTCGTGGAGTCTGAGTCGTGTGTTGCGGGGATCGGACGGCGAAGGGGACGGAGCTCGGAGTTGAGGTCGAGGACGAGTCGCGGAGTGAGCAGGGACGCGGAAGGGGCTGCGGGGCGACGAGTTCGGCCGGAGTCGGTGCGGTCCCAAGGCCCCGTAGGCCGGAGGAGCGTCGCCATTCCCCTCTCTCCACCCCGAGCATCAACAATTCCCCCATCCGCCTGAGATAGCGGCCGGTAAACCCCGTCCGTTCCCACCACCTAACCGTTGTTTGTCGACCGACGCAACACGTGCCTGCGCAAGCGGCACGCACTAAAGGAGCTCAACCGACCACGCCAGGGGCACGGAAGTCAGGCACGTTACGCTGACATTGCGGCTAGCTCCGCCATCGCGCCAGCGAGGGCGCGGGTAAGACCCCCTTCGGTTGCGTGACCTGGCCGCTCACCCAGGTCCACGTACATTTGGTCCACGGACCTGTCTGCCCCCTTGCCTATGAGGGTGGCTTTTATTTGCTTTTTGTGTAAATGTGTGTGTGTCGCCAGTCTTTTAAGTAAACCTGAATAAGTGCTTGTACATTGCATAATTCGTTGTAAGCTCTGGCGTTGCTTTCATTGCTTTGACCTGTTATAGGTGTGCATTCTTACTGTATGGCTGTGAATACGGTTCTGGCCTTGTGTGTTGTGTGAAATAAAGAGTGCTTGTTTAAATTGTGACAACGGCTGTTTCGTTGGCGTCCTTTCCTTCGTTTGAAATGTTCCATCTTGCATCACGTAAGGGATTGGTAGTGGGTTTAGCACCGCAATAAGTAAGTTCTGAACGTCGAGGTCGGCGTATAACTCCGCATTGGTTATCCCCTTAGCAATGGGAACGAAGCCGCTTAAGGCGGTTCGTGTCCGGAGCCGACCTGCGGCGTGTACAACTCCTCGGTACACTACAGCGCGCGGTAGCTTAGGTATGTCGACATTCGGGCGATCACCCTAGTTTCGGCGCGGGTAGAAGCGGAACTGGGTTGGTGGTTGAGGTTAAACCCCCACCCGTGACTGGCTCCTGGCGGTAGTTCCAGATGGGTTCACGACTGAATTGTCTGTCGCGGTGGGCGACGGAGGCTGCTAAAATTTTAAGAGTTCGCGCGATCGGCACGCGGGGCGGGGGGGAAATTCGTAACAATATATATATATATTATATATATATATATATATATATTATATATATAATATATGTTTATATATATATATATAGTATGTTTAAATATTATACATATATTTTATGTATATATATGTATATATATATATAGTATGTTTATGTATATATATATATTTATGTATATATTTGTATGTTTATGTATATATTAGTTAACGATTGCGGCGGTGGTGCTGGAATTGAATGCCCGCTCAGTCGGGCTGCCAATCCGTAGCGCAGTTTGGGTTTTTCCGGCAACCCTTCTCTCGACACGCCAAATGTTGAATATTCGGCGTCACTTAACACCGCCGTTCTGGGGCTTATAAGCGCGCGGCTGGCTCGCACAGGCTCCGGTGCAGCCCGGCTCGAATCGCGATACCGAACGTACCCGGACCTTACCAGTTGGTAGACCCAGGTTACAGACTGGTTTTGTCAGATACCGAGGCAAATTCCTGCCAGTCTGTAAACCATTTTCGGTTTTATATGGGCAAATTCGACGCGGAATCGTTCCTCGGAGGCGGCACAAAAAACCAATTAAGGCGGAAATCTCGTATAACTGCAGCCAGATTATTGGGAACATCGGTGGAACACAACACAAGCAAGAGCATTCACGACAATGTTTATAATTATCTACAACCGCGTTCTAACTGTCGGGAGCTACGTATTACGGGTTTCGAGTGGGACCTAACGGAGAATAAACCTTAGACAACATGCAGACAAGACACAGAGTACTTGGTGATGTTCAATGGACGAGAGGAAAAGTGTCAAAAGCCGAATGCGGTCGTGACAAGGCGATGTCAATCGGATTCGAGCACCCAGCTGCGAAACATGCCCGCGTGGCAAATGGGCGGGGCGTCGTCCATTTGTCGGCAGCCCTCAGCGCACGCAGCCTCGGCGGTTCAGGACCTCACGAGGCAACGAAGTCGTACTGGGCACCAGAGCGAAAGTATTTCCAGCGGTGGTATGCTCCAGTGGCCCTTTCACAAGGTCCAGCATACAGTTCCAGGCCTAGCCTGTTTCACCAGACTAAGGCCAAATCGGGTGTTGGGCTCCGCAGGCTGGGTCCGTGGCCGAGGAGGCACCGCCGGCCAAAACCACTCCTCCACCAAAAGTCGATCGCCGTGACTCGACGTGCAAGAGCGGCCTCTCCCACTGCAATATGGCAGAACTCGACGTGTCAGTTTCCCTCTCGCCTCTCGGCCGACTTGCCGTTTTTTCTTCTTCGCCAGGGCGCTCGGCTCGCCTCTTGGCTCCATCCTGGCTCCTCCCCTTCAGTTTCACTTCTCCTTTTTATATTTTGGGGCAGCGGCCCCTTTACGAAGCCGACAGACACTCAGGCTCAGTTACTCGCTCGGCAGATCCACCTAACTGCCTTTCGGCGCTCGCATTCGCCTCAAGCCGACTGCTGCTCACACACAGCCAGTTCTATCAGCCGATCGCGCCACAACGGCGCTGCAGTCCGCACTTTCCTGCCGATGCTAGACTCGGCGCTTGCTTCTCTAGGCCACTCCCTCTCAGAGAGCTGGGCGGGGACTATTGTCCAGAGAGAGGAAGGAAAAGAAGAACCTCTCTGTCACCACCACTGTCCAACAATAAAGCAGCCTCTTAAACCGACACCTCCCGACACACTGTTAACGTCCATTTACCGAACAACCTGGCTAAACATGCATTTTATGGGGGATCTAGGCAATCCTATATTTAAAAGCACACTAGGGCCATTTCCACAACAATAATATATATATATATATATATATATATAATATATATTATTATATATATTATATAGTTTCGAATTCGCGGCCCGCCGGCGTGCGAACGGCCACGTGACTGAATCGGGCGGCACGGTCGGCCCAACCAGACGGACAATTCTGTCGTGACCCTCTCGGACTAGACGCGCGGGAGCCAGTCAGCGGGTGGGCCTTTCGGCTCACGCACGATGCGTTGCCAAATCGGCCACCCCGTGGGATAGGGTTGTTCGCCAAACTCGACCCTACTAAGTACCCACGCGAATGGTAAACCGGGCGATTCGCACCTCGCCGCAGGTCACTTCGACACGACCGCTTAAGGCGGTCCGTTCCGTGCTATCGGGATAACCGAACGGTGTTAATCGTCGGCCTCGACGGTTCCTGATTAATTATCGGGCGTAATCAGGCCCACTACGAAACCCTTTTACGTGAAGCAAGTGGAGGTTCAATTAAAGAAAAGACGAAGCGAACGGGCACAGTTCAACAAGTAAGCACAATTTAATTCACGAACACGGATAGCACACATTACAGCCATACAGTAAGAATGCCAAGAAGAATTACTACGCGAATACAAGCAAAGGTTTATTTCATGCAGCTTAAACAGTTTATACTTTAGGCAAACACGGCGGCCACACACACGGCATTCACAACAAAAGCAAAGGATAAGACCCCCCTCAAGGCAAGGAGTCAGACTGGGCCCGTGGGCCTAATGCGGCGTGGAACCTGGTGAGCGCCAGGTCCACGAGACCCGGAAGGGTCCTACCCGCCCTCGTGGCGAGCCGCAAAATGTCGCTGGCACGGCGGCGCCCGCGCAGTTTTCGTTGCACCTGCTTGGATGTTAAAGTGGAACGGGGCCCTTTTCGCACGTCTCTCAGCGCGGGGGAAAGGGGGAATTGTTGACGTCTGGGGAGGGAGTATGGCTGGCTTGCTTGAGTCCCAGAGACGAGCGATTCACCGCGACCATCGTCGCCGACGACGCCGTCTTCTCGCCCAGACCCGAGCTCCCGGTTCCTCCTCATGCCGATCTCCCTCGGCGAGCCGTTCGCCTCCGTAGCCGTTCGCCTCCGCAGGCCGATCTCCTCCCGGAAGCCGTTCGCCTTCAAAAACTCAATCTTGCCCCCAGCAGATCTTCCGTCGCCCTTTTAATCGGCTCTAGTGAACCCACCATATGCAAAAATTTTCGGATCAAAACGACCTCAGGGGCGGAGCTAGCGCTCGCCGATTGGACGAGGAAAAGGGGCGTGAATCTTCCCTGATCCTCAATTAGGCAATATCCTGATTTCTCTCAGATGTGTCTGGAGGCGGGGCCAAGTCCGCCCGTCGCTTCCTAATTGGATGGATCAGATGTGTTGGGCGTGTAGCATTCCTGATCCGAATTCTCACTCGTACAAACGCTATTTGCACTCGCGCTCGCGTGTATCGCTGAAGCGGGCCAAGATAGCCCGACGCTCGTGGCCACAGTGGTGCGGGAATGGCCGTAGGAGAGAGGTGAAGGTGGTGAGGGTTTTCGGCGGTGGCCCGATGGCCATGTGCCGTTTGGAATGGCGGTGATGTGAGGTTTGCGGGAGCGAGTGGTGAAGGTAGGTTGTGGCTGCTGGCGTTGTTGTTGTTGTTGACGGTTGAGGCGTGGTTGGTTCAAAATAAATGGTAGAACAGAAAAACGCTCTAACTCAATACGGATTCGCAGCCCGAATGATCACATTAATTCCCTCTAAACAATGGTTTGGGGCTAACTATACATGTACTTAAACAGATATCCTCAACCGTACGGGACGTGAATGGTGGTTGCGAATTTTCCAGCAGCCGTAACAATATGTATATATATTTAATATATATATGTTATGTTTATGTACATATATATATATATGTGTATGTTTATGTATATATATCTATATATATATTGTTACGAAATTCGCGCCCGCCGGGTGGCGATCGGGCCGCGTACCTCTAATCGGCAACCGCGTCGCGCGCACCGACGGACAATTCAGTCGTGACTTTCCCGGAGCTAACGCGTAAACTTGTCATGGGTGGGTCTTCACCCCACCACGGTCCGTGCCAATTGTCTAGCCCCGCAAAGATAGGGTCACTCGCCGAATTCGATATACACTAAGTAAGCCCGCGCGGGGAGCGACCGGCAGCCGTAACCTCGACGCAGGTCGGCTTGGGAGCACGAACCGCTTAAAGCGGTTCGTTCCGTTCTGCAGTGATAACGCGGAGTGGGTATTATCGCCGACCTCGCCGGAATCCGATTCTATTTAACGGGTGTTTTGAACCCCACTATTTCATTCGCGATGGAAGATGGGCTTTTCAATAGGGGAAAGAGGAACGCTAACGAACGGGATACATTCAAACAAAGCATCATTTATTTTACACGTACAATATAGCAGTCAATGCATGGCAGGCAAACAAAGCAATCACGTGACGTATGCAAAGAAAAGCACTTACGACCGAATATAATTAATAAATGTACAGTCACTTAGCAGTTTTAGCTTGTCAGGACACGGCGGACAAGATTCACTCAAAAGGAAGGAAAGGCCACTCTCATAAGACGAGAGTGGCAGAGCAGGGTCCTGTGGCCTTTATAGTGCGTGAGCCTTGTTGACCGTTAATGGGCTTGCGAGACCGGATGCGGCTTACCCCGGAACCCTCGTGGTGCGACGATGGAGGTCGCGACGTCTGCTCCCACGGCCACCAGGACAGCCGCGCTGATTGGCAGCCTTGGCGACGAGGGCGTCGTGACGTCCATTTCCAACGGCACTAGGAACAGCCGGCCTGAATTGCGGCCTTGCCAGGCGAGGTGATTCCGGGCCCGGCCGCACGCGGTTGAGAGGACGAACGGGTCTTTTAGTGCTCTGTCAGACTTGATGGCTCTATAAGAGTTGATGCTGCTATAAGAGTGAATGCTCCAAGACCCGCGTCCGTTCTCAGCGTGCGGCAACCGCGCCGAGGTCCGATCACTCGGACGGCCTTGGCGGCTGGCAAGCTCTCGTCCCGGCTGTGGTCTCCAGCGCAGCTCCTTGGCTTTCTCTCCGACTGAACTCTCCTTTCTCTCGCAGACTCTCGGGCTCCACTCGGCTCTCCGACCCTCCAGACCCGACTTGGACTGCCATCGAAGCCTCCGTTCGTGCTCGGCCTTTTATAAGGGCTGGTGAAGAGAGATTTGGACTTTGCTCTCTGACACCTTGACCCTGGCGGAAGCGGACGTGGTAGAGATCACCGGCCCTCTTTGGAATCCTGATTCTTCGCGAGACGAAGCTTTCCACACAAGAAGCGGACGTGGTAAGAAATCACCAAGACTTGCGCTGCACGGCGAGAGAACCCTTGCCTCTCCCTGGCAGCGATGCCGTTTGATGCGGTCCCTCCGCGCGCTGCTGGGCGCAAAAGATGGCGTCGTTTCGGACGAAGGTGAGGCGATGTTTGTGGCGTGGAGATGTTGATGGTTGTGGCGGAGTGGTGAGGATGGCGTGTTGTTGAGAGGCAGGTGTGGTTGTGGTTGGTGTTGTGGTTAAGGGGAGGCGAATGTTGGTTGTTGTAATGGTGGTGGATGATGTGGTTGGTTCAAAATAACGATAGAAAAAAGTAAAAACCTACCTCAAGGGTCACAGCCCGGTGAACAGATAATTCCATTAAACAACGGTGGGGAAATCTAACTGAAGCAGGCAGACTTATCGATCTAACTGAAGCTACGGACCTTTATGGTGTTCTGCCGAATTCGCACAGCCGTAACATATAGCATATATATATATATGTTTATGTGTATATATATATATAATATAATATATATATATATATATATATATGCATAAACATAGAACATTTCTATTGCATAAACATAACATACATACTATTATGTTTATGTTTATGCATATATATGGTAATGTTTGATGTATATATAATATTTGTATGTTTATGTATATATATTATGTTATGTTTATGTCATATAATATATATATATATATTATGTATGTTTAATGTATATATTGTATATATACAATGTTTATGTATATATTTAAAAAAACAAATAGAAAATATAATATGTATGTTTATTGTATATATATATGTATGTTTAATGTAATATATATATAATATGTATGTTTATGTATATATAATAGTGTATATATACATGTTTATGTATATATTAAAAAAACAAATAGAAAATATATTGTATATGTTTATGTATATAGTATTGATATGTAGTGTTTATATATATGTTTATATATATATATTATTATGTTTGTATATATGTATATATATATATTAAAAAAAAAACATATGAGAAAATATATATGGATATGTTTATGTATATATATATATGTATTTGATATATATATATATATATATTATATATATATATAAATAAATCTTCTTCTTTCGGCTGCTTCGCGCGTTAAGGGGCGCCACATGCGATCATCCTTTATGATCGCGCAATCTGATTTGGCGTTATAGGTTTTACGACGGATGCACTTACCTGACGCAACCCTGGTCACTCTTACGACAAAGGGATATGGATTGGGTTTCGCGCATGATTCTGGGCTGCCCTGCACGCCTCTCCATTAGCGTGGGGCCGCAGGCACAGAGCATTTTCCGTCCCAACAAGCGATCCTCCAGGACCCAAGCCCCTGAGTAGCGGATTAGCAGGCGGCCAGTTTCGAGCCGACTACGCCCGTTATATATATATACTGTATATATTATATATATATATATATATATATATATATATTATATAATCTGTGTATGTTTGTCATGAATATACATAGAGGTGTGGTTCAAAAAGTAATCCAACCTTAATTTTTCGGTCGTAATGCAAATGAAGCTAGGGAGGCGTGGTTTGGTGCACTTATGTAGGGATCCTAATTCGTATGCGTGAATATTTTCCTCGCCTGCAGAAGCTGTCAGCTTCGGCTCGACAGTACCGCCGTATGAGTGAGGAAGTGTGAAGTGAGCGCGCGTCGGATTTTTCGATTTTGACAAAATGACGGATCACTTTGGTCCTGCATCGCCAGTGATCACTGTGTTGAGAAGTTGGGATCGCTGTTCATGTCTCCAGCATGTCCTGTGTGATCTCCAAAATGGAGTTGGCTTCTGCTCGATTCGTTAGCAGCTTTGGCACGGACGAACTTCGCTGAGATTCTCCCTATAATAAGCCCAAATCCCTCAGTCACAATGGAATGAAGCGGATCCAATGTTGAGCCGCGCCTCCGCCTCGTCTGCAGTTCTGCTGATTCGTGATTCGAACGATCCTGCATGAAAAGCAGGGTCCCCCTTGCACTTGGTCAATTGACGATTCATTTCGGGATGTTGAAGTGGCCTACACAGAAGAGCGTGCTCACTTTCCACTGATGTGCGACCATCTTTGAAGCGGTTTGTACCAACTCTTTCATCTGTGTGGTGCCCATTGCTTCGTTCCGCGGAAGGCCTGTTGATATCTTGCGGATCGTTTTCGCATTTGGGAATCGGCCAAGCTTTACAGCAAAATTTGATGGCAGTAGCGTTGTCAAGTTTTTCCGTCATTTTGTGCAAAAACGAAAATCCTTACGGTGCTCACTTACACTTCATCACTCATACGGCGGTCTGTCGGCGACTGCGGCTTTGCAGGCGGGAAAATATTCACGGCATGGATTTAGGATCGCCTACATACGTGCGACCAAACCAACGCCTCCCTAGCTTGCATTTTGTTTACGCACGAAAAATTAGGTTTGCTAACTTTTTGAAGCACACGTCGTATATTATATATATTTTTTTAACATATATATAGCACATAATTATGTATATGTTTATGTAATATATAATATAAGTTTAATATACAGTAATATAATATATATATATATATATATATATATATATATATATATATATGTGTGTATAATCTATAAATAATGTAATATATTAATTGGGTTCGCTAGATATCTGTTATTGTCGGGGTTTCCGTCTGTGTGTGTGTGTGTGTGTGTGTGTGTGTGTGTGTGTTGTGTGTGTGTGTGTGTGTGTGTGTGTGTTGTGGTCTGCAACGCGAGGCTCGCATAGGCACAAACCAGCAAACCGATTTCGATGAAACTTGGGCGTAACAGGTGCATATGGCTGGGAGTGGTGCGCGTTTGAGTTTTTCGTTGGCTAAGCGCAACCATCCGTGCTATGCAGCGGCTCGAAAAACTGGGCGTTTTAAGAAGCCGCAAACGGTAACTGAACGTAGCGCGGCTTCTATGATAGGTAGAAGTGACGGAACAACTCCTGCTATTCCTTGCATCCCGCATCTGTTAATCGTGAACTGGCATAATGTTCCTCTATCTCTCATAGTTTCGCGAATGGGCAAGCTCCTCGCGAATGGCGGAGGTGGTGAACGCGGGAATATGTTAGAGCTGACGCTTGACCGTCTGGAAAGCGTTCGACGGCGAAACGTTCAGATCAAAATTCGGTGTAATGGATAGGTTTAATTTTAACTACTTAGCAAAATTGAACGGCGCAGCATTTCCAGATTTCGATCAGCCAAGGGTGTCGGGCTGAAATAACGCAAAATTCCGAAAAAATACTTTTTTCGAGCCTACGTTCACTATTTATTTTCAATACTTGTCCTACAGTTTGAATGTGGAGAAATTTGAAGACTTCGACTAACACTTGCGAGATATTTAGAAAATTTTACTCAAGCCGATTTTGATCTAGGTTTTATTTTCAAATGGTAGTTCCTGTGAGCGTGCCAGTTGGCAAAATCACAATAGAAAAATCTTGCCAGGCAGGGAAGGCAATTGTATGTGTAACCATACGTCTTGGCAATGATATTCGTGCAGTGGAATTCGGTCAGAAATGAAAAGGCATCATATCCAGACAGACGCTTCGATCCTAGCGGATCGCTCGTCGCTACCCCGGCTTGTCTATCTAATATATGTGTATGTATATATTATATATATATATATATATATTATATAATACTGTATTGTAAATTATACAGGGTGGGGCATTTAATATCTGACGGTTTTATTATCGCTTATCACTTTTTTGTTTCCTAACCAAACAAATAATAAAATTTTATATCAACATAGGCACATAACTTCAAGTTTTTAAATCAATTTGAATCTTATTTCTTGAAAAATTACATCAGACAAATGGGCCGCTTTCGGCAGCAATGTCTTTTGATCAAGAGGTGGACTGGTTGGCAGTGATGGTTGGCTTCAATTTATTGATGCGATGTTGGATGTTCCTTATAAAACATTCGTTATAAACTTGTCTTCAGAATATCCCCATAAGGTAAGAATCTAGAAATCTGGTGTTTGAGTTAATCTGCCAGAATCAAAGTGTGCCTCATCTGTCATGATGCCTTGGTTTGGAAATTGGCAATGCTGATCTGGTTAAAATTTTTTTTTTTTTTAATGCTTATTGCAATTTAAAGTGCTGCCATCATTAAAAACTTTCAAGTATTATCTGTTAAAGGACAAACAACAAACAAATAATTAGTTATGCCAAGACTGCTTCCGGCTAGAAAGATTGGGCAAATGTGTGCAGATATAAATGCCAAACCCTGTTTATAGCATATATAGATTAATATTCATATATTATATATAATACATTTATTATGTATAGCAGTATATTATATTATATATATTATATATATATATATATCAATTATATATATATATAGTTAATTTACCAAGCAACACAAAGAATTTTACAACTCTTCCAAAAGGTTAATACTTCATAGCTTGTCACCATTGATCCAAGAAGCAAAAATTATCGCCTTTTAAAACCAAGGAAAGTACTCACTCCCTTCACTCTGAACTCAAAATATACATCTTAGCATCTGCAGTAATAATTCCTTTGAAGGTTTGACTATAATTCTGTACATTATATTCATTTCTTAGACATTTATAATGGTTTCCCTCTGTTGGCCTCGCAGTGTTTGATGGTCATTGTGTTGCAATCCTACAGATGCTCCTAAACCTTCTCTTGCAGGTTGCAAACATCAATCCTTCAGTCAGCCGGTCAGTGTTCTCTTTAATTCAGAAGGGCCTGGTCTTCTGGTGGAGAATGCATGTGGAAAGGGAAGGAAAAGGGGAGAAAAGGGAGCTGCAAGTGCAAAAAAACAGAAGAATGGCTGTGAGTGGGTCAAAGTAGTGGAGGGTGGAGGCCAGGAACTGCCACTGGTGAGCCAGTGACAGGGCTTCTGCACAAAGCAGCCACTTCCTGACGCGGTATCCTTATCTTTGCATGCATTCACTACACAATGCGCCCAAACTTGTGGACTTTCTGCTCCATTATCTTTCCTGTTTTCCAGCCCAGGTCTCCTTTTTCCAAGGATTGAACCCTATTTCTTCTCCCTTTTGCCCTTTTGCTACCTCTTTTGTCGCCATGATTCGCATTCGCCTGCGGTATGAATTGCAGAAGCTGAAGCACACACGTGGAAAACACACTTTGTTAAACCCCTTTGTGGTAATCATCCGTAAAAATGAGTGCAATGCAATTAACTCACTGCAAATTCAATTTGGAAAGTAAATCGGAAGTTTGTCTTAAAGCTCTCCTACACTGATCACAAATTCTATAAATACAAGATCAACAGATTTAATTTCGCCCATTAATATTCCCCGATTCAATGCAAATGCCTTTGTCGACTTGTTTCATGAATGACTTTGCATATTCTCCTTTCGGTGTCAACACAGCATCTGAGTGAATAATCCGTTTTGCAACCGCATGATTGCCAAACTGATTCGAAGCTTTTCTTAAGAAACTTTTGTGGTCGCTCCTCCTCCCCCGCCCCCCTCCCGCCCTCTCTGAGAATGAGGTGAATCACCATGAGAGTGATGAAACTTTTCGCACACTTGCACGAATGCATAAAACACAATGCCACAAAGGTTTCTTTGTAGCGCGTGGACGTGGCAGTCCTGATAAGCACAATTCAGTAGCATGGCGAGTCGTGTTTACGAATGTTTTGCAAAGCAATATTAGTTCTTCTTTTCTTCATATATGTTTCAAAAGAAGATTGCTCTGCCGAAGGGTGGTGGAATTATTTGATGCTTTCAGCAACCATTCTGTGGTTTAACAGACACAAGCCTTCGAGTCTGGTAGCCAAATGAATGAATGAATAAAAATAAGTTTAACATTTTTGTCCAGGGTTAAAGCTACTTCTCAAAAAAGCGGTACCTAGAGGTTGATCTGTTTGTGTTCCCATAACTTAGTGGTTCTCAAACTGAACCCAATGATATGATGGGAGTGGCCGGTTTCAATCCCACATGTGGTATGTCCTTTTGTTGACCCTCCAAATCCTTGATAATTCACCTAAAATGGTACACTGGATGTCGACTAATGTCTTTGTCTCGGATCTGGTATTGTAAAAGCTCCCTTCCAAGGAACTTCCATAACATCAATGTACAGAAAATATCCTTACGGTAATATTTCAGTTTCGGCGGGGTCACGCTTAACCGGTAATATTTCAGTTCGCGG
>CM068958.1:63401086-63418122 GCA_035128595.1 Eptatretus atami | reverse complement strand
TATATATGTATATGTAAATATATACAGGGTGGGGCATTTATATCTGACGGTTTTATTATCCTTATAACTTTTTGTTTCTAAACCAAACAAAATAATAAAATTTTATACAACATAGGCACATACTTCAAGTTTTAAAAATCAATTTTGAATCTTTATTTCTTAAAAATTACATCAGACAAATGGGCCCCTTTCGCAAGCAATGTCTTTTGATCAAGAGAGTGGATGGTTGCAGTGATGTTTGCCTTCAATTCATTGATCGATGTTGGATGTTCCTTATAAACTTCGTCCTTCAGAAATCCCCATAGGAAGAAATCTGGTGAGTTAAATCTGCCAAATCAAAGTGTGCCTCATCTGTCATGATGACCTTGTTTGTGAAATTGGCATGCTCATTGCGTTGAAAATTTTTTTTTTTTTTAATGCTTATTGCATTTAAAGTGCTCCATCATTAAAAACTTTCAAGTATTATCTGTAAGAAAAAACAAAACAATATTAGTTATGCCAAGACTGCTTCCGGCTAGAAAGATTGCAAATGTGTCAGATATAAATGCCCAACCCTGTTTATACATATATAATAATATTATATATTATATATATAATACATTATTATGTATACAGTATATATATATATATATATATATATATATATATATATATATATATATAGCATATATATATATATATATACATATATATAGTTATTTACCAAGCACACAAAGAATTTTACAACTCTTCCAAAAGAGTTACATACCTTCAAGCTTGTCACCATTGTCCAAAAATTATCCCTTTTAAAACCAAGGAAGTACTCACTCCTTCACTCTGAACTCAAAATATACATCTTAGCACTGCAGTAATAATTCCTTTGAGGTTTGACTATATTCTGTACATTATCATTCATTTCTTAGACATTTATGGTTTCCCCTCTGTTGGCCTCCAAGTGTTGATGGTCATTGTGTTGCATCCTACAGGAAGCTCCTAAACCTTCCTCTTGCAGGTTCAAACATCATCCTTCAGTCAGCCGAGTCAGTGTTCTCTTTAATTCAGAGGGCCTGGTCTTCTGGTGGAGAATGATGTGGAAAGGGAAGGAAAAGGGGAGAAAAGGGACTGCAAGTGCAAAAAAACAGAAGAGCTGCTGTGAGTGGGTCAAAGTAGTGGAGGGTGGAGGCAGGACCCACTGGGTGAGCCAGTGACAGGGCTTCTCGCACAAAGCAGCCACTTCCTGACCGGTATCCTTATCTTTGCATGCATTCACTACACATGCGCCCAAACTGTGGACTTCTGCTCCATAATCTTTCCTGTTTTCCACCCAGGTCTCCTTTTCCAAGGATGAACCCTATTTCTCCTTTTGCCATTTTGCTACCTCTTTTGTCCCATGATCGCATTCCGCCTGCGGTTATAATTGCAGAAAGCTGAACACCCGTGGAAACACACTTTGTAAACGCCTTTGTGGTAATCATCGTAAAAATGAGTGCAATGCAATTAACTCATCAAATTCAATATTGCACAAGTAAATCGGAAGTTTGTCTTAAAGCTCTCCTACACTGATCACATTCTACAGATCACGATTTATTTCCCATTAATATTCCCGATTCAATGCAAATGCTTTGTCGACTTGTTCATGATGACTTTGCATATTCTCCTTTTCGGTGTCCAACACACCGTCTGAGTGAATATCCGTTTGCAACCATGATTGCCAAACTGATTCGAGCTTTCTTAGAACTTTTGGTGTCCTGAGAAATGAGGGTTGAATCACCATGAGAGTGATAAACTTTTCCACTTGCACGAATCAAAAAACACAATGCCACAAAGGTTCTTTGTAGCCGTGACGTGGCAGTCCTGATAAGCACAATCAAGTAGCATGGCCGAGTCGTGTTTTACGAATGTTTGAAAGCAAATATTAGTTCTCTTTCTTCATATATGTTTCAAAAGAAGATTGCTCTGCCGAAGGTGGTGGAATTATTTGATGCTTTCAGCAACCATTCTGTGGTTTACACACAAGCCTTCGAGTGCTGTAAGCCAAATGAATGAATGAATAAAAATACAGTTAACATTTTGTCCAGGGTTAAAGCTACTTCTCAAAAAGCGGTAACAGGTTGATCTGTTTGTGTTCCCAAACTTAGTGTTCCAAAACTGAACCCATGACTTATGATGGGAACCCGGTTCAAATCCCACATGTGTATGTCCATATTTGTTGACCCAAAGTCCTTGTAATTCACCTAAAATGTACACTGATGTCGACTAATGTCTTTGTCTCGGATCTGGTATGTGTAAAAGCTCCTCCAGGAACTCCATACATCAATGTACAAAAATATACCTTACGGTAATATTTCAGTTCGGCAGTTGGGGTTCGTGCAGTTGCGGTACATATTTACACAGCATGTAGACACATCACACATTACGAGACCTTAATAGTACTACAACCAACAAAACTGCGGGATACAATTGCACAGAAAACAGGAACAACAATTTTGCAGAGATTACATATCCCAGAATCCCTTCAATGTTCCAGTTTGCAATTTCAACTCCTCATTTAGACAGTTACAAATTATTATACACGAGGAAACCCGATGAACGAAAGTAATTGTTCGTTTAGCCACTTGATGAATGGATCCACACCCCCTCGGTACTTGGATATTGTACTGCAGGCATGGTATATAGGGCCACAGTACAAGGTTTGTGATGTCCTATTGTGGAATATACAATTGATGCTCTCCTCCAAACGATTTAGGTTTCCTTGCAGGATGCTCTCCTCCAAACAACGACGGGGGACAGCTCGATTAACGTACACCATAATGTCGGATTTGACTTTCCTCCTTACTACAATCTACGTGCTGGCACTTGACCAGCAGTTTTGGAGTCAGACTGGAGTCGGTGATGAATTAATTATCGTAAAGGACAATCCAAATACGAGTACTACATTCAATCCAGTTATCCTGCTTCCCAAAACTTACTCAAAACAGCTAAAAGAAGTGAAAATACCAGTAGTTTCACAATGTCACATTCAGAATGTGAGGGGAAGAGAGAAAGAGAGAGCAGATGAAACTTTTCAGCACTCATTTCCTGGAATGCAGAAAAATTAAAGCAAACAACCCAACCCAAATATGTTGCAAATGAAAGCTGGCGGTGGTGAAACAGTAAAAAGGAAGAACTGAAATGAAACTTCTCCATTATGTCATTGCTAGAAAAAGTGGCTTCCAATGTACCTTCTCATCCACCAATCAGATGTCTCTTTACTCAGGACCATGAGCCAATGGGGAAGAAGGAAGGACACAGTGGATGAGTGCCCTGCTTATAAAGCCTGTTGTCAAAAGTTAATCACCATATGTCATGCACAATCACCTTTAAGGAAGTGATGTAAGAGTGGAGGCAAAAGATGTGGTTTCATTGGAAATCTCTTCCACAAGTGAAGGAACACAAAAGGCCGAGAGAACTCGCATTTTTAATATGTCATTGTTTCTCCGACTGATATCTGGTATGCGGGGACGGCAGCATTCACTGCTCTGCCCATCGCAGAGGTCTCGTCCTTTTGCCGACCACAAGCAACTTTTAAACTCATTGAGGGCTTGAGATCCAAACATCTTGTTTGACCACTCCACCCACGTGCCAATCACCCCAAAACTAAGAAAAGAAAACTCTGAGAAAACACGAAGGCAAAAAACAAAACAAAACAAAAAAAAAATTGCTGAGGAAACAAGTGGGTGTTGTTTGTTTACAACTTCATCCAGTCGCCTCACAATGCCTGTGGTTGCCGCGATAAAGGGACAAATAAAAACGGTTCCGTGTGCTGCGTGGCGTCGATAGAGCATCCCGGCCGCTGAGAGCCTCCGGCCATCGGCTCCACGTGGGGGTGGGATGTGCGTGGGCGTGGCTGAGGTTGTGGCCACTGGATGTGATAGCATCGAAAATTTTGCCGCAGAGACCAAGACAAGGCAACTGCAGCTCGCGGGCTTGGATGTTGGTGTACTCAATGGCGATTGATATCAAACGCTTTGTAAACGATCAATAATACTGTTTCTGACCTTCGATAAAAGGCCTCAATAGGGTGCGTGCTGAGGTCCTGATAAAACTATTTCGAAGAAACTGCAGCTTTTACAACAATCGGTCATGCAATTAGCACAAACTGGACCAGAAGCCCGGACACGGGTTGTCAAAATGAATTTGGGAATCCTTTGAGCTGGGAATCCAATGTTAGCTGCATCTCGAGTCATTGAAATTAAAATAAATCACAAAGCGGTTTAAACTTCCGCTCTCAGAGTTAAGGCCATACAAATGAGCCATCGTCAACAATGGCATGCGTCATAATAACTCATCATGACTTTTGTTTATGGAGACAGCAGCAAAACAAAGCGGCCTAATGGGTGTTGCGATATGGACGTGTGCCCGGTTCAAAGCCTACGTTTTGACGTCCTCTTCCTTCACGCGTTGATGTATAATGCTCTGTCATAAGCCAAAGACACCGATAGAAGACCAATAAGAGCAGAACTCTCTCTCTCTCCCCTAGCCTCATGACAGTGAATTCAGGAGATGACACAACAGCTATAGCACTGATAATAATCAATGCCTCAGTGTTTTATTCCTTCTTAACCAAATATCAGTTTTATTAAGGGGCCATATATTTTTTACGTTTGCAAATATGGCAGAATTTTTGATTTACCTCCCCCCCCGCCTCATCGCTGTATTTCCTTTATTGCTGTCTCTCCCAAAATTTATTTTCCTTTCCCCACAATCCTTTCTCTCTCCCATCATCCTCCCATCTCTCCATTGCATAAATTAATCCCCTTTGTACATACTGTAAATAATAATAATAAGCTGACATTATCATACAGAGGTTATTGGATCATAATGTCAGCTTACTGGTTTAGTGTTGATTCTCAACTTCATGATAAACTGTCACTCTGGTATTTCGCATGCAGGGTGATGCATCACAAAGTGCTCTGTCCCTCGGATGGGCGCTGCGCCAGGTGTCATATGTACTAGCATCAGCTGGTGGATATTAAAGATCCCATTGTGTCTTTTGCAAAGAGTAGGCTAGTTAGCTCCATCACCCTGGACAAATGACAAACTCTTGCCCAAATCACCTAGAGTCAAACGTTGTGCCTGGCCAACCGGTTCGTAATCGACTTGGGCCAAAAGGGTCCCTGTGCCGAACCCACGAGATGAGATTAATTGGGGGCAAACAAAGTAGGCAGAGCAGTTGTGTGCTTGCATAATAAATAGATGGCTCCAGAATGGCTATCAACTTTTCATCAGCACAGCTTTAATTTCCTTTTTGCTAGGCCAAATAAAGTCCCTTTGCGATTCCTCGTTCAATTTACGCGTTTGCAGCTCCAAATGCTAATGAGGCAGTGACAGCACCAGAAAAGTCTGCGCCATATTATAGTGCATTTGAAAAAATGAAACCTTGGTGACCTTAGGTGGAGAAGAAGTGAAAACTCACACGTCACTCTTGGTGGTATAGACGCTGTAGTTGAGCGATTCGATTGCCATCCACCGCACTGGAAGCCTTCCCTGCAACAAGCACAGTGAGAGAATGAGTCATGTTGGAGAAAAGATTTAAAATAGGCCAGGGCTTATGTCATGGCTGCTTGAGGTTTCGTTGCACCATTTCATTTTCGCACGAAGTGCACAAAGGTGAGTAAGCCAGATGAAAACCACGAGTGTATAATGAAATGAGGAAAGGTCACTGGGAAAGGTTACACCACATCAGCCTGAAGGTATGTCTAACCAGTGATTAACTGGGATTCAAACAAGGATCTGGGCTCTGGTTTCCAGAGGTCGATGAGTAAGATAAATTATTGGTGAATGCTGAGCAAAAATGTGAGATGTAATGCGATTGATCAAAACAATTACACATTAACACCTCTTTGTTCTTATGACCTTACAGGTCTGGTAATGAGTGTCCGAGGAAGGCTACTGGCAGAAAGCCATGGTGGGGCCCTAAAAAAACGGTGTTGGTTGTTCATTTGACAGGAGTTCTTTTTGAATCCATGACAGAAAGGTCAGAGGGAAATCCTCAGTGAAAAACACTTGGAGCATTAATGAATGGGTGGTTATTAAAGGAAGGAAGAGAAGAGGTCAGAGAAGGAGGAAGGGTGGTGGAAGCAATGGAAGAGGAAGAGAAGGTGGAATAAGTGTTTGTTTGTTTTTCTTCCATGGCTAACCAATTATAAGAGTTAATTTTTTTATTACCTTTACATGCAATATCTTGGCTCATGGAAGAGCAAGGTGATAGGGGATGAAAATTCAGGCAATGTTCTGGCAATGAAGCAGTGGTGTCACATGTGGACACAACAAGCAGGGGAATGAATGAGCAGAAAGTTAAAAAAAAAAAAGAGGACAAGTGTTTAAACTTCAAAGCACAAAACTAAAACTCACTTCATGAGACAATATGCAGTGAAGCGTAGAACCAAAATCTCTTTGCACAATTGTGTTTAAATCTCTTCTGGAAACCTTGGCTAAAACAAATGCTACATGTCTTTCGATTGAAGAACTAGTTTTGATCATGAAGGCTTGATTTGGAGGTCTCTTGTGTCGGAAGAAGGATCAATGCCTTAAACGTCAGCGTCTCCTTGCTTCCCATGGCGGTCAATGTCCTGCTTATTGCATCCATCATGCCACATCTCTTTGACTGAACATTCATGAAGAAAAATCAAGGATTGTCAGACTGATAACACTGCTCAGCCAATCGTTCCGGTAACACGTTGAACCTTGCGCCTGGTCGAGGTTGCAATCACGTATCACATTCAGTTGCAATCACTTCACTAAAGAAAAAAGGAAATTGTAATTTCTTCAATTTGCAGTTCAAGTCAAGTGCTTGGACAGACAACACAAGTCCTGCCCTTCGCTTTTCTACCCCATTATGACTTACTTCTTCAATCAAGTCTATCACAACCCTCTAAACCACGACAGCTCAACTGCACATTTGCCTATGATTCAATAATCTCCACTTTGCGGAACCTGTCGCATCCCACCCGTTACCGGCCTTCCTTACAGATCGACGGTTCCACGTCTGCGTTGATAAATCTTCACCCTGAAGTACCCCCATCTTGTTTCAACCCAACTTCCTCTTTGATTCGCCGTCTAAGGGTCCTGTTGCTCCTTGATCGCTCCGAAAACTTTCCTGAATCTACATCCGAAATTGGTTCCATAATTTAAAAAAAAAAACATTTTCAAAAGGATTTTTGATCCAATTCTCTTGTGCATCGTCACATTACTTAATCTCACCTGAATGTCAGGAGCTCAAAACCAGGAAGCAAAAACCGGTTCGCTCTGCGCTGAACCCCTGACTATTGCTATCACAAACTTCTGAAAATGAGGCAACCAAAATGCACCCAACACTTAAAGATTTAACTTACACGTAATCTTAACACGACTGTTGCCTGAAAATGGATATAAATAAAAAGGAAACGCAAACCAAACTTTAAAAGCACCGAGTGAAAGTGTGCCGAGTATTTCAAATGAGGATTAACTACATTTTGACGTTTGCAACGGTTTTTCAAAACGTTTTACTTCTAGTCTTCCTTTAAAATAAATTAAAAAAAAACATAATTGGGATTTAAAAAGGATCGATTTATCGGATGAAAGATAAGATTACAATTTAACCATCAACGTTCAATATAAAACTTCGATGAAAAAGCCTCTTGTTTTGCTTTGGCTTCTTCGCTCCATTCGCTTGGGCTATCACGATAACCAAGATATACGGGCACTCACATTTGAGCGCTTTAACCGGGGTTTGAATCTCGACCCCGCTACAGGCTGCCTATCCTGTCGTTTTGCAGGTAAGGCAATCTATCAATGCGTGTGCTGTCCCATCAGAAGGACGTTAAACTTGGTGTTCTGTGTGCGAGCATTAGTGGGACGTTGTAAGGTCGGTATCTCCATTGCTAGCATTAGTTAATGAATGTTGAGCAGTGTGACCACTCCTCATTTTCATAAATGCCAGGGTGAGCCAATGAAAAAAGCCAAGAATTCACAAGGTTTCGGAAAAGCGATGATAATGGAAAACCTATACGCCAAGAAAACCTATAGAAAATCAAGACGCCAAGGTGAACAACGAATAGCCAAGATCTTGTGAAAAAAGCCAAGGAGTGGTCACAGTGATGTTGAGGTGCATCTCCCAGCTGATAGCACAAGTTGGTGCTAGCACACGCCACGAGTAGCAGAGTTTTGGCCCGCACATTGGCCATGTTACAAATCCCTGCCGCCTTCAGCCGATTGTCAGGCCTCGGCAATAGGTTCGTGAAAGACTTGGGTCAGAAACATTCCCCAGCCGACCCAAGAAAGTGAGAATAGTTGAGCCTATTAAAGAAATAGTAGTAGTAGTGGTAGTAGTAGTAGTAGTAGTAGTCGCACATTAGATGTTCGCTCTGTTAGCTACGTATCTAAACAGAAAGTTGTGAGACTTTCCGATGGATACCTCAGTCACTTTCAGCTGAAATCTGGCAATCCCACGATAGTCGCAATCAATGCGTGTGCAAGATGACACGATAAGCATTCTTACCAAATGAGTTCCCTTCATCAACACGTTCAGGGAAATGAACAGGATTGCGGTTTATGAAACTTTGAGAATGCCCTTTGATCCTCGGGTCATCGTACACTGATGCACAATGTGTGATATTATAATTTTTTTTAAAAAGTGACGCACTATTTAACAACCAACTTTCAAACTTTCTGAGTGAAAACCGAACACAGAGAAAAATTTAATGAATTAAAATCGATTCACTGAGGCCAAGCGTGTTTCACCATCAGTCGATGAGATTGATGAGAGTTGACGAGTACAGTCCGTGGTCTCGCGGAGAAAAAAAAAAAACATAAAAACGGTAATTACTCATTTAAAACAAAGTTATTACCTCTGCCACTGAAGGTGGATGGAGGTCATGTCTTCACCCCTGTTTGTCTGTCTGTTTGTCTGTGAGCAGGATATCCCAAAAAGTGATAGATGGATTCGGACAAAACTTGGTGGACGAGTCGGCTCGGTGCAACAACAAGCTGATTTGATTTTGTTTAAGGTCCGGATGCAGGTCCGGCCGATCAGTGGGATACAAAACGTAAACTGTTCAGCCTGGCAGGAGTACGTGATCGACCGAGTGCCGTTCCAGTTGTAAAACATTTCGTTGACATTCAATGTCAGGACACGGTATGCACTGATCACCTTTGCAATTACAACCTCTTATTTTTCTTCTTCGTTATCCATGTCCTATCAAGTTGAGCTCTGGGGCTCACGTGGCCTATGCTATTTGACCAAAGTCTTTCATGGACTTGCTTGACAGGCCTGACATTCGACTGGACTTGTTTAAGATCGGAAGATGTAATTTGTTGTAAAGATGTAAAATTAACTCAACAATAATGATGATTTTTTTTATCTTTTTTAAGAATACAGAAAATATTATTAAAAGATCGGCTTTCCGAAACTTCCATTAGGTAACGATTTATTGAACAGTGTACTTAAATAGTTATCTTTTTATCATAACGCCTGACTACACGCATAAAAAAACATATATACCATCGCTGCCCACAATGAACACCGAACCTGATCAAGTGGCGTCATTCAGGAATGACGAAGGTTGCTGCCACACAGTTTCCCCGTTGTGGCTTTTGAGCAACCTGCTTGATACCGAGATTTGCGTAAAAAGCCTATCGATCATAGAAGGTGAAAAAAAGAAAAACTTATGCACAAATCAAGTTCCAATAAAGAAGTGTTTGGTTGTTCCACGGAAGGGGATAAAACCAATTTGTTTGACCCTGAGAAAATAAATGGACAACTTGTGATTTGAATGTTATAAGAGCAAGCCCAAATTTTAGATAAACTTTCCCACCAGCGAGCCTGGTGTTGGCGTAAGGGTGAATGTGGCTGGCTTAAGATCTTAGGGTCCTGAGTTTGAGCACCTGTGGTGCCATTGCGTAACACCAGGTGGGTTGACTCAGCCCGTCATCCTTCCGAAGTCTGCAAAATGAGCACCAGCTTACTGGTAAGAATGAGCCATTGAATATCCTGAGTCGGCATGGTGACCCATCGAGGATTGTGCCTCCACGCCAATGGAAAACTGCCTTGGCAGCCATATGCGTCTGAATATGCGAAAGGATTGGCTCTTCTTCTTCTATCCCACAAGTGGCTTGGCTTTTGCAGCATTCCCTCTTTGCACTCAGCTCATAAAGCCGGGATCACGGGTTAAAGATCCTGTGTACCATGTCCATTTCCTGATTGTTTCCTTAATGTGCCGCATGTGCAGGTGTCGAACAAAATTCTCCTGGGTCAAACAAAATGCTCATTCCCACATGGGAATGGGATGATCATGAAAACGAGGCAGGAAAAGGATGTGAATATATATATATATATATATATATATATATATATATATATATATATATATATATATATATATATATATATATATATATATATATACACTGTATATCCTTCCTAACCACTGATTTGCTGAGATAAATGTTTAGTACTTTCTAGATGGGGTATAAAGCTGGAATTTCACAAGTTGATGCAACTCAAGGCCACGATTCCAGGAAAAGAAAATCACAAAACAGTCGCAAAATGTCCATGACCAAGAATACCCACGAATAAAGTCGGCCGACGCAGACTGTTCTGCTCACGGCTGGCGATTTGACCCAAGAAAGTGGAGTATACACTCAAACTGGTTGCCAAGCAACACGAACACACACCTTTTCCGCTACTTATTTTATAACTTTTGCCGTTGCCTATTTACATTAAACATTACTGTAGCTGTGAATGTTTGAATTACGAGCTCATTCGAATCACGAATTCTTGATTTGTTTGAGTTATTTAGCTGCTTACAGAATGCAAGCATAATCTGCCACATCAAATACATAAAGCTTATCTTTATGTATGTATGTATGTATGTATGTATGTATGTAGGATGCACCTTAGTAGTTGATTGCAGTCTGCAAGCATGCCCCATGAGTATGTATGTGGATATACATACATACATATATTTGTATTAATAAATATATAGATGTATAGCAATATTGATACCATCGCCCACCTCCCCCCTCCTGCCCCCCACTCCCCACCCCTCCTACACTGTCCTTTGTTTACTCAACTTGCATCTCCACCCCACTTCCTCACATTTTTTTAGAAAAACACACCATGTAGATACCCATTCTGATAAAAGTCAACTCATCCTTTTTGTTTAAACTTTAAACTGAACATTCTCTGGAAAACATGTTTCACTTAACCTGAAAGTGGTTCATTCAAATTAACTTGAAATGACTCATGGGTCAATGGCAGAATTATTCCATCATTCCATGTAAACTGTGAATAGTTTTTTTTTTTTCTTCAGCTTGGAAATGGAAGCAGAATTCAACGAGAAGGGCACTCGGTGGAGCACATCCCTCCGCCACGCAATGCCTGATCCACGAGAACACATCGGGCCCAATACATTTTTCAAATATCATGCTATCCAATTACTGTATCGTTTTTGGCCCCGTCTCTCAATGGTGAAGAATCGCTTTTAAAAATTGAATAATTCTCGTGTACGCAGATCTGGAGTCGGATCTTCCCCCAAAATCGAATCAATTTGTCGTGGTCACACACCCCACCTGTCCACCAAGTTTCATCCGAATCCGTCCCCAACTTTTTGAGATGTCGTGCTATATATCGTTTTTTTGGCCCCGTCTCTCAATGGTGAAGAATCACTTTAAAAAAACATTCCAGTAGCCAGATCCTGATCCGGATCTTTACCAAAATCTAATCAGTTCGTCCTTGTCACACACCGAACCTGTCCACAACTTTTTGAGATATCTTGTACACAAACAGACAAACAAACAGACAGAAAGGGGGTGAAAACATAACCTCCTTCACCTTCGGTGGTGGAGGTAATAAACAAAATGCTAAAATCATGCTCTTATCATTTTATGGGATTCACTCAGTTGAGGAAGGGTGAGAGGAGAAATCTAATTTGGATATAAATTCACACAATGAACAAAGCTAATTAAACACGTGAATTAAAATGCTGAAATTCTGTGAAAGATATATTTCTTCAAGTACCACCCTCAAGGTTTATCAAATGGGGACTGGGGTGTGGATGAGAAGGAATGGGTGGGGAAAGGGAGGGGAGAAGGGATCATGAGTCCTCATCAATACTGTTTTTACCTCCACAACCAAAGGTCGATGGAGGTTTTGTTTTCACCCATATTTGTCTGTCTGTTTATTACTTGGTGGAAAAAAAAATTTCACCAGGTATGTTCATCTGTTGGGTCGCCGAAATAGGTGACCCTTATTGTCAGTAATTCTGTCTGTTTGTTTGGATGTTTGTTTGGATGTTTGTCATCAGCATAATTGGTAGTAAACGTGGGTGGATTTTGACCAAACTCGAGTGGTAGGTACATCTTATGACCTAGTGCTTTGGAAATTGTGATGGTTGCTAGGGACGCTTTGGTTCCCTAGTAACAACCGAAAAACCTTCAAAATCGGTACCGTTCACGCGAAATCAATTCCGAAAGCCATTATCCCACGTAGGGTTATGAAATTTGGCACGAATGATCTACAGGTGATGTTCTATCAAATATATTTCGGTTTTTGTGATTATATGGAATACTTTACCCGCAGCGCCCCCTACAATTAGGGTATGCGCGAAAATTGGCGAAAATTGAAGGCCCCCTAGCGACCAGGTGAGTGCATCGATACGAATGAAACTTTGCAGGTTCATGGTACTCAATGAGTACTACAACTTTGCCTCAGGACATATTGACCGATTTCGCTTAGGTCAGGGGTCAAAGGTCAATTAGTGCAAAAATCGATAATATGCGAGAGCTGGAGGTGCCTTCGCGCCAAATGCTACTCCTCCTAGGGTTATGGTCGGATGGTCATGAAAATTCACACTAATCGTCTGGAATACATTGTGCACAAACGATCGAGCCGGATTTTCGATTTAGATCTTTGTTCACCCACAGCACCCCCTCGAACTTTGGAGATTTCCGATTTCAAACCACATTTTCGGTACGTTTCATTCAAATGGATACCGAGTAGTTATCAGTAGATGGAACTGGATGATATTTAATATGCATAATCTTAAGGTGATTCTCTATCCACTATATGACATCCATTTTGCTCTACATCTTATAGCTTCCATGCTCGACGACCCATCGCCGCCTACCGGCTTGTAGCGTTTGTTTGTTTGTCTGTCACACGATTTTTTTGGCCAGTTTTCATGCACTCGTTATGAAATTTTTTGTGGATGTAGGTGACCCGCCAAGGACGGCAATGCTTAATTTTGGCGAAAATCCAGATTCGGATCTGAGAATTTTCCAAGTGATTCTTCACCATTGAGAGATCGGGCTCAAAAACGACATGTCGCAGGATATCTGAAAAAGTTGTGGACGGATTCGGACGAAATTTGGTAGAGAGCTTGGGTATGTGACACGGACGAAATGGTTAGATTATGGTGAAGATCCAAATCCGGATCTGGATTCGAGAAGTTAAAAAGTGATTTTTCACCATTGAGCTAGAGATCGGGCCAAAAACGACATAGCAGGATATCTGCAAACGTTGTGGACGGATTTGGATGAAACTTGGTGGGCAGGTTGGGTGTGTAACAAGGAAGAATTGATTCGATTTTGGTGAAGATCTGAATCCGGATCCACATCCAGATCTGATAATTTTTTAAGTGATTCTTCACCATTGAGAAATATCGTTAAAATGATACATTACACAATATCTGAAAAAGTTATGGACGGATTCGGACGAAACTTGGTGGATGAATTGGTTAGATGACAAGAACACACCGATTAAATTTTGGTTTCGGTCTGAATCCAGATCCGGCCTATCAGTGGGATACAAAACGTAAACTAATCAGCCTGGCGGAGGTAAGCACTCTACCGAATGGCCAATTGTGAAATTGTGTTCTCGTTCAATTGAGAAATACCTTTGCATTTCAAAATTCAAGGTAAAATAATTGTTAGAAAGCTGACCGCATGCACTTTAACCTGAAGAACAAAGTGCTTGTTTATCTAAATCCATGAGAAGCCTGTCAAAGCAATTGACCCGTACCTCGTTCCTCAGGCTAAAATGCATCGCCTAACAGTGATGGATAATTCCTGTGATGGATAAATGTGGTGGGATGACTTTTGTTCAGGGTGCCGATGATCTTATCATGGGATCATCAAATGCCCACTAATTAATGTTAGCAGATGGCACATTCAGCTTCATGCACACCCGGTGGACGGTACACTTTACGATGCAACACTATGCCTCTGAAGCACTAATCAGACGCTTTATAGTCGGTTCGGGAATCAAACCCAGAGGAGACGGCTCAAAGGGAAGTGTGCTACATCTGTACCATACTGTCAGATTTGGAAACACCTGTTTATTTCAAAAAAAGAAAAAGGAAAGAACCAGTTGGACAAAACTTAACACATGCATTTTAGGTGCTCGACCAAAGCGCACGGGTTGTGCAAAGCCGTCAAAAGCTTATCATTCGAATACACATACACCTTGTCCCAAAGGCCGAAATGCATAGTCGTATGAAAAGTCACTATTTCTACTTTACTGGCATCATCAACAATGAAAAACTTTTGGTGGAAAAACAAAACCTTAAAGCCCTGACTTAAAGTTAAAGGACACCATGAGTGCAAGAGTGCTGCAAAAGAAACAAAGAAAGGAAGAAATGCCAGCAAGGAAAAATGTGCATGAAAGGCAATGTATATCATGTACATAATGAGTGGATTAATCACTCAGAAGGAAAGGTTAATTCAAACGAGAGACAAAAAACCCTTATGTGAACAAATGTTCAAGTAGCTCGTTTGATCAACGTCAGAGGTCACTGCTTGGACATCAGGAATGATTCGCTCTCCCACAGGCTCAGCAATTTCAGGATGCACTTGCACTCCGTAATCTACAACACTGTATATCACTACAAATCCGAATACTCCAATTATTCCCACCTTCTTCAGGGGTCGAGAGGTGGAACATTTTTGGCCGAAGTCTTTCACAAACTGGCTGGATAGGCCTGACGATTGACTGAAGGCGGAAGAATTTGTATATTGGTCAGGATGCCGGCGATAGCTTGCCTATTCCCAAGCAAAAGACTTCGTGGTGACTTCAACGGCCACCAGCTAATGCTTGCAGACGGGGCAGCTGGATTAATGGGCATCTGATGGGGCGGAGCAGTTCGCGATGCAACACCCTGCCTGCGAAGCACCAATCTGACAGTCTCTAGTCCGGTAAAATCAAAACAAGCTGGACAGCTCAATGGTAAGAGTACTACCTCTACACCGTCCAGTTGGTCTAATGAACAGCAGTGTACCCATCATGAAAAACAACGTTATCACAATTGTAACAAAACATTGAGGGAGCCACAATCATCCTTTATTTTAAGTAATCATTTAGCAATTCAAATTAATCACTTTCTGACGGAGTGTGTCACCTGCCTCAAATATCCTTCATCCTCTTGACTCCTGCAGCAGTAAGCCAGGAAGATGACCTTCGTAAGATTGCTAATAAATAATGAGAATGTGTGCTCTACGAGTGCCAGTCTCACCTCGCATGCTCATTGTGAACAAATATACCATCGTTAACTGAACACCCTCCTATTACGACCCATTGCTATTATTGCTCGTATACACGCATCATCAATGCACCCAATTAAGTCACATACATTGCCATTATCCAAAGCTTTATTGATTATCGATTAATTATTAGAGTAGTTAACAAACACTTTTGTGCCATCAAGGCTAATTTGCATCAATAAAGGTGACCATGAAAAAAAAAATTCAAACTACATTCCCCGTAGCTGGGCGGTCATACATATGAAGTTTCGCATCAATCTGTTAAGTGGTTCTGGAGAAGAAGATGTTTTTTTAAATGTTATTTTCAATCCAATATGGCTGCCAGATGACATGACCGATGACATCATAAATTTAATTCTTCACTTACATTGGGTCGTAGATCGGATGTACGAAGTTTCAGATTTTTCAGATAAGGATTTTGATTCAAGCAATTATGGACTTCACCGATGACACCATCGTTATCACCCTCTACACCTCATGGGGAATTTATGACATATGCTAACTTTAGTTTTACTTTTTTGAGCAGTTCGGAGAAAAAGATGTCCTAATTTTTTTCCTTTAATCCAATATGGGTGCCATACCATGTGACCTATGATGTCAGAGTTATCATTGAAATATTCTCTTTGGGGATTCCCTCCGATATTTAAAGTTTTGCATCGATCGGACGAGTGGTTTCAGAGAAAAACATTTTAAAGCGAAAATATATCGACGCAGAACGCAGGACGCACACGCACACGCGTGTTGCAATAGTCTCGTATCCCCTTCAAGGAGAGACGAATAAAGAAGACCGGAAGTTATGCAAAACGAAAGGCAAAGCAGAAGGACACAGTGGTGAGAAAAGTTTGTGAACCCTTTCAAAATTTTTGTATTCCTACATAAATTTGACCTAAAATGTGATCAGATCTTCATCTAAGTCATAATAATAGATAAAGAGAACCTGATTAAACAAATATAACACAAATTATCCACTTTTTCATTTACTTATTGATCAAAATGATCCAACATTCAATTTCTTTGTCGGAAAAAAAGTATGTGAACCTTACATTCAGTAACTGGTAGCTCCGCTTGAGCAACAATAACTTTAACCAAACATTTCCTGTAATCCTGATCAGTCCTTCACATCGGCTCGGAGGAGTTTTGGTCCATTCCTCCTTACAGAACTGCTTCAACTCAGAGATGTTTTTGTGCTTTCTTTCATGAACTGCTCGCTTCAGGTTCTGCCAATTTCAATGGGTTAAGGTCTGAACTTTGACTTGGCCATTCCAAAACGCAAAAATATTTTCTGGTTCAGCCATTCTGTTGTAGATTTACTTGTGCTGCTTTAAGATCGTTGTCTTGCTGCATGACCCACTTTCTGTTACACTTCAGCTCATGGATAGATGACCTGACATTCTCTTGTAGAATTTGCTGGTACAATTCAGAATTAATGCTTCCGTCAATGATGGTAAGCCATCCGGGTCCTGAGGCAGCAAAGCAGCCCCAAACCATGATACTCCAACCAC
>CM068958.1:63384770-63395763 GCA_035128595.1 Eptatretus atami | reverse complement strand
TTCACCACAGGCGAAATGTCTTCCTTTCGGTAGACGTAAGAGCCTGGTGAACAATCCAGTGGCCAGGGGTGCAATTTTTCCGGCAATTTGGAAACATTTCTGTCTGACAAATGGAGAAAAATGGTGCAAGGAACCCATTACCACAGATGCGATCTCTGCCAAACGAAGGAGTGAAGCTCTCCCGTATCCTCCGCTGGGACCGATAACATCAAGGATCCACAGCTGGGCGAAAAAGCGAAATTAAACAGGGTGTTGCGCCCTCAACGACTCACCCGCCTGCGATACACATGGGATTCTGACCAGAGACAAACAATTTCCAGCTATTTGCACATTTTGCCAATGATTTAAAGCTCGTGTTAATGCAACACAAGCTTGACGGACCAAATGACCCGTTCCTGTATTTGACTTTCTTTTCGACATTGCCTCATAAAGGAAAGTTATATTTATTTAAATGTGCAAAAGCCAATTTGAATTTGTCCTGAGGACCACAAAATGAGGTCTACCTTAGAAGGGACACTGAGAAAACTAAACTCACTGAAACAACATTTACTGTCCAAGGTATAATGAACCTGTTCACTAAATGTATTGCCAGTTTGAATTAGAATGCCTGAAACAATGGGACGGGGAAGAAGAATGGCATGATCTCTTAACAACGAACCAGATCTTCTGCTCTACCCTCCCAAACATCTTTACTACCATTTGGCCTATACTTCCCTTTCATCCAGTTTTGCGCTTCAGTGGTGAGACTCCTCCAAAAGGAAGACACACTATGTTGCCAAGTTGAGTCTGTTCGTTTGTCTGATACGTCTGTCCGCATCATAACTCAAAAACACTGACTCATATCCACACCACTTCAGTGCGAGTCAAGGAAAAGGCGATTATATTTTGATACACTTCTGCAATTGTAGGCCGAAGGTCTCAGGTTGAAGTGCGAAATTGTCCAAAAGCTCAAGAAACGGGAAGAAGGATGATGAAATCTTGCAAACTGCTTCAGTGGAACCTGTGACAAAGCCTATGAAGTCTTCGTGCAATTTTGCAGGGACACGATGAAGTTCCCAGGTTCGAGTGCATTGGTGACTTGTCACGATGATCATATGTGCAATGCTCCTCCCACACCTGGTGTTATAATATAATATAATATAATATAATATAACATAATATAAGTTCCAAACAAGGAACTTCAACACAGGAGGCCATTTGGCACATCAAAGCCTGGGTTATGGTTGCCAACATGTGGTTATTTCTCTGTATTCATCCTTTTTCAATGCCGTGTATCAAAGGAAGGAAGCAGAACGTACCATTTTAAGCCTTTGGTATGACTCAGCCAGGATCAGGTTTGAACCACCAATTTCCAGAACCCAGAGCAAATGCTCTAACTATTACACCACCGAGTCTGGCAAATTAATTGTGCAGCCATGCTTTACCTCTGTCATTCAGTAAGTCATTCCACTTACACGAAATATGGTTGATGATTAAGCACCCTATGTGTTGCACCATATTATTTGATCTATTTGCCATATATAGAGTCATACCTCTGTGCTCACAGGCACCGATTAGATTGATAATGTTGGGATGGTGTCCAAGCTTGCACAACACCTCAAGCTCACCGGCGAAATCTCTGTGGTCATCCTCAGAAGCGAATTCTAAAAATATAGACAAAACCGAGAAGCAAATAACGACAAAGTCAATATCCCATTCCTTCTCAACGTATGTTGCCAAGTACATGCATAAAGTTGTGTCTGACTGCTGCGCACAGCAAAATAATTAAATTCCCAGCAGCCGGTTTGGTTTATGAGGAAATTTCCACATTGTTTGTCATATGGGTTACTACTGGACCACCATCTTTTAAGGTTTGCTGATCACGCTGAAAATAAATAAATCATTGACTGCTTGCTGCACCTTTGAGCATTTTGATGGCTACGTTGATCTTCGTGCCATCCTTCTTGACCAGAGCTTTCATCACCTGTCCAAAGTTACCCTCTCCAATCATGTCCTCAAACTTTATATCCTGCCAGTCGAGCAGAGGATAAGTGATTGGCTCGGATGGTGGTTTAGGCCGACGGCTCAGCGTGAGAGTGCCAGGAGAAAACTGGATGACGGGATCTTCTCGCTGTGGAAATAAGATCTTTTAAAAATGTAATCAGAGCTCATTAAGTGCAAGACAGAATCAGTTGGACCGAAGCAATTGTTTTATCAACAAAATTAAATTTAGTGGTTTAACAGGTTTACAATAAAGAAAAAAGGTGTGCAAGTCACTCCAGCTCAGTAAGGCAAACAGGCAAATTAACAAGACTGTTATTTAAATTTTGCTGTTTATTTGTTACAGTAGTGGGACGCAAAGCTTAAATAAGCATGTTACTTACGATGATTAACTTGTTTGTTCTTAGTCAAATATTGTGTGAATGTTCTTTGACAATTATTCTCTTTTGTAAAATAATTATTCAATCAAAATACTTTGAATCTTGTTTTACGATGTTGAAAATGTAAGGGAATATGGCATCTGGCAGGGGTGCGCACGAGCGTCTGGTGGGGGTGCGCACTAGCGTCTTGCGAGGGTGCGCACGAGCGTCTGGTGGGGGTGCGCATGAGCGTCTGGCGGCGCGGTTGCGCACGAGCGGGTCTGGTGGGGGTGCGCACGAGCGTCTGGTGCGGGGTGCGCACGAGCGTCTGGTGGGGGTGCGCACGAGCGTCTGGTGGGGGGTGCGCACGAGCATCTGGCGGGGGTGCGCACGAGCGTCTGGCGGGGGGTGCGCACGAGCGTCTGGCGGGGGTGCGCACGAGCGTCTGGTGGGGTGCGCACGAGCGTCTGGTTGGGGTGCACGAGCGTCTGGGCGGGGGGTGCGCATGAGCGTTTGATGGGAGTGCGTACGAGCGTCTGATGGGGGTGCGCATGAGCGTCTGGTGGGGGTGCACACGAGCGTCTGATGGGGGTGCGCACGAGCGTCGTCTGGCGGGGGGTGCGCATGAGCATCTGGGGGGTGCGCACGAGCGTCTGCGGGGTGCGCACGAGCGTCTGTGGGGGTGCGCACGAGCGTCTGGCAGGGGTGCGCACGAGCGTCTGGCGGGGTGCGCACGAGCGTCTGGCGGGGGGTGCGCATGAGCGTCTGATGGGGTGCGCACGAGTGTCTGGCGGGGGTGCGCACGAGCGTCTGGCGGGGGTGCGCACGAGCGTCTGGCGGGGTGCGCACGAGCGTCTGCGGGGGTGCGCACGAGCGTCTGGCGGGGTGCGCACGAGCGTCTGGCTGGGGGCGCACGAGCGTCTGGCGGGTGTGCCCAGAAGTCTGGTGGGGAAGCGGGGGGAACCCGAGCATCTGACAGGGTGCGCCTAAGCGTCTGCTGGGGGTGCGCTCAAGTGTCTGGCAGGTGGGCCCGTGCATCTAGCAGGGGTGCGTTTGGCTGGGATGCGCCCGGGCGTCTGGTCAAGGGGGGGGGGTTGTCTGAACATCTGTCGCGGGAGAGCTGAGTCTGACCGTCCATCGGGTGAGCGTCCGGTTATGTGGGCGCTCGAACATCTGGTGTGTGTGAGCTCGAGCGTCTAGTGTGTGTGCACTCAAGCTTTCTGGTGAGTGGGATGAGAGCTGCTTACGAGCAAATGTTTGGTACGAGTGTCTGCTTGTGCACAAGCAATTTTGTGCGTGCCTATGTTTTAATGAACATGTATTTTTGAGCGATGGCTTAATTGTGTATTTCTTCAATAATATTGTAATGGTTATTGATTTCTCACATTAAACATCTCACATTAAAACATTAAAGTTTGATTACCAACTGAAACTAGTCACCAGGTTGATTTATTTAGGAAATTACAATATGAAGTGAGATGGACGTACAGAGCCAGGCTGGTAGATAAAGGTTCTCCGCCGTCGTAGAACACTTCCTCGCAAGCACAAGAAACCCAAGAGAGCCAGCAGGATTGTGAGGCAGGTGGCAGCCACCGAGCCCAGCATAACCAGGAGGAGTCGTGAACCACCAGCCTCAGTCCCTTCTCCACCTTTGATGCCCATACTTATTGTGCTTACTGCAGGAAATGGAAGAGAAAAGTTTAAGATCAAGTTAAATCCAACATAATATGGGGGAAATGGTGTTGTTAAAAGTTTGAAATTGAAATAATTAAAAATTGAAAGCTAGTTAAGCAAAGCCAAGGGATGTTATAAGTTGATTTACATGAGAACAAGGGACAAAGTCCATTTTATTAACTCTTCAGCAACTACTTCATAAGGTAATTGGCTGGCAGGATAGTCCAGAAGTATGCACACTCACCTCTGAGTGACTGATCTAGCCTGAGTTTGAATTTAGACCCATCTATAAGCTGTCATCCTGGTATTTCACTGGCACGGTGAGGCATCAAAGTGTGCGTTGTCCCTCAGATGGACATTCAACTGATTGTCCCATCTGCCAGCATTTGTTGGTGGACATTAAAGATTCCACAGTGCCCTTCTCGAAGAGTACACAATCGCCGACACCCTGAACAAATTACAATCTGTGGCATCCTGCCCGGACTGTGGGTAACAAGTAGTCTCATCTTCTTGGAGGTAACTTGACACCAGGTTAACTGCTTGCTATCTTAAGAGCGTGTTTGCTGTCTGTGCAGCAACTTCTGCATGACGAACTTAACCAGGTAGCTTGCCTATTTGAAAGACAAGTCTTGCTGGTGAAGGCTGGTGTTGATCTGCATAGGCAGACAGTTAGAGGAATGGATGAAATCAACAGGACGTTGATCGAGATATGCTAACCGGTGTGGGAAGCAAGGAGAAGCTGAAGCTTCAGGCATTAAACCTTAGTCTGAACAAAAGTTTGCATGTTTCATGAGAATGGCCTTCTTCAGATACCAAGGCAAATTAACACAGCACAACACAACAAGGTAATATACGATACACATACATTTCCCTTACTTCACCGATACAGAAATCTGATCTTATTTTGCAACATTAAAACTGCTGTCCAATTTGTTTGATCTGCAATAGTCCGTTTGTTTTTTCCTGTACTTTCATGGGGCATGACCCGTGATTGGCCCAGTTGTTGAATTTCTGCCGACACTAATTTTTGTAAAGTATGTACATCAATCCGCAAATAAGTTTGGCATTACCTAATTTCGTATGAGGTTCATCTCACCGGCCAGCGGCGGCTTTGTATGCAGCTCTTTGATGACGTTGGGCGAGCTGTCACCGACATTGTTCCTCGCCACAACCTCCACCAAATAGGGCCTCTCTGGAACCAGGCCCACAAGTCTGGCATCTGCCACCTTTCCATCTGGACCGTCGACCACCACCACCTTCTCACGTGGTGTTGCATCTCCGTAAACCTGTCCCATCAAATTACGTGTCCTTAAGAGATCCTGCTGAAGCTACATTTAAAAAATAAAATACGAATACGGAACTCAAAAATTAAATGCATTGATAATGGGGTGTGACCTGTACTTCACACTTTCTGCACCAATGACTAAAGATTGAATTAAAAGTGAATGCATAAGGAATTAAAAGAAGCATTTAATGTTTTTTTTGAAGAAAAGGATAAAAATAGGAGACAAGAAGAACAAGTACAGGAGAAAGATCAGAAAATAATAGGAGTCCATCACAGAAAGGGCACAGTTGTGACAAGAGCACCAAAAGTTAGGGCAAAGTCAAGTGACCCATTCCTTGCAATACAACAATGCTTGACTACAAACTGCACAAGAAGACAGTCGAGGAAATCACAAAGTGTGCGTGGGAGTTATTGCCTGATCCACCAGACAGCCCCAATTTAGCTCATTCAGATTCTGCTGAATACCTCTGTGGAAGATATCTTGCAAGTGATACTGATGTCCAAGTTGTTATCGGAAAGTGGTTGCAAAGTGCCGAAATGGACTTAAAGAGAGGTGGCATCTTCAAGTTACTCTCACGGTGGCAGAAGTGTGTGAATTGTGACAGTCCGTTATGTTGACAAGTTACAATAGTGCCAATGTCATGTACATGCCCCTATAATTGTAACTTGCCTCCACATTATCATTTGTAATTTAATAAAATTTGGTTTAAAAAAAAAACTTTTGATACTATGCTCGTCACTCGCCTCTGAGCTGTTGAGCCGGGTTTCAATCTCAGCCCAGCAATAAACTGTCATCCTGATGTTTTGTCGGTAGGGTGAGGCATTAATGTGTGTGCAATCCATTGGTGGATGGTAAACTGGGCGGCTCCTCTGCCAACATCAGTTGGTTGATATTAAAGATCGCATGGAGTTCTTCGTGAAGAGTAGGAGTGCTAGTGCCAGCATCCTGACCAAATTCCAAATTCCTGCTCTAACATACAGGGGGCAGTGCATCAGCCGCACCACCATGTCCCTGTAAGAACTGATGCTAACACGAAGCCACCTGTTGCATGCGAACGATGACTACCCTCACATAGCTTATGATGGAAAATTGGTGAACCAAATGTTTTACAATGATGTTTTGAAACTTTTAGGGGATACAATCCACCAGCATTTGAGCAATATGTTCTGCAACATGACAACTCTATGGTGCACACTGCAACGCCGGCGCACCAAGTCTTTGACCAAGCATAGCACTCCAGTTGTTAAACGCCGACACCCATTTGTACAGGTGGTGTGAGTGGCTGCATCCCGGGAAACTTTTCAACAAGAATGATAATTCTCAGTTCCTCCTCAGTCAGAGCTGCTCCTGTGTAGGAAGGGACACCAATAAAAAGTCATGGGAATCCAGAGCATGAAGTGTGAATTGATAGTGTTGATACTGTTGCAAATGGAAAAACAGCTGTGCACATTTTTCGAGATTATACTGAAACAATAAATGTTCGGACTTTTCTGTGGCCCAGGTGACTCTAGGAAACCACCTTGGCAAGAGTTTCAAGCAGGCAGATGATGAAGCAGCGTTCGTTTCCATAACAAGGAAAAATAAAGATTGCTCAGCGCCAATGCCTTCCGTCTTTTCTGGGTTCGCCCTCAAACAGGCTGGGAAGCAGCAGATAGGCATTCGCCGGCCTCAAGGTAAAAATGAACTGCCGAAGCACCACTGCGAATATCACCAATGAAAACGAACTAACATGGCCATTCAAAAGGTTTAACAAATGAGATAGAGGAGCTATTTACCCACTCAACGATTAACTGCATCGCAATGATTTATGCTGGAATATCAGTCTTCATGAATGCTTGTATCGGTTTCCTTTGGTGGACTAGTGGAGCAGTGGAATTTATCAAGTGAAAGTCGATAGGTTTGTTAATCACTGTGGGGGGAACGAGGTTGCGGCTGGAGTTTCGAGTGTTCGTGGATTTGAAAAAAATATTTTGCTCTGATGAAGGGCTTGATGCTGGAAATGTCAGCCGCACCTCATTTCCCATGGCGGTAAGCATACAATGACGAGCTAAATGATTTGAATGACTAAAGCTTTTTCAGAGGTAGCATTTTGCTGCCTATCCCGAGTCTTCCTGAGGGTACAAGTCAACCACAAGGTTTAAACAAGCACCAAGTGTTGAACAAAACAGCTACATTACTTGCTGAGTCATTAGTGAGCAAGCTGGGTTTTGATTGACATTTCATTAGTGAAATAGAAGTTGTCCTAAGACTATAGCTCAATTTCCAGAAGCTCAATCGCCAAGTCCTTAACGATGTGCCTTTAGCTGAAGATGAACGCATAACCTCCAGTATGTCACTCCAGTGTTGTAACCGCTCAGCCACCACTGTTTGACTTTTGCTGCATTCTATCAGCTTGCGCATCATAGTGAGTACAGTTAAGAAAGTGTGGCTACACTGCCTTAAATAAACAGCAGCTTGTGTTGCCAAGCCAGCGCAGCTCCGTTGACAAAGTTACCTTGTAGCGCAGGACAACTGCAGAGACCCAGTGGTCAGGTGACAGTCGCCAGGCAACCGATGCTGCAGTGTCTGTCACATTGAGGATGTGCACATCTGTTGGAGCTGCGGGTAAGCCTACCACAAAGAGAAGGAAATTTGAATGATAATTCAATCAGAATGTTTTTTTGAAGACAACATTTTCTGTAGACTTCTTACTAGCATGTGGAAGGAGGCATGCAACACAATAACTTGAACATGTCAAATAAATAAGAGCAGGATTCCAACCTGGCACATGCGATTTGGTACGAGTGTAATCGGTTCACTATTTCAAAGATAAAACTTCGATTAAAAAAAATAATAATAATCAACCTTGATAAGTCTGCATCCCCAAGTGCTGTGAACTTTAAACTTTAAAATATTTTTCTTTCTATTCCATCTAGGACTAGTAGGATCGCTGAGAGGTGTGCATACTTGCCTCTGAGCTGTCTAGCATGGGTTTGAATCTCGATCCAACTACAAACGGTCATTTTGGTACAGCACATGCAACACGATGAATCAGTGTGTGTGCCGTCCATTGGAAGGATGTTAAAATTAAGAACCTGTCTGCCAGCATTGGGGGCATTGGTAGATGTTAAATATCGCACTGTAGTGTCTTTCACGAATAGGAGAGAATTATTGCCGGCATAACCAAACCACCGGCCATAACCAAACCACCCGGCACAAACCAAACCACCCGGCATAACCAACCACCCAGCACAACCAAACCACCCAAGCATAACCAAACCAGCCAGCATAACCAAACCAGCCAGCATAACAAACCACCCAAGCACCAACCAAACACCCGCATAACTAAACCAGTCAGCATAACAAACCACCCAGCATAACCAAACCACCCGGCATAACTAAACCAGCAGCATAACCAAACCACCAGCACAACCAAAACACCCAAGCATAACCAACCAGCCAGCATAACCAAACGCCAGCATAACCAAACCACAGCACAACCAAGCCAGCAAGCACAACCAAACCAACCCAGCACCAAACCAGCCAGCATACCAAACCACCAACATAACCAAACCACCCAAACCAACCAGCATAACCAAACCACCCAGCATAACCAAACCACCTAGCATAACCAAACCACCAGCACAACCAAACCAGCCCAGCAAAACCAAACCACCCAGCACAACCAAACCAGCCCAGCACACCCAAACCACCCAAGCATAACCAACCAGCCAAGCACAACCAAACCAGCCCAGCACAACAAACCACCAGCATAACCAAACCACCCAGCATAACCAAACCACCCAGCACAACCAAACCAGCCCAGCACAACCAAACCACCCAAGCATAACGAAACCACCCAAGTACAAACCGCACACAACATACAACCAAACCACCCAAGCTACCGAAACCGCACACAACATACAACCAAAACACCGGCATAACCAAACCACCGGCATAACTAAACCAGTCAGCACAACAAAACCACCCGCACAACCAAACACCAGGCACAACCAAACCACCAGGCGCAAACCAAAACCACCCCGCACAACCAAACCACCCGCATAACCAAACCACCCGGCAACAAAACACCCGGCACAAACCAACCAGCCGGCACAACCAAACCACCGCACACCACAACCACGGCACAACCAAAACCACCCGGCAAAACCACCAGCACAAACCACCGACACCAAAACACCGCACAACACAAACCACCCGCACAACCAAACCACCCACAACCAAACCACCGCACAACAAAACCACCCGGCACAACCAAACCAGCCGGCACAACCAAACCACCCGGCACAAACCAAACCAGCCGGCACAACCAAACCACCGGCACAACAAAACCACCCCCACAACCAAACACAGCCAGCACAACCAAACACCCAGCACAACCAAAAAACACCAGCATAACCAAACCACCCAGCATAACCAAACCACCCAGCACAACCAAACCAGCCAGCACAACCAAACCACCCAGCAAATCCAAACCACCCAAGCACAACCAAAACCACCGCATAACCAAACCAGCCGGCAGAAACCAACCAACCCAAGCAGCAACCAAACAGCCGGCATAACCAAACCAAGCCGCAAAGCCAAACCACCCGCATAACCAAACACACCGCATAACTAAACCAGTCAGCATAACCAAACCACCCAGCATAACCAAAACACCCGGCATAACTAAACCAGTCAGCATAACCAAACCACCCAGCACAACCAAACCACCCAAGCATAACCAAACCAGCCAGCATAACCAAACCAGCCAGCATAACCAAACCAGCCAGCACAACAAGCCAGCCAAGCACAACCAAACCAACCAGCACAACCAAACAACCAGCAAACCAAACCAGCCAACAAACCAAACCACCACAACCAACCAGCATAACCAAACCACCAGCATAACCAACACCACAGCATAAACCAAACCACCCAGCACAACCAAAACCAGCCCAGCAAAACCAAACCACCCAGACAACCAAACCAGCCCAGCAAACCAAACCACCCAAGCCAAACCAAACCAGCCAAGCACAACCAAACCAGCCCCAGCCACAACCAAACACCGATAACCAATACCACCCCACAAACCAAACCACCCAGCACAACCAAACCAGCCCAGCATAACCAAACCAACCCAGCACAACCAAACCAGCCAGCAACACCAAACCACCCACATAACCAAACCACCCAAGCACAACCAAACCAGCCGGCATAACCAAACCAGCCGGCTAAACCAAACCACCCAAGCACAACCAAACCACCCGGCATAACTAAACCAGTCAGCATAACCAAACCACCCAGCATAACCAAACCACCCGGCATAACTAAACCAGTCAGCATAACCAAACCACCCAGCACAACCAAACCACCCAAGCATAACCAAACCAGCCAGCATAACCAAACCAGCCAGCATAACCAAACCAGCCAGCACAACCAAGCCAGCCAAGCACAACCAAACCAACCCAGCACAACCAAACCAGCCAGCATAACCAAACCAGCCAACATAACCAAACCACCCAAACCAACCAGCATAACCAAACCACCCAGCATAACCAAACCACCTAGCATAACCAAACCACCCAGCACAACCAAACCAGCCCAGCAAAACCAAACCACCCAGCACAACCAAACCAGCCCAGCACAACCAAACCACCCAAGCATAACCAAACCAGCCAAGCACAACCAAACCAGCCCAGCACAACCAAACCA
>CM068958.1:63367785-63383052 GCA_035128595.1 Eptatretus atami | reverse complement strand
AGGAGGGAGAAATCAAGATTCCCCTTGCAGCAAAAAGTCCAAAGGTATTTCTAAGAATACAGTACTAGCATACTCGTGGGGTATGCTTAAACATTGTAAGGAGTAATGAACCGTGCTTCCCCATTGTTTCAGGACGCTCACCTGCATTTATTTTTTTTAATGTACTTGTATTTTCATTTACGGATGATTTCCGACAGTTCAGTGATTTTTTCTGGTGTACCGGCTTCTTATATCCATTGACACGCAAAATTTCAGCTTTTTAAGTCACCCAGAAGGTACCGATCTTTAATATCAGTCAGTCAGTGAGAGAGTGGCTACAATGAGCTTTATATATTAGAAGAGGTGAAATATTTGTATATGGAATATTTTGTGGCAATTGAAAACCTGATTATATCATAAATATGCTTTTGCTTCACAATTGTTTAAGATACAACCTGTTCTACGCCAAGCAAATTGTACAAACTCAGCTACGGAGCTGACATTCAGGAAGATTAAGGAAGACGATTGCTTTTTCAGGCTGGAAATTTGAACTTGTTGACTTACGAGGTGGAAGAGAAGAATATCCTGGCAAAAAAAAAAAAACGTCGCCCCTTACTCCAGTTTTCTTTTCAAAAAGACCTTTGTTTTTTGTTTTTTTTGTTGTATACATAGTCGAGGCTCATGCAAAGAGCTAGTACTTAATACACTAATGGCATGAGAACACAGCGGGACAAAAGGAATAGCAGAGAGAGGGGGTAAACATCAACAGCACAGCCGAAGGCCAAGACAGATGGAAGTGGACAAACAATGGGTGTGGGGAGGAATAGGGGGCAGGAGAGGATGCATGGGGTGGACAAGATGGATACAGAAGAAAACTCACAGGAGGGAAAACTGGAAATTTGGAAGGAGGAGGGATTGGGGTGCAGTGAGAGGAGGAGCTAATGACAGTAGAAAAGATCATGGTTTTTGCTTGAGGATGATCTGAGATGATGCTGAACAGCTGTCTTGAAGACCTGGAGGGAAGAACGACATTGAAGAGGATGTGGTAGTTGGTTCCCCAGGCGGGGGAAAAATAAGAATAAATGAGGAGTGTTGAAAGCGTTAAAGCCGTTCCGTTATAATTTTGCAAATCGGTTAAGCCACTCAATGACTTCTGCAAACCTGCAGAATTATCCGGGTTTTACTATGTAACAAACCAAATCACTTGCTGTTAACATGCCGTTGCCTTGTGCTCGCATATAGTGATTATATTTTGCAATTAAAGAAAAAAAAAAAAAGCATAAAAATATGATAAAGTCCATCCAAACTAGAATACTTCACAGGTCTCTGCTTTGTTGTTTGGATTAAAGAAAGTGAGAAAAGGCTCAGCTATCATATTCAAAAGCATCTTTCAAAGTCAAAAGGGGGGAGTGGTTTGGATTGTCTGCCTGTGTGAGAAACTGTCAAAAAAAAATGTATCCCATCGAAATAGGGAAAACCAAAGTAATTCCAAAATTAATCCTAGAAGTAATCCCAAAGCTAACAAAGAGATGAAACACAGGAAATCATGGATATGTACAAAGAATTGACACAAACAAGGGAAATATTAAATACGAACCAAACTCCTTCACTGTGACAGTACCAGGAACCACATATCAGTTATGGTCACATGGATCCCAACCAACAGGATGTGCCTACCATACACCATCCTGCTTGTGGTCCATAAACACATTTAGAGAGGTATCTGTGGAAAAATACAATCAAAGGAAGGATAAACTTTCAAGTAGCCTCGGTGGCATAATGGTTATATAGAGTGTTCGCTCCGAGTCTGGGAGGTTGGTGGTTCGAACCTGGGATGAGTCGTACCGAAGACTTAAAAAAATGGTATGTGCTGCTCCCTTATTTGATGCTCATCATTTAAAAAGGATAGAACATGATGGACAAACAACCATAAGTTGGAAATAATAGCATTGGCTTTGATTGGCCGAATGGCTTCCTCACTACGTCGAAGTTCCTTGGAAGGGAACTCGTGTTTACAGTGGCCTGAAAATGTGTTCACCCCCTTCCAATAATGTCACATTTCGATGAATTATGAATGATGTAGAAACAATTTTTCCAAATTAACTTTTTTATTCATCACTTCAGAGATCAAACTCAACACTGTTATCAATGAAGGAGGTTACACGTCAGGAATACCTGTAAAAAACATGTACAAATCAAAATTCACTGGTTGAAAAAGTATTTATCCCTTAGATGAGTACTTGGTAGAAGCACCTTTTACAGCAACGACATCAACGAGACTTTTGAGGTAGGTCTCTACCAGCTTTGTACAGTGAGATGGTGAAATCTTTGCTCATTCTTCAAGTGAAAACTGCTCTAGTTCTGCCAAGTTTGATGGGGATCGTCGATGGACTGCAACTTCAAGTCTCACCATAAATGTTTATTTGGGTTCAAGTCAGGACTTTGACTGGGCCACTCCAGAACATTTATTTTCTTCTTATTCAGCCACTCCCATGTGGCTTTAGCTTTGTGCTTTGGATCATTGTCCTGCTGAAATGTGAATCTCCTCCCCAGTTTCAGGTTCATGGCTGACTCAAGCAGGTTTTCATCAAGGATTCTCCTGTTCTTTGCAGCACACATTGTCCCTTCTATCCCACCAACCTTGCCAGTCCCTGCTCATGAAAAGCAGCCGCACAACATGATGCTGACATCACCATGCTTGACAGTATGAATGGTGTTGACTCGATGATGTGCAGTGTTAGGTTTGCACCAGGCATAACGCTTTCAATTTAGACTAAAAAGTTCGATTTTTGTCTTGCTAACCACAAAACTTTTCTCCCCATACCTGCAGTATCATTAAGATGCTTTTTCACAAACTCCATATGAGCTTTTAGATACGTCATTTCAGTAATAACTTCTTTCTTGACACCTGTCCGTAAACGCCAGGTTTGTAAAGGGAACGGGATATTGTTGATTGATGAACACTGACCCTCATCTCGGACATAGAGCCTTGCAGATCTTTCAAAGTCGTCATTGGATTTACAGTGACATCCTGAACCAGGTTCCGGCTTGTCCAGCTGCTGAGATTGGATGGTTGACCTGATCTGGGTAGAGTCTGGGTGGTATAATATGTCTTGCTTTTATTAATGATGGACTCAAAGGGATAATGATTGACTTTGAAATCTACTTATAATCCTCTCCTGAACGGTGCTTTTCCATCACTTTATGTTTGACTTCTTTGGAAAGATCCTTGGTCTTCATGTTTACCTTGTTGGTTAACCAAGTGAGTTGCACCTTAAAATTCTTTAGATAAGTGGGGGAGCCTAATTTTTTTAAGTAAAACCACTGATTACATACAGGTGAAACCTATTACACTAATTTTGTAACCTTTCAAACAAATAATTTGCTCCTGAAGTGATTTAGGGTTAATTAGACAAAGGGTTTGAATACTTCTGTAACTGAGAATCATCTGATTTTTCTCTGTTAATATAACTTATTCACATTTTATCTGCATTTTTAGCTTTATCACTTTGGAGTAGTTTGTGAAGACTCTATATATCAAGTTTGATTTGAAAGCAGCATGAAATAAGCTCAGGTGGCATCAAAATGTGAAAACTTTGGAGGGGGGTGAATACTTCTGCAGGCCACTGTATATGCGCAGTGCACAAGTGCATAATCATGCTCTCATGACTAATAAACTGCAATGAGATATACACTGTAGGAGGAGGCTGTATTGAGTGGCAGTGTCTGCTTTTTTCAGTCTGCACATCATCGTCAGCCTGTTTTCAGTCCGCTCAAACTCAAGATAGACAGCTCAAACGGGAGTATGCATACCTCGAAGCTATCCTGTCAGTCCAGTCTGCGCATAACCGGAGGTTTATCATTCTTTTAACCTCAGAAAGAAAGTTTCTGTGGGAAAAGCAAGAAATCGGGTTGAGTTGATTGACTGACCGTCCTATTGAGTTTAAAAGCATTGTTCACATCAAAACTTCTCAAACATGTTGCAGGTTTTGTGCTTAAATTTTAATGAAAAATTGCTGAAATACACATACTCTGTACAGTCAGGTGAACTACCTTGGCTATCATTGGACAGAGCCATATGCTGAGGCTGGACATGAGTAAATCTCCAAAATGGGCAGAGTGATTAAAACAGGACAGCTGGCCAGACAAACAGGTGGCGCAAAAGGTTTCAAAGATCAAAGAGGTTTGAAAACATCATGAACTAGAGGGGGAGCACTCGGGAGAGTGCAAAACCTCCGCCGCCAATACTGCTGGGTCACTCAAAGTAAACCTTATATCTTATTCATTAAATATGATGTCAACAGTGCTGACAGAGTTATAGTTCTTTTCTCCAACATTTTTTTTTTGGGGGGGGGGGGGGGGTTGGAAATCACTTAAAACATGTAGAAATGCAAAAAAAAGAAATCGAAATTTTGTTGAAAAAAAGTTGCAAAAAATTTTTTTTTTCTTAACATTTTTTTTTGGGGGGGGGGGGTTGGAAATCACTTAAAACATGTAGAAATGCAAAAAAAATAATTTTTTTTGTCTAACAATTTTTTTTGGGGGGGGGGGGACAAAGTCCAAAATCGAATGGCATGATCCTTGGACCATACCTAACCCCCCCACCAAGTTTCGTCGAAATCCGTCGAGGAGTTTTTCCGTAATACTGTTCACAAACAAACAAACAAACAAACAAGCAGTCATAGACTGGTACTTACGAAGTCGTCAACTTGACCTCTGACCTTGTCTAATAAAAGCTGTCTCTAGAGAAGGTAGCGACGCAAACCAGAAGTTTCTACGATGATTCTGTACCAAACCATCAAAAATCGAATGTTTGACTCACTGTGACCTTGACTGTTGACCGATTTTGACCAAAATCGAATCAGCACAGCCATCACCCTCCTGAATCACGTGGTGTAATTTGACATTGGTAGCTTCTTCCGTTCTCGAGTTATCTGTACCAAACCATCAAAAATCTAATATTTGACCTCACTGTGACCTTGACCTTTGACCGATTTTGACAAAAATCTAATCAGCACTAGCCATCACCCTCCTGAATCACGTGATGTAATTTGACATTGGTAGCTTCTTCCGTTCTCGAGTTATCGTGCCTACAAACAAACAAACAAACAACAAACATACAAACAACAAAACAGAAACGGTAGTCATCATAATACTTACGAAATCTTTAGATTTCGTAAGTAACAAACAGACAAACAGAAAGGGGTGAAAACAGTAACCTCCGATCTTCGATGGCGGAGGTTAATAAAAAAAACCGACACGAAAACCAAACAATATTGGCTGGCTCATTCGTGTTCCGATCTGAAAGCGAGGAACCCACATTCAAATCCTACACATCACATGTTTGTCCATTGGCTACTAACGTTCGTGTAATACACCTTAAAGTACACTGATGTCCACCAAATGTCTTTGTCCTGCAAATTATGACTTACGTACAACCACTTCCATGAGCCGAAGGGAAATTTAAAAGAAAAATAAGGTATCAGTATGTGAAAATATATCCAGACAAACAGATCTGTTATTTTTCTGCTGTTTAAACAATGTATGTTTTTATTATTTAAAAAGTCAATCTTGCAAGGAAATTTCCTGTCCATCAAAAAGGCTTCGACAATCAAACAATCAAAAGCATGTTATCTGCAAGTGGATCTCACTTCCTGTTTGCCCTGGAGTGGTGAGCTACAATGACGACGCGAGATGGGGGAAAAGGTTAAAAAACAAACCCGGGACCGAGTTTATCGTTTAAATTCCAAGTATAACCTCGTTACCTCCACCACCGAAGTTGGACGGAGGTTATATTTGTACCTCTGTCTGTCTGTGAGAAGGATATCTCAAAAAGTTATGCACAGATTCAGAGGAAACTGGGTGGATAGGTTGGGTGTATGACAAGGAAGAATGTATTCGATTTCGGTGAAGATCTGGATCCGGATCTGGATATGAAAATTTTAAAAGTGATTCTTCACCATTGGGTGAAAGGGCCAAAAACAACATACAGTATAGCACGATATTTCAAATAGTTATGGACGGATTCGGACGAAACTTGCTGGACAGTTGGGTGTGTGAAAAGGATGAAATGATTCGAATTTGTTGAAGATCCCAATCCGGATCCAGATACAAGAATTGTCATTTTTTAAGATTCTTCACCATTGAGAGATAGGGAAAAAATGATATATAGCATAATGTCTAAAAAAGTTGTGGATGAGTTATGACAAAACTTGGTGGAAGAGTTGGGTAGATGACAAGAAGAAGCTGATTAGATTTTGGTTAAGGTACGGATGCAGGTCCGGCTTATCAGTGGGATGCAAAATGTAAACTGTTCAGCCTGGCGGAGGTATACACTCTACTGAATGCCGTTCTAGTTCCCACTGTAATTAGAACCATTATCACTTACCGAGCATGCATCATAACCTTGCCTCCTTCTCCGAAACTACACCTCCAATGTGGATATAGAGAGCGTTAAACTCAGGTGGCTAGCGATGCAAAATGAGCCTTCACCAGTACCTATAGCATCGTATGACCTCACATTTCCAGCTATGTCAGCTGACTTCAGTACATTACTTTACCCAATGGAGCACTGAGAAAAATGGCAGACAAATGTGAAAAGCATCAATATGTTTGGAGTAATGTAGACTTTGATGAGCACCTGGTCCTTGGGACAGAAGGAGAAATACAGGGAATCCCCGTACCCCCACCACATGGCCTTTTGGCTTGCTGGGTCAAATTCCATGCCGTCAACCCCTCCTCTCAAGCCAACAAGTAACACTTATTCGTATTCTTTCAAAGTCACCAAGTTTCAGAAGAACATGGGTCATTTAACACTTCTGTAATGGTGAATTGATGGTCCGATCACTGCACAGTGTGAACCATTATACGAGGTCCGTCTAAAAAGTAACAGGACTGAGCCTGTTGTGTGCTCCACTTACACAATTTGAATGAACGGGTTGCGTCACAGTCTTTCGCAACATTTCAGCAACATATATATGATTGGTGATGGTTGACTGCGCTCATTGTGTGATTTTTTACAGGTCGTGCTTTACACGTTGTCTAGTTTGAGTCGTCGCGCTATGAGTCGTGAGCAGAGAGCCAATCTGAATTTTCTTGCCAAGCTTGGCAAAACACCTTCCGAATCCTTTGCAATGCTGCAGCAAGTCCACGGGGAAGAAACGATGTCACGTACACGTGCATTTGAATGGCACAAGAGGTTCAAAGAGGGACGGGAGGAGGTTGAAGACGATCCACGGTCTGGAAGACCTTCAACGAGCAGAACGGTGGACAACATCGAGCGTGTGAAGCAGATGGTGCATGCAGATCGTTGACTCACGGTGTGGATGATTGTTGAGGAACTTTCCATCAACAAGGACACTGTCTGGAGCATCATCATTGAAAATCTCGAAATGCGCAAAGATGGTCTCCAAGCTGTTGTCCGAGGACCAGAAACAGCAAAGAGTCACTGTCTGTCAAGGCATTATGAGCGCCTCGAGACGATCCAGACCTGCTCGGGAGAGTCATTACTGGCGAAGAATCGTGGATATTTCGAATACTATCCCGAGACCAAACCGCAGAGTCGTCAGTGGAAAAGTCCAGCATCACCAAGACCAAAGAAAGCAAAGTTATCGAAGTCAGAGGTCAAGGTGATGCTCATCGCATTTTTTGACATCAAGGGCATCATCCACTTCGAGTTTCTACCACAGGGTCAAACAGTGAATCAACACATGTACAAAGATATCCGCCGGCGCCTCATGAGATCAGTCCGGGACAAGAGGAGGGATCTGTGGGAGAACAACGCCTGGGTGCTCCACCATGACAACGCCCCATCTCACAGTGCCCTGAACATCCGACAGTTTCTGGCGGAGAGGAACTTGCCAACTCTGGAGCAACCCCCGTATTCGCCAGACTTGGCCCCTTGTGATTTTTTCCTATTCCCCAAGCTCAAGGGGGTGATCAAGGGAACCCGATTTCCTGATGTGGAGGCCATCAAAAGGGCCGTGACGCCGGAGCTCCGGAGGATTCCAGACGAAGCCTACCAGGGGTGCATCGAAGCATGGAAAAAGACAAGTGTGTGAGACTGGAGGGAAACTATTTTGAAGGGGACAAGCTGTGATTTCAATATATTTTTTGGAATAAAATTTCTGTGAAGTCAGTCCCGTTACTTTTTAGACGGACCTCGTAACTTCAGTTTTCGTGATGGCGTGAGCAATAACATTCATATGTGGGACCATGCATATATAATGTAAGCATCATTTTGTGGGATTTAGAAAATCCATAGGGTTTGCTTTTATCATGTGTGCAAATGGCTACACAATCACGTGTAGCACAGCCTTATGCTGGGCGCTTCTTCTGGGAATTCAACAAAGCTGGTGGAAAGCCTGGTGTTGGCTTCGTGGTGAGTGTGGCTGGATTGGGATCTTAGGGTCTTGAGTTTGAACCGCGTTGGCCACTGAATTAACACCAGGTGGAGATGATTCAGCCTGTCATCCTTCTGAGGCCGGCGAAATGAGTACCAGTGCACTGGTATAGGGGCACAGCATCAGCGGAATAGTAGCACCCCAACAAAATGATAGCTACTCAGCAGCAAAGCTGCCATATGCACGAAGAAGAAAAAAGCTGGTGGCATTATGTTGAGGTACGATTATAAAAGTAAATCGGGCTGCTCAATGTTGCTCAAAATGTTACAGTCCTTGTAATGACACCACTTCTTTACTGTGCTGCTATCGTTTCCGCAACCTTATTGTCCCTTCGGAAGTTATGCTTCCATTACTTTAATGCTGAATCAGTAATTTTATACCTCGTAGTACAGTGGAGCTTTCAAGGGCATGTTCAGATGCATGTGTTCGCTACTTTGAGCACCAAGCGGGTGTTTCTTGAACCTTGGTGTTGGTGCTAGGACCACATATGGTCACTGTTTGCATTGTACTATCACAGAGAGAGGGGGGAGGGGGGGGGAGAGAGAGGAGGGAGAGAGAGAGAGAGAGAGAGAGAGAAGGAGAGAGAGAGAGAAGAAGAGAGAGAGAGAGACAAAGAGAGAGAGAGAAGACCAAGAGAGAGAGAGAGAGACCAAGAAGAGAGAGAGAGAGACAGAGATAGAGAGAGACAGAGACAGAGACATAGAGAGATAGAGAGACAGAGAGACAGAGACAGAGAGAAGAGAGACAGAGAGAGAGAGACAGAGAGACAGAGAGACAGAGAGACAGAGAGACAGAGAGACGAGGAACGAGAGACAGAGAGACAGAGAGACAGAGAGACAGAGAGACAGAGAGACAGAGAGACAGAGGACAGAGACCAAGAGAGAGAGAGAGAGACCAAGAGAGAGAGAGAGAGACCAAGGAGAGAGAGAGAGAGACGAAGAGAGAGAGAGAGACCAAGAGAGAGAGAGAGAGAGACCAGAGAGAGAGAGAGACCAAGAGAGAGAGAGATAGAGACAGAGACAGAGACAGAGACAGAGAGAGAGCAGAGACAGAGAGAGAGAGAGAGAGAGAGAGAGAGAGAGAGAGCAATAAGATCACAGTTAAAATGTCATTTCTTGAATTAATCGCAATATATTTTCATCGAGTTTTTGTCGTGTCATTTGTGTTTAATAATCACAGGTTTTCTGATAAGTTGCTTCACTTTGATCACAATCTTCTCCTTCTTCTTCATCTTTCGTATGCAGCACAAGGCTGCGGGGTCGCATCATTGGCTGAGGATGTTGGCCGTGCCGGCTAATGCCCTCTGTAGGTTCGGGAAGGAATTTGGAATTTGTCTCGGGTGCCGGCAATCGTTCACCTACTCTTCACGAAGGACACCATGGGATCTTTTATGTCCACCAACTAATGCAGGCAAACGGGATTTCCATTGAACATCCATCCGAGGGATGGCACACACATTGATGAATCACCCTGCCTGTGAAACACTGGGATGCCAGTTTATAGCTGGGTCGGGATTCGAACCTAGGCTAGACAGCTTAGAGGCGAGTGTGTATTCCTCTTGGCAATCCACCGAAGCATGATGCAATAATTGGATTCAATCATTCCGTATTTTGATTCACTAATTTGTGAACATTTGGATGTGCGGATGACACTGCAGAGTTGAAGAACGGTTTGGGATTCACTCAGAATTTCCTAGTGTGGCTTTCTTTGTCAAGTAAACCATGTATCCAAGGCTCTTAGACAGAAAAGCATCACAAGAGGTTGGGGGAAGACAGAATTGAGAAAATTAAAATGGAGAAAAGCAATCGATGTGAGAATAGTATGATGGAGATGGGAGGATAGGGGAGTGTGGCATGGGTGGAGAGAAGAGGGAAGGAAGTTTGGGAAGAGTTTGGGTAAGGGATGGAGGGGAACGTATAATCGATATATGGACAATTAATGTGCTGGATATTCTCGCAATATTCCATCAGTGAAACAGCAAAGCTCACTTAAATCATTGGCAATCTGGATTGGTTCTTTGGATAGATTCAATCAGAGTAATCCAAATAACAATGCTGCTTGCTCATCCACATACAAAGCTATGTCGGATCAAATTATTATTGTTGTGCAGGTGAGGATGCAAACTTCATTAACACACTCACTCGGTGAACCAAGGAGGACGGCAGCAGGAAGAGAAGGAGGGCCTCGGGAACCGCAGTTGTATAGCAACACTTCAGCAGTGTATGTGTAATCTGGCTCAAGTTCCGATACAAGGTGCGATGTAGCCTTGGTATCAGGCACCATGAGCTCAATCACACGCCCCTCATTTGGGCGCCAAACACGCACCACCACACCCTGTGCTTTGGGCTCCGGACGTGGAAGCTCCCAAGAGACGAGCACAGACGTTCGGGTCTTCTCTGTGAGGTCAAGATGAACCGGTGCAATTCCAGGCTCTGAAAGACCAATGATGGAGAATGAAACGATGGGTTACAATCACAATGAGCTGAACAATTGCTATCAAAGCTCGGTCTTGCAGTAAGTGAGGGTACCTGGGCAGTCTGTCTGTACCACAAATTCAGGGCCAAAATCCCCCTCTCCCCCCATCCCCGGCCTTCGCAGTTTGATACGTAAACTGTAATTGGTCAGTGGCTCCAGGTCATCCAGCAGAAAGGATGACATATTTGCCTCTGTTTGAAAAGTAGAAAAACAAAAAGCATTCATTAATTTTTATGCAATGCTATTCGCAAAAAGTCTCAAGGCTATAAACTTGTGTTGTGGTCGTATATTTACATAGGATGACATTGCAGATCGGACTGCCTGCTTATAATGTCCTCTCAAAATAACAACTTAATCCTCCTGTTCATCCCACACCAGAAAGAAGTTCCCAATAATTTTGATTAATTGGAGAATCCAACCCAGGATGACACAACTAAGATGCGTCAGGCTATTGATCGATTCGGGGATAGCAGAAGACGTGACAACAACTCGATAACTTTGTAACCTGCTGGAATTTTGTCCAACTCACGGTGTACATCGAGGCATACGTTCCTTTTGCCCTCATCTTGTCTGACGCACAATAAAGCTCCAACCACAGGACCGTCCCCGTAGTGAGATTCGCTCGAGAGGTCGAGTCGCAACGCCGAGCTGTAGCGCTCGAGTAGTCCCAGTGGCTTCTGCGGCCTAGGGGGCACTGGCCATATTTTCAACAACCACGGGGCACAAATCTTAAAATCAGAGATCGCATGATAAAGAAAACACACAAATCTATCGAAGGAGATATGGAGGGGCGAGTCGCAGAAATTTGATCAAATTGAGATTTGCGCTTTCATAGACACCAATATGAATGCAAGTTGTCATAACAAATGCAATAGGTTGTGAAAAGGGGTCATAAACTATTGCACTGAGAGGGGATTGTAAGGAACAGAATATGGGTCGGAGCTGACCTTTGAAGTCGACCCGGAAGTGCTTTTCAGCTGTCCTCGTGGGTGTGCTCACAAGACAGCGCCAGATGCCATCGTCATTGATTTTTGCCCCTCTCAGCCAGAAGGTCGCCTTCTTCACAGGCTCGTGGAGCCACAGTGTGTCCGGCTTATCAAAATACATAAATTTAAAACACAAGGCATAAATAAAACAAAGAAATGAAGCTTTGGATCACCCCCATCACGTTGATGCGGAACACTTATCATCGCATTACGACAAGCGAAGGTTTCACTGGCTAAATGAAATATTTCTGCTCACACCAAGGTCATCCAAGGAAAGGAAAGGAAATCCAGGAACGACAGGAAAGGAAATCCAGGAACGACAGGAAAGGACAGCGATTGCATATCTCCATCTCATTCACTTCACTCATATCATTTATTCATGTTCTATCGCCTTAGTTTATAAATATATTTGATTAACCATGCCCGTGAGAATTGGGGGTGTGGGGGAGGGAGGGGATACTGAACTACTTAAACAACAGAAATTCAAATGAGCTATTTCAATGGAACCAACTCTAAAATAACCCAGTAGCTGAAAAGGTATGCTATCAGCCGTGGGAAGCAAAGAGAAGCTGCCATTTCGGGTGTTAACTCTGCGTCGTCGGAGCAAGAGAAAGATAATGCCTGAAATGTATGCTTCGCGTTGCTTCCCATGGTGGTTGGCATAGCTATATCAACGTTCCGTTGATTCCACCCATTGTTCTACTTGTCTGCCAACACAATGACACATGGCCTTCGTGATTTGAGACGAGTTGTCCATTCTAATCCTCTGGATATTGGTTGATGTTAGTAATAAAATAAAAAATCAAAAACTGGAACAAATTGATACAGAAAATGGAATCCACAAATCAGTTGACTTTGTGTTGTTCCCGTACGAGGTGTAAATCCCCTAGTATGCACACTCGCCTCTGAGGCATCTGGCCTGGGTTTGAAACTGGGCCCAGCTACAAACTGTCATCCTCGTATCTCGCAGGCAGGGCAAGGCATCAATGTGTGTGCCGTCCCTTGAATGCATGTTAGAACTGGGTGTCCCATCTGCCAGTTGATGGATGTTAGAGATCCCATGGTGTCCCTCGTAAAGAGTATGTGGGCTATCACCCTGAGAGGAGGAGGAGGAGGAGGAGGAGGGGGAGGAGAAGGAGAAGAAGGAGACGGAGGAGAAGGAGAAGGAGAAGAAGAAGGAGGAGAAGGAGAAGAAGGAGAAGGAGGAGGAGGAGAAGGAGAAGAAGGATAAGCAGAAGAAGAAGAACAACAACAAGAATAAGAAGAAGAAGCAGAATAGGAAAAAGAAGAATCTCCATTGTCCATTATTGGCTTGGTAATTGCTGTAAAAGTATTTAAGCGATATTGATCTCATCTAATTGGTCCTCCATGTGATACTTGGATGAGCTCCATGAGCCTTTGATGATTGGTATTACAAAGGTCGGCATGTCTGCTGTCCAATATTTTCCCATTCATATGCTGGTGTAATGGGCGCAAAGACTTATTCGTTCAAAAGTAAATGTGGAATTTATGCTCACAAGTAAGGACATTGCTCATGCAAAAATTGCTTTTTGAAATATAGAACCCCTTTGCATACCTCGATCGGCTGATGCCAAAGTCCATACCCAATCACTTATTTGATTCAGCTTACACGACCCCAAATCAATAAATGAGACAATACACTTTATAAATGCACAGAGGATGGTGAAAAAGGTGTTCACCTTAAGTCTTGACCCAGAAGGATGCACCAAGTAGAAGCTATTCAGAAGGGGTGGTGGATCACCTGTTGCAGAGCAGTTTATTTGTATTGAGCCTTCTGCATTGACTTCTTGATTTGGGAGATCCATGATTGCAGGGACAGAAGCTGCAAAGAAAAACACCAATACCATTTCAGAGTTCATAAGACATCACCCGATGTTGAGGCTAACATCAGTAGATTCTTGCGACATGACAGACGAGTTCTTGGAACACCGTATACTTTGTCTCCCAAGGAACAAACCTGAGCTGTTTAATAACAGAGCATTGACACGTGACACAAATGCAAGCAACTCCAAAACTGTGCAACCACTCAAAGGGCGGAGGAGCTCCTTGTGAGCCAACGGGCATCCATTTCTAGTGCCCAACTTTGTCTGCAGACGTCCTCCTGCAGTTGGGTTACTTTTTTAGGAGGTTGGTGGCAGGATTTGCACTCCGGCCACCGTAAAACACTTCATTCTGCAAAACCCACAAATGTAAGGAAATATGAAAACCCACTCCATGGGAGTACTTCCTGTGCTGTTGCCTTCCGCAGGGCAGCTTACCGGATGATGAGATTGGAGTAAAGCCTTCGGGACCCCCATTCCTTGATGATAGGAGGAAAAGCATGGGGTAAACTTCCTGGGTCAGATTGTGGTGGTGTGTGGCAGAGTGGTGCTGAGGTGTTGTCCACCAGACGGCGGTCTCCTTGGATTAACCTGAGGCAGTCCCTTTGGGTGGGTGCTTGGAATGTCCTATCCCAAGGAAAGGTTGATCAACCGTCTCTGTTATCATCTGAGCTCCAGCGTTTGAATATTATTATTGCAGCACTCTCTGAGGTTCAGAGATCGCATCGTGGTGAGATAATGGCAGGTGTTTTTCAACGACTATTGGTCTCGTCACTCTGATGTTTACCATGCCCAATGAGATGCTGTAGCTGTGCCCAATAAGCTGACTTCCATGATAAGTGAGGTAACACCGGTCAATGAGTGTATTATGAGACTAAGGATTCGTCACTCCTTAGGTGTCATGCCCTTGAGTCTCTGTCTATGCTCCGACTGAGGCGAGTGACCTCACCGTGAAGGACACATTCTACGCCACGCTCGAGTCTGTGGTGATCAGTGCCCCAGGCGAGATACTCTTCTTGTCTTGGGGATTTCAATGCATTGACTGGAACTGATAGGGATGGGTATGAGACATGTGTTGGTCCCCATGGATCTGGAACTGTGAACCAGAATACACTAAGTTCCTTGACTTTGCAAGAAGTCATGGACTTAGGTGGCTGGTTCATGGTTTCAGCACCCACAGAGTCATCGCTGGACTTGGTATCCAACACTGTGGTGTGGCAAAGGAGATTGACCATGTGCTCGTTGATGGCGCTGGTAGTCCAGTCAATGTAGCAAATTTGAGGGCGTAACCCACCACTAATGCAAAAGAATTGTTTCCACTGCAGTGCATTTCAGTAAGACCCCCTAATCACCATACTAAAAGTCCAAAAAATCCGAGCAGGGAAAGTAGTTTGTAATTGCATAATATGAAAATTAGCTTCCGCCATAAGAGAAAATTCATATTTTCACTATAACTTTGCATCAAGTACCCAATTGAAGCAAATCAAGTGTCCAAGCCCATGTTTTGAAGGTCAGTGAACATGATGGGCACATTTGCAAATTAATATTTTTCAATATAATTTGCATATTATGCAAATTAGCTTC
>CM068958.1:63347680-63367775 GCA_035128595.1 Eptatretus atami | reverse complement strand
TGCCGACGGGTTTTCACTCATCCACAGACCATTGCAAAGGCACGGGAAAAAGTAACTGAACAAGATCAGCCCTCACCGTGTATCCTTCGTTCAGAAACGCCAACGTTCAGTTTGCAAACGAGAGAGATACTGCTGTTGACTTACGAGGTGGAAAGAGAAAAATAATCCTGGTAAAGAAAAAAGAAAAAAAAAAAGTCGCCCACTTACTCAGTTTTTTTCAAAAAGACCTTTGTTTTTTGTTTTTTTTTGTTGGTATACATAGTCGAGGCTCATGCAAGAGCTAGTACTAGTCTGAATGATGAGAACACAGCGGGACAAAAGGAATAGAGAGAGAGGGGTAACATACAGCACAGCCGAAGGGCCAAGACAGATGGGAAGTTGACAAACATGGGTGTGGGGAGGAATAGGGGCAGAAGGAGGATGCAATGGGGTGGACAAGAATGATACAGAAGAAAACTCACAGGAGGGAAAACTGGAATTGAAGGAGGGGATTGGGGTGCAGTGAGAGGAAGAGCTAATGAAGTAGAAAGATTCATGGTTTGCTTGAGGATGATTGAGATGATGCTTGAAACTGTCTTGAAGACCTGGAGGGGAAGAACGACATGAAGAGGATGTGGTATTGGTTTCCCAGCGGGGGAAAAATAAGAATAAATGAGGAGTGTTGAAGCGTAAAGCGTTCCGTTATAATTTGCAAATCGGGTTAAGCCACTCAATGACTTCGCAAACCTGCAGATTATCCGGTTTTACTATGTAAAAACCAATCAACTCTGTTAACAGCCGTTGCGTGTGCTCGCATATAGTGATTATTTTGCAAAAAAAAGCCATAAAACTAGATAAAGTCCATCCAAACTAGAATACTTCACAGGTCTCTGCTGGTGTTTGGATTAAAGAAAGTGGAAAGCCTCAGCTATCATATTCAAAAGCATTTTCAAAGTCAAAAAGGGGGGAGTGGTTACGTGCGTGTGAGAAACTGTCAAAAAAATGTATCCATCGAAATAGGGAAAACAAAGTAATTCCAAAATTATCCTAGAAGTAATCCAAATGCTAACAAGAGTGAAAACAGAAAATCAGGATGTAAACAAAGAATTACAAAACAGGGAATATTAAATACGAACCAAACTCCTTCCTGTGACAGTACAGTGAACCACATATAGTTATGGCAATGGAATCCCAACCAACAGGAGTGCTACCATACACCGATCCTGCCTTGTGTCATAACACATTTAGAGAGGTATCTTGGAAAAATGAGAGCAAAGGAAGGATAACTTTCATAGTAGCCTCGGGGGATAAATGGTTAGAGTGTCGCTCCGAGTCTGGGAGTTGGTGGTTCGAACTGGATGAGTAGTACCGAAGACTTAAAAAAATGGTATGTGCTGCTGCCTTATTGATGCTCATCATTAAAATGGACTAGAACATGAATGGACAAACAACCATAAGTTGGAAATAATAGCATTGGCTTTGATTGCGAATGGCTTCCCTCACTACGTCGAGTTCTATGGAAGGGTAACTGTGTTTAAGTGGCCTGAAAATGTGTTCACCCCTTCCAAATAATGTCAATTTCGATGATTATGAATGATGTAGAAACAATTTTTCCAAATTAACTTTTTATTCATCACTTCAGAGATAAACTCAACACGTTACAATGAAGGAGGTTACACGTCAGGAATACTGAAAAAACATGTACAAAACAAAATTCACTGTGAAAAGTATAACCCTAGAATGAGTACTTGGTAGAAGCCCTTTTACAGCACGACATCAACGAGACTTTTGAGGTAGGTCTGCTCAGCTTTTGTACAGTGAGATGTAAATGCTTTAGTGCTCATTCTTCAATGTGAAAACTGCTACTATTTCTGCCGAAGTTTGATGGGGATCGTCGATGGATGCCACTTCAAGTCTCACATAAATGCTTTCTTTTGGGTTCAAGGTGCAAGGACTTTGCACTGGGCCACTCCAGACATTTATGTTTCTCTTATTCATAGCCACTCCCATGTGGCTTTATGCCCCTTTGTGGCTTCTGTGATCATTGTCCGCTGAAATGTGAATCTCCTCCCCAGTTTCAGGTTCAATGGTTTGACTCAAGCAGGTTTTCATCAAGGATTCCTGTTCTTTGCAGCATCACATTGTCCCTTCTATCCTCACCACCTTGCCAGTCCCTGCTCATCGAAAAGAGCCGCACAACATGATGCGAATCACCATGTCTTGACAGAATGAATGGTGTGACTTCGATATGTGCGTGTTAGGTTTGCACAGCATAAACGCGCTTTCAATTTAGACTAAAGTCGATTTTGTCTTGCTAACACAAAATTTCTCCCATACCTGCAGTATATTAGATGCTTTCCACAACTCCATATGAGCTTTTAGAATACGTCATTTCAGTAATAACATTCTTCTTGACACCTGTCGTAAAGCGCAGGTTTGTAACGGAAGGGAATATGTTGATTGATGAACATGACCTCATCTCGGACATCGAGCCTTGCAGATCTTCCAAAGTCGTCATGGATTAACAGTGACATCCTGAACCAGGTTCCCGGCTTGTCCAGCTGCTTGAGATTGGATGGTTACCTGATCTGGGTAGAAGTCTTGGGTGGTATAATATGTTCTTGCTTTTTATAATGATGACTCAAAGGGATAATGATAGACTTTGAAATTTACTTATAATCCTCTCCTGACGGTGATTTTCAATCACTTTAATGTTTGACTTCTTTGAAAGATCCTTGGTCTTCATGTTTAACCTTTGTTGGTTAACCAATGAGTTGCACCTAAAAATCTTTAGATAAGTGGGGAGCCTAATTTTTAAGTAAAACCACTGATTTACTACGGTGACACCCTAGTTACACTTATATGTAACCTTCAAACAAATAATTTGCTCTGAAGTCAATTAGGGTTAATTAGACAAAGGGTTTGAATACTTATGTAACTGAGAAGTTTGATTTTTCTCTGTTAATATAACTTATTCCATTTTATTGCATTTTTAGTGTTTATCACTTTGGAGAGTATTGGTGAAGCTCTATAATATCAAGTTATTTGAAAGCAGCATGAATAACGCTCAGTGGCATCAAATGTAAAACTTTGAAGGGGGGTGAATACTTCTGCAGGCCCTGTAATGCGCAGTGCACAAGTGCATAAATCATGCTCTCATGACTAATAACTGCAATGAGAATACACTGTAGGAGCGAGGCTGATTGAATGCCAGTGTCTGCTTTTTTTCAGTCTGCACATCAGTCGTCAGCCTGTTTTCAGTCGCTCAAACTCAAGATAGACAGCTCAACGGGAGTGCATACCTCTGCGAAGCTATCTGGTCAGTCCAGTCTCGCATAACCGGAGGTTTATATTCTTTTAAACCTCAGAAAGAAAGTTTCTGTGGAAAGCAAGAAAATCGGGTTGAGTGATTGACTGACCGTCCATTTTGAGTTTAAAAGCATTGTTCACATCAAAACGTCTCACATGTTGCAGGTTTTGTGCTTAAATTTAATGAAAAAGTTCTGAAAATAAGTCACATACCTCTGTACAGTCAGGTGAACTACCTTGGCTACAATTGCGAGCATATGCTGATGCTGGACTGAGTAAATCTCCAAAATGGGCAGAGTGATGTAAAACAGGACAGCAGGCAGACAAACAGGTGCGCAAAAGGTTCAAAGATCAAAGAGGTTTTGAAACATATGACTAGAGGAGCACTCGGTGAGTGCAAACTCCGCCGCATACTGCTTCGGTCACAAGTGAACCTTATATCTTATTCATTAAATATGATGTCAACAGTGCTGACAGAGTATAGTTCTTTTCTCCAAACTTTTTTTTTTTGGGGGGGGTGGGGGGGGTTTGGAAATCACATTAAAAATGTAGAATTGCAAAAAAAAGAAAACGAAATTTTGTTGAAAAAAAGTTGCAAAAAATTTTTTTCTCTTAACAATTTTTTTTTTGGGGGTGGGGGGTTGGAAATCATCTTAAAACATGTAGAAATGCCAGAAAAAAATTAATTTTTTTGTCTAATTTTTTGGGGGGGGGGGGGGGGGAAATCAAAATCGAATGGCATGACTCTTGGACCATGACTAACCCCACTCAAGTTCTTCGAAAATCCGTGAGGAGTTTTTTTTAAACCGTAATACTGTTCACAAACAAACATAACAAACAAACAACAAGCAGTCATAGACTGGTGACTACGAAAGATGTCAAACTGACTCGACCTGTCTAATAAAAGCTGTCTCTAGAAAGGTAGCGACGCCAACGCAGAAGTTTCCTACGATGATTCTGTAACTCAAAACCATCAAAAATCGAATTTTGACCTCACCGTGACCTTGACCGTTGACGATTTCGACCAAAATCTAATCACCACTAGCACACCCTCCTGATCACGTGGTGGTAATTTGACAGTTGGTAGCTTCTTCCGTTCTCGAGGTTATCGTATCAAACATCAAAATATCTAATATTTGACTCTATGTGACCTTGACTTGACCGATTTGACCAAAATCTAATCAGCACTAGCCATCACCCTCTGAATCACGTGATTTAATTTACATTGTAGCTTTCTTTCCGTTCTCTGAGTTTAATCGTGCCTACAAACAAACAACAACAAAACATACAAAAAACCAATGTCACCGAGGGTGATCCGATCTTGGCAAACAGGTGACGCACGTGTGACTCTTCTAAGGTCACACTGAGGTGAACAGAGCTGCTATCCACCAGAGCGACTCCTTGAGGAAATACTGCCTACGAGAAGATTCCGATGAGAATCGTCTAAGAGAACCATGAAAAATAGCGTTTTGCCTCAAAACGTTCACAAATCACGTCATAATGTTCAAGCTTGATATATCTAGAAAGCCTCATCGAGTGTTCATTTGAGGTACTCACGGATATGGTTCCTAAAACGTGAAATTTGACCCTGGGTCAAATAGTTGAACCTTAGGCGTTAACCATGAAGGTCAAGGCCAATCGCCAAAAATTTAATCAGCTGAATGCAGACCGAGTGAACTAATTCCCATGAATTTGAAGACGATCGATCAAAATTGACTCAAAAATAGGGTTTCGTCGACTCCCTGTTGCGACAAAGTACCTGACTTGGACCTTGACCTTCAACAATTTAAAAATGCGCTGAAAAGGGACTCTGATAGCCTCTGAATATGCGAAGTTACAAAATTTCCAATGATAACTGTGCTCTGTCAGAGTGATTTATACGTATTACAGTATTTAAAAAAAAAAAACAACAACAACAAAAACACAACTATGAAGGTCATAGGCCCAATCGCCACCCAAATAATCAGGGAGCGCCCAACATGAACTAATTCCCATGAAGTTTGAAGACGATCCGATCAAAATTACTCAAAAAAATAAGGGGTTTTTGTCGATTCCCTGATTTGCGCAGTGACCTTGACCTGTGACCTTGACCATTCAAAATTTATGGCGAAAGGGACTCCATAGGCCTCTGATACGAAGTTACAAAAATTCCAGTGAAAACTGTGGTCGCAGAATTTTTTTTTTCGTGATACAAGACACACACAAACAAACAAAAAAACAACAGTCACCCGTAGGTTGATCCGTATCTTGCAAAAGGTGACACGTGTGACTTCTTTAGAGGCACACTGAGGTGAACAGAGCTGCTATCCACCAGGAGCGACTCCTTGAGAATATCTGCCTATGAGAGATTCCGAGAGAATCGTTCCCAGAGTAATCCATGAAAAATATGCTTTGCCTCATAACGTCACCAAAATACAGTCATATAGTTCTCAACTGATATATCTAGAAAGCACTCATTCGAGGTGTCAATTGAGGTACTACACGATTATGGTTCCTAAAACTTGAATAATTTGACCTGGGTCAATGTTTGACCTTAGCGTTAACCATTTAAAGGTCAGGCAATCGTCACCAAAAATTGAATAGCTGAAATCCAGACATGACTATATTCCCATTGAAAGTTTGAAGACGATCCGATCTAAAATACTCAAAAAATAAGGGTTTTTCGTCGACTCCCCTGATTGCGAAAAAGTGACCCTTGACCTTTGACTTGACCTTCAAAATCTTTATGCGCTGAAAAGGAACCTCTATAGGCCTCTGATATGCGAAGTTACAAAAATTTCCAAATGAAAACTGTGGATCTGGCAGAGTGATTTTATTACGTGATTAAAGATTAAAAAAAATAAAAAACAACAGACAAAAAAACACATGAGGTCAAGGCAATCGCCACCTCAAAAAAATTAATCAGCTGAGCGCCAGACAAGAACTGATATTCCATGAGTTTGACGACTGATCCGATCAAAATTATCAAAAATGAGGGTTTTTGTGATACAACTGTATTGCGAAAGTGACCTTGACTTTTGAACTGACCTTCAATTTTAAATGGTGAAGGGACCCTCCATAGGCTTGATTAGCGAGTTACAAAAATTTCCAATGAAACTGTGTCTGCAGAATTTTTTTTTTTCGTATGAACAGACAAACAAACAACAAACAAACAAAACAAAACAAAAAAAAAAAAAACATACAGACTTACTACATATCTGCAAAAACTTCGTTTGAAGAAACAAAACACATGAAACGGTTCATCAATATATCTTTACGAAATCTGAGATTTCCGTAAGTAACAACAGACAAACAGAAAGGGGTGTAAAAAGTAACTCCATCTTCGGATGGCGGAGGTTAATAAAAAAAAACCAGACACGAAAAGCAAACAATATTGGCGTGGCTCATTCGTGTTCCGATCTGAAAGCGAGGAAACCCACAATTCAAATCCTACACATCACATGTTTGTCCATTTGGTACTAAGGTTCGTGGTAATCACCTTAAAGTAACTGAATGCCCACTCGAAATGTCTTTGTCCTGCAAATTAATGACTCTACAACCACTTCCATGAGGCCGAAGGGAAATTTAAAAGAAAAATAAGGTATCAGTAGTGTGAAAATATACCAGGACAATCGATCTGTTATTTTTCTGCTTTTAAACAATGTAAGTTTTATTATTTAAAGAAGTCAATCTTGCAAGGAATTTCCCTGTCCATCAAAAAGGCTTCGACAATCAACAAAAAAGCATGTTATCTGCAATGGATCTCACTTCCTTTTGCTCTGGAGTGGTGAGGCTACAATGACGACGCGAGATGTGGGGAAAAGGTTAAAAAACAACCCGGAACGGATTATGTTAAATTCCCACAGTATACCTCGTTCCCGCTCCAAACGAAGTTGGACGGAGGTTAGATTTGTACCTCTGTCTGCTGTGAAGAAGGATATCTCAAAAAGTATGCAATTTCAGAGGAAACTGGGGTGGATAGGTTTGGGTGTATGACAAGGAAGAATGTATTCGATTTCGGTGAAGTCTGGATCGGATCTGGATTGAAAATTTAAAAGTTGATCTTCACCTTGGGGAAAGGGCAAAACACATACAGTAATGAGGCACGATATTTTCAATAGTTTTATGGACGGATTCGGTGGACGGGAGGAACGTTAAGCTTGGGAGACATTCTGGTGTGTGAAAGGCAGTGGGAATATGTGAGGTGTCGGACGAGGGGAGTTTGTGAAGCATCCCATCCGGATCCAAGATACAAGAATTTGGGCAGTGTTCTTGTAAAAGATCTTCACCAGTGTGAGGACGGAGGGGGGAAGAAATGATATATAGCTAATAATGTCTTAAAAAAGTTGTGGATGAGTATGACCAGAAACGTGATGAAGAGTGGGTAGATGACAAGAAGAGAGCCTGATTAATTTTTGGTAAGGTTACGGATCAGGTCCGGCTTATCATGTGGATGCAAAATGTAACTGTCACAGCGCTGGCGGAGTTTACACTTACTGAATGCGGTTCTAGTTCCCACTTAATTTAGAAACCATTATCATTTACGACATGCATATAACCTTTGCCTCCTCTCTCCGACACTACACCTCCATTGTGGATAAGAGAGCGTTTAAACTCAGGTGGCTAGCAATGCAGTAAATGAGCTGTGCACCAGTTATCCTGATAGCATCGTATGACTCACATTTCCCAGCTATGTCAGCCTACTTCAGTACATTACTTACCCAATGGGAGCACTGAGAAAATGGACAGACAAATGTTGAAAGCATAATATGTTTTGGAGTTAATGTAGACTTTGATGAGCACCTGTCGTCCTTGGGCATGAAGGAGAATACAGGGATCCCCGTATCCCCACCACATGGCCTTTTTGGGCTTGCGGGTTTCAAATTCCTGCGTTCAACCTCTCCTTCAGCAACAAGTAACACTTATGTCGTTATTCTTTTAAAGTCACAAGTTTCAGAAGAACATGGGTCATTTATAACATTCTGTAATGGTGAATTGATTGGTCTGCGATCACTGCCATTCAGTGTGAACCATTATCGAGCGTCCGTCTAAAAAGTAACAGGACTGAGCCTGTTGTTGCTCCACTTTCACAATTTGAATGAACGGGGTTTGCGTTCACAGTCTTTCGCAACATTTCAGCAAAATAATAGTGATTGGTTGATGTTGATGCGCTTCATTGTGTGATTTTTTAACAGTCGTGCTTTACAACGTTGTCTAGTTTGAGTCGTCGCGCTATGGTCGTCGAGCAGAGAGGCAATTCTGAATTTTCTTGCAAAGCTTGGCAAAAACACCTTCCGAATCCTTTCAATGCTGCAGCAAGTCAACGGGGAAGAAACGAATGTCACGACACGGCATTTAATGGCACAAGAGGTTCAAAGAGGGACGGGAGGAGGTGAAGACGATCCGAGCGGTCTGGGAAGACCTTCAACGAGCAGAACGGTGGACTAACATCGAGCTTGTGAAGCAGATGGGTGCATGCAGATCGTTGACTCACGGTGTGGATGATGTGTGAGGAACTTTTCCATCAAACAAGGACAACTGTCTTGGAGCATGCATCATTGACAATCTCGAAATGCGCAAAATGTGCGCAAAGATTGGTCTCCAAGCCTGTTGTCATGGACCAGAAACAGCAAGAGAGTCACTGTCTGTCAGGCATTATGAGCGCCTCGAGGACGATCCAGACCTGCTCGGGAGAGTCCATTATCTGGCGAAGAATCGTGGATATCAAATACTATCCCGAGACCAAACCGCAGAGTTCAGCTGGAAAAGTCCAGCATCACCCAAGACAAAGAAAGCAATAGTTATCGAAGTCAGAGGTCAGGGTGATGCTCATCGCATTTTTTGACATCAAGGGCATCATCCACTCGAGTTCTACCACAGGGTCAACAGTGAATCAACACATGTACAAAGATATCCGCCGGCGCCTCATGAGATCAGTCCGGGACAAGAGGAGGGATCTGTGGGAGAACAACGCCTGGTGCTCCCATGACAACGCCCCATCTCACAGTGCCCTGAACATCGACAGTTTTCCTGGCGGAGAGGAACTTGCCAACTCTGGAGCAACCCCGTATTCCCAACTTGGCCCCTTGTGATTTTTTCCTATTCCCCAAGCTCAAGGGGTGATCAAGGGAACCCGATTTTCCTGATGTGGAGGCCATCAAAAGGGCCGTGACGCCGGAAGCTCCGGAGATTCAGACGAAGCCTACCAGGGGTGCATCGAAGCATGGAAAAAGACAAGTGTGTGAGACTGAGGGAACTATTTTTGAAGGGACAAGCTGTGATTTAATATATTTTTTGGAATAAAATTTCTGTGAAGTCAGTCCCGTTACTTTTTGACGGACCTCGTAACTTCAGTTTTCGTGATGGCGTGAGCAATAACATTCATATTGGGACCATGCATATATAATGTAAGCATCATTTTGTGGTGTTTAGAAAATTCCATAGGGTTTGCTTTTATCATGTGTGCAAATGGCTACACAATCACGTGTAGCACAGCCTATGCTGGGCGCTTCTTCTGGGAATTCAACAAAGCTGGTGGAAAGCCTGGTGTTGGCTTCGTGGTGAGTGTGGCTGGATTGGATCTTAGGGTCTTGAGTTTGAACCGGTTGGCCACTGAATAACACCAGGTGGAGATGATTCAGCCTGTCATCCTTCTGAGGCCGGCGAATGAGTACCAGTGCACTGGTTATAGGGGCACAGCATCAGCGGAATATGTAGCACCCCAAAAATGATAGCTACTCAGCAGCAAAGCTGCCATATGCACGAAGAAGAAAAAAAGCTGGTGGCATTATGTTGAGGTACGATTAATAAAAGTAAATCGGGCTGCTCAATGTTGCTCAAATGTTACAGTCCTTGTAATGACACCACTTCTTTACTGTGCTGGCTTCGTTTCCGCAACCTTATTGTCCTTCGGAAGTTATGCTTCCATTACTTTAATGCTGAATAGTAATTTTATACCTCGTAGTACAGTGGAGCTTTCAAGGGCATGTTCAGATGCATGTGTTCGCTACTTTGAGCACCAAGCGGGTGTTTCTTGCCTGGTGTTGGTGCTAGGACCACATATGGTCACTGTTTGCATTGTACTATCACAGAGAGAGGGGGGAGGGGGGGGGAGAGAGAGAGAGAGAGAGAGAGAGAGAGAGAGAGAGAGAGAGAGGAGAAGAGAGATGAAGAGAGAGAGAAGAAAGAGAGAGAGAGAGAGAAGAGAGAGAGAGAGAGACCAAGAGAGAGAGAGGAGACAGAGATAGAGAGACAGAGACAGAGACATGAGAGAAGCTAGAGCAGAGAGAATGAGAGAGAGACAGAGACAGAGAGATAGAGAGACAGATAGAGAAGACAGAGAGACAGAAGAGAGAGAAGAGAGACAGAGAGACGAGAACAGAGAAGAGAGACAGTAGAGACAGAGAACAGTAGAGACAGAGAGACAGAGGATCGATAGAGGAGAGAGAGACCAAGAGAGAGAGAGAGACCAAGAGAGAGAGAGCAGATAAGAGAGAACCAAGGAGAGAGAGAGAAGAGAACAAAGAAGAGAGAAGGACGATGGAGATGAGAGAGAGAGGAACCAGGAAGAGATAGAGACGAAGAAGGAGAGACAGAGGTACAGGAGAGATGGGAAGAGAGAGAGAGAGAGGAGGAGAGAGAGAGAGAGCAATTAAATACAGTTATAATCATTCTGAATAATGGCAATATTATTTTCATCGAGTTTGTTGATCGTGTCATTTGTGTTTAATAATCACTAGGTTTTTCTGATACAGTTGCTTCCTTTGATGCACGAATTCTTTCTCCTTCTTCTTCAATCTTTCGTATTGCAGCACAAGGCTGCGGGGTCGCATCATTGGCTGAGGATGGTGGCCGTGCCGCTAATGCCCTCTGTAGGGTTCGGGAAGGAATTTGGAATTTGTTCGGGTGCGGCAATGCCGTTCACTACTCTTCACGAAGGACACCATGGGATCTTTTATGTCCACCAACTAATGCAGGCAACGGAGATTTCCATTGACATCATCGAGGGATGGCACACCACATTGATGAATCAACCCTGCCTGTGAAACACTGGGATGCAGTTTATAGCTGGGTCGGGATTCGAACCTAGGCTAGGACAGCTTAGAGCGAGTGTGTATTCCTCTTGGCAATCCACCGAAGCATGATGCAATAATTGGATTCAATCATTCCGTATTTGATTCATCTAATTTGTGAACATTTGGATGTGCGGATGACACTGCAGTTGAAGAACGGTTTGGGATTCACTCAGAATTTCTAGTGTGGCTTTCTTTGTCAAGTAAACCATGTATCCAGGCTCTTAGACAGAAAGCATCAAAGAGGTTGGGGGAAGACAGAATTGAGAAAATTAAAATGGAGAAAAGCAATCGATGTGAGAATAGTATGATGGAGATGGGAGGATCAGGGGAGGTGGTGAGGGTGGAGAGAAGAGGAAGAAGTTTGGGAAGAGTTTGGTAAGGATGGAGGGAACGATAATCGATTATATGGACATTAATGTGCTGGATATTTCGCAATATTCCATCAGTGAACAGCAAAGCTCACTAAATCATTGGAATCTGGATTGGTTCTTGTGGATAGATTCAATCAGAGTAATCCAAATAACAATGCTGCTGGCTCATATGTCCACATACAAAGCTAGGTCGGATCAAATTATTATTGTTGTGCAGAGTGAGGATTGCAACTTCATTAACAACTCGACTCGGTGAAAGCACAACGGAGGATGCGAAAGCGCAGTAGGAACGCAGATATGATGGTAGGGCTACGAGGAGGCCTGACACCGACTTTGCGCAGTGGATTATAGAAACTTCAGCAGTGTATGTGTATATCTGGCTCAAGTTCCGATACATGGTGCGATGTAGCCTTGGTATCAGGCACATGAGCTCAATCACACGCCCCTCATTTGGCGCCAACACGCACCACCACACCCTGTGCTTTGGGCTCCGGACGTGGAAGCTCCAAGAGACGAGAGCACAGACGTTCGGGTCTTTCTCGTGAGGTCAGAATGAACCGGTGCAATTCCAGGCTCTGAAAGACCAATGATGGAGATGAAACGATGGGTTTACAACACAATGAGCTGAACAATTGCTATCAAAGCTCGTCTTTGCAGTAAGTGAGTACTGTGGCAGTCTGTCTGTACCACAAATTCAGGGCCAAAATCCCCCTCTCCCCATCCCGGCCTTCGCAGTTTGATACGTAAACTGTAATTGGTCAGTGGCTCCAGGTCATCCAGCAGAAAGGATGACATATTTGCCTCGGTTTGAAAAGTAGAAAAACAAAAAGCATTCATTAATTTTTATGCAATGCTATTCGCAAAAAGTCTCAAGGCTATAAACTTGTGTTGTGGTCGTTATTTTTACATAGGATGACATTGCAGATCGGACTGCCTGCTTATAATGTCTCCTCAAAATAACAACTTAATCCTCCTGTCATCCCACACCAGAAAGAAGTTCCCAATAATTTGATTAATTGGAGAATCCAACCCAGGATGACACAACTAAGAGCGTCAGGCTATTGATCGATTCGGGATAGCAGAAGACGTGACAACAACTCGATAATTTGTAACCTGCTGGAATTTTGTCCAACTCAGGTTGTCATCGAGGCATACGTTCCTTTTGCCCTCATCTTGTCTGACGCACATAAAGCCCAACCACAGGACTCGTCCCGTATGAGATTCGCTCGAGAGGTCGAGTCGCAACGCCGAGCTGTAGCGCTCGAGTAGTCCCAGTGGCTTCTGCGGCCTAGGGGGCACTGGCCATATTTTCAACAACCCGGGGCACAAATCTTATAAACAGATCGCATGATAAAGAAAACACACAATCTATCGAAGGAGATATGGAGGGGCGAGTCGCAGAAATTTGATCAAATTGAGATTTGCGCTTTCATAGACACCAATATGAATGCAAGTTGTCATAACAAATGCAATAGGTTGTGAAAAGGGGTCATAACTATTGCACTGAGAGGGGATTGTAAGGAACAGAATATGGGTCGAGAGCTGACCTTTGAATTCGACCCGGAAGTGCTTTTCAGCTGTCCTCGTGGGTGTGCTCACAAGACAGCGCCAGATGCCATCGTCATTGATTTTTGCCCCTCTCAGCCGAAGGTCGCCTTCTTCACAGGCTCGTGGAGCCACAGTGTGTCCGGCTTATCAAAATACATAAATTAAAACACAAGGCATAAATAAAAACAAAGAAATAAGCTTTGGATCACCCCCATCACGTTGATGCGGAACACTTATCATCGCATTACGACAAGCGAAGGTTTCACTGGCTAAATGAAATATTTCTGCTCACACCAAGGTCATCCAAGGAAAGGAAAGGAAATCCAGGAACGACAGGAAAGGAAATCCAGGAACGACAGGAAAGGACAGCGATTGCATACTCCCATCTCATTCACTTCACTCATATCATTTTATTCATGTTCTATCGCCTTAGTTTATAAATATATTTGATTAACCATGCCCGTGAGAATTGGGGTGTGTGGGGAGGGAGGGGATACTGAACTACTTAAACAACAGAAATTCAATAAGCTATTTCAATGGAACCAACTCTAAAATAACCCAGTAGCTGAAAAGGTATGCTATCAGCCGTGGGAAGCAAAGAGAAGCTGCCATTTCGGGTGTTAACTCTGCGTCGTCGGAGCAAGAGAAGATAATGCCTGAAATGTATGCTTCGCGTTGCTTCCCATGGTGGTTGGCATAGCTATATCAACGTTCCGTTGATTCCACCCATTGTTCTACTTGTTGTCAACACAATGACACATGGCCTTCGTGATTTGAGACGAGTTGTCCATTCTAATCCTCTGGAATTTGGTTGATGTTAGTAATAAAAATAAAAAATCAAAAACTGGAAACAAATTGATACAGAAAATGGAATCCACAAATCATGCTCTTTGTTTGTCCGTACGAGGTGTAAATCCCCTAGTATGCACACTCGCCTCTGAGGCATCTGGCCTGGGTTTGAAACTGGGCCCAGCTACAAACTGTCATCCTCGTATCTCGCAGGCAGGGCAAGGCATCAATGTGTGTGCCGTCCCTTGAATGCATGTTAGAACTGGTGTCCCATCTGCCAGTTGATGGATGTTAGAGATCCCATGGTGTCCCTCGTAAAGAGTATGTGGGCTATCACCCTGAGAGGAGGAGGAGGAGAGGAGGGGGGAGGGGAAGAAAGAAGGAGACGGAGGAGAAGGAGAAGGAGAAGAAGAAGAGGAGAAGGAGAAGAAGGAGAAGGAGGAGGAGGAGAAGGAAGAAGGATAAGCAGAAGAGAAGACAACAACAAGAATAAGAAGAAGAAGCAGAATAGGAAAAGAAGAATCTCCATTGTCCATTATTGGCTTGGTAATTGCTGTAAAAGTATTTAAGCGATATTGATCTCATCTAATTGGTCCCCCATGTGATACTTGGATGAGCTCCATGAGCCTTTGATGATTGGTATTCCAAAGGTCGGCATGTCTGCTGTCCAATATTTTCCCATTCATATGCTGGTGTAATGGGCGCAAAGACTTATTCGTTCAAAAGTAAATGTGAATTTATGCTCACAAGTAAGGACATTGCTCATGCAAAAATTGCTTTTTGAAATATAGAACCCTTGCATACCTCGATCGGCTGATGCAAAGTCCATACCCAATCACTTATTTGATTCAGCTTACACGACCCCAAATCAATAAATGAGACAATACTTTATAAATGCACAGAGTGGTGAAAAAGGTGTTCACTTAAGTCTTGACCCAGAAGGATGCACCAAGTAGAAGCTATTCAGAAGGGGTGGGGATCACCTGTTGCAGAGCAGTTTATTTGTATTGAGCCTTCTGCATTGACTTCTTGATTGGGAGATCCATGATTGCAGGGACAGAAGCTGCAAAGAAAACACCAATACCATTTCAGAGTTCATAAGACATCACCCGATGTTGAGGCTAACATCAGTAGATTCTTGCGACATGACAGACGAGTTCTTGGAACACCGTATACTTTGTCTCCCAAGGAACAAACCTGAGCTGTTTAATAACAGAGCATTGACACGTGACACAAATGCAAGCAACTCCAAAACTGTGCAACACCTCAAAGGGCGGAGGAGCTCCTTGTGAGCCAACGGGCATCCATTTCTAGTGCCCAACTTTGTCTGCAGACGTCCTCCTGCAGTTGGGTTACTTTTTAGGAGGTTGGTGGCAGGATTTGCACTCCGGCCACCGTAAAACACTTCATTCTGCAAAACCCACAAATGTAAGGAAATATGAAACCCACTCCATGGGAGTACTTCCTGTGCTGTTGCCTTTCGCAGGCAGCTTACCGGATGATGAGATTGGAGTAAAGCCTTCGGTCCCCCATTCCTTGATGATAGGAGGAAAAGCATGGGTAAACTTCCTGGGTCAGATTGTGGTGGTGTGTGGCAGAGTGGTGCTGAGGTGTTGTCCCCCAGACGGCGGTCTCCTTGGATTAACCTGAGGCAGTCCTCTTGGGTGGGTGCTTGGAATGTCCTATCCCAAGGAAAGGTTGATCAACGGTCTCTGTTATCATCTGAGCTCCAGCGTTTGAATATTATTATTGCAGACTCTCTGAGGTTCAGAGATCGCATCGTGGTGAGATAATGGCAGGTGTTTTTCAACGACTATTGGTCTCGTCACTCTGATGTTTACCATGCCCAATGAGATGCTGTAGCTGTGCCCAATAAGCTGACTTCCATGATAAGTGAGGTAACACCGGTCAATGAGTGTATTATGAGACTAAGGATTCGTCATCCTTAGGTGTCATTTCCCTGGTCTCTGTCTATGCTCCGACTGAGGCGAGTGACCTCACCGTGAAGGACACATTCTACGCCCACGCTCGAGTCTGTGGTTGATCAGTGCCCCAGGCGAGATACTCTTCTTGTCTTGGGGGATTTCAATGCATTGACTGGAACTGATAGGGATGTTTTGAGACATGTTTTTGGTCCCCATGGATCTGGAACTGTGACACAAATAGCACTAAGTTCCTTGACTTTGCAAGAAGTCATGGACTTAGGGTGGCTGGTTCATGGTTTCAGCACCCACAGAGTCATCGCTGGACTTGGTATTCCAACACTGGTGGTGTGGCAAAGGAGATTGACCATGTGCTCGTTGATGGTCGCTGGTAGTCCAGTCAATGTAGCAAATTTGAGGGCGTAACCCACTAATGCAAAAGAATTGTTTCCACTGCAGTGCATTTCAGTAAGACCCCCAATCACCATACTAAAAGCTCTAAAAAATCCGAGCATGGGAAGTAGTGTAATTTGCTAATAATGAAAATTAGCTTCGCCATAAGAGAAAATTCATATTTTCACTAACTTTGCATCAAGTACCCAATTGAAGCACAAGTGTCCAAGCCCATGTTTGAAGGTCAGTGACATGATGGGCACATTTGCAAATTAATATTTTTCAATATAATTTGCATATTATGCAAATTAGCTTCTGTCATAAGAGAAAATTCATATTTTCACTAATAACTTTGCATCTAAGTACTGTATCCGATTGAACCGTAACCCTAACCCTAACTTGTATTGTTTCTGCTCTGTTATTTCATGAATTACAGATAGCTATGGCTGAGTGTGTTTTCTGCGAAAAGAGTTTAGAAGTGGTCAGGATACTGCAAATCCTACGAGAAAGGGGAGCGAGAGTATCAACAGGCCAGTGAGCAGCAAGGAAGTAGTATAAGAACTCATAAAGGTCAGCGAGTACACACAGAATGCCGACGGGTTTTCACTCATCACACAGACCATTGCAAAGGCACGGGAAAAAGTAACTGAACAAGATCAGCCCTCACCGTGTATCCTTCGTTCAGAAACGCCAACGTTCAGTTTGGACAAGCACTGTTTGTTTTGCGGACCAGCTACTTACAAGAGAAAAAGCGTGATGGCATGGATGTCATCTGTAAGAACCATATATCGTTCCAAAATATTGTCTTGCATTCATGTGCACAAGGAAAGATGAATGGTCTACGTTAGTTTCAGGCAGAATTGCATATGCTCATGACCTAATACAGCCGATGCAGTTTACCATCAAAGCTTGTAATGTCAATTCAGGACTGGGAACAGGTTCATAGCAACATTCCTCTGGACTAGGTAGTGTTGCAAAGAAACAAAGGCTTGGCAGACCCAAAGAAGCAGAAAGATATGAAGCATATTCCTGTTGGTTGCAAAGTACCTGGAGGAAAATGATGATGAACAGATTACAATAACAGACTTGATTGAGAAAATGGAGACAGGTCTTTTGGGTTCAGAGGTTGCAGCTTATGGCTTTACACATAGAAGAGTAAACTCATGGAACATTTTGTGACAATATCATAATAACCGAGCTGAATGGGAAGCCAAATGTTGTAACTTTTAGACGAACAGCAGCAAATATTCTCCATGACTTTTACAAGGAACAGAAGAAAGAGGACCCCATATATTGAGAAAATACGAATGATAAACACAGTTGCCAAGCTTATCAAGAGTGACATAAAGGCAGTTGACTCTTCTAATGATGTATATCCAACCAGAGAACAGATGTCATCAACAGAAGCAGCGGTGCAGTTCATTCCACAGTCACTACTGATGTTGTTGCAAGTTTGTTCGTTGGCAAAAACTGATCTGAAGGTAGCATCAATTGGACAAGCTATATGCAAGCAACAAGGCAAAGAGTCATTCTAGCCCCATTGGAATTTGACTAGCAACTGAAATGCATCATCAGTTTTCATCACGGTTCATCGTAGATACTCTTCATAAACACGGCTTCAGTTTTACTTGATTCTCCTATTCTGAAGTGCGGAAGTTCGAGAAAAGTGCCACTCTTACACAAGGGCAGAGTTGCCTGAGCCTGGATCTGGAGAGTTCATTCAGCATGTTGGTGACAATGTTTATCACAATTAAACTCTTGATGGCTTTAGAACATTCCATGGAATGGAGATTATTTCACTTTCACACAGGAAAGCTGCTTAGTAAACCTGTACCTAGAGTATCAGTGACAACGGATGACTTCATAAAGTGGGAAGGATCAACATCAAACTTTCAAATCTCAGCACACAGGACGTAATCCATTGACATACAAAGAACTGCAGGCAATGGAAGTGCACGATCCAACGTATCACATCGATCTTCTGTGGAAGTGGCATTTGTCCTTCGTCCTAAGGCCTCAGTCACATTTGCTCTACGGCGAGGATAAGGCGGCCGTACGCCCTCTGAATTGACAGAAACGTGCGGCGGCTGCAGAGAACTGAGGTGGCCTCAGGGTGGCCCTACGCCGTTTGGCTATATTTTACAGGCCGTAGAGTCACGTGGAATGAAATCGTGGAGTTATAACTTTTTTTCATTTCTACGCTCGCCGTAGCAATTAGACAAGCCAAGCTATGACGTAGATGTGTTCCACGTCGACCGTACGTAGGGCGTGCGGTGGGCTTGCGTTTTCCGTGCGGCTGCCGTAAGCTCTTCTCAATGAAAAATGAATTTTCCCAACCCCCAAAAATTACGGGCCGCACTATTTACACGGTCGCCGACGGTGGCCTTGCGGTCTGTGTGCCTACCTGTGGGCACGCAAGGTCGACGCACGGTTCCCTACGCCTGCCGTGCAACTACGTACGGCCTCCGTGGCAGTCTGCGTCGACCGTGCGTCCACCGTGCGCTACCGCTAGAGATCGAGTATAGTTGTTTGCCTATACCGTGGTGCCCCAGAACCACAATCACTTTCATCAAACGCATCGGGCTGACGTAATCATGGATATTAAAAATTACAACCGGTTTTGCTGTGAAATTCAATCCTTGCCCGACAGTCCGTCACACCACGTGATCGGACTGCTTTTTTTTTTAATAAGTAAAACACAAGATGATTAAAAAATAAAAAAAATGAAGGTGAAAACACGAGGTAAGGCTAAGTCATATTGGCTCGGCGCCCGAGGGTCTACAAAATGTACGGACACTCGCAATTTAAAAGCGGCGCAGTATTTCCACGGTCACACAATGTAGCAGTCACACATGTTTTTATTTTTCGGGCAGCCGCACGGCGTGTTTATAAATTGTGGAGACCGAACGTGGGGTGCGTAATTTTTTGGGGGTTGGAAAATTATTTTTCATTGAGAAGAGCTTACGGCAGCCGCATGGAAAACGCAAGCCCACCGTACGCCCACGTACGTCGACGTGGAACACATCTACGTCATAGCTTGGCTTTGTCGAATTGCTACGGCGAGCGTAGAAATGAAAAAAGTTATAACTCCGCAGTTATAATTCACGGCGCCCTACGGCTGTAAAATATAGCCAAACGGCGTAGGGCCACCCTAAGGCCACCTCAGTTTCTCTGGCCGCCGCATGTTTCTGTATTCAGAGGGCGTACGGCCGCCTTATCCTCGCCGTAGAGCAAATGTGACTGAGTCTTCCACCGACGAACTGAATGAACAAAGCGCGAAGATGCGGGTCGAACAGGTGGGGGAACACGTGAACAAACATGAACGCTACGTTTTGTTCGGTTTTTTTAAATGTATTGGGTTTTTAGGCCAAACTTCTCGAAAAAATTGTTCGGATTCCAATTTGTTCAAACAGCGTGGCCGTTCGGATTCTGGGGGACCACGGTATATTTAGTTTAGTATATTCAGTTATATATACTGGTATATTTTTATTTCAGTAAAAAAGGACTGGTATATATACCCACTCGTTACCGTCCGTCTGGCCGACGTTCGCCTTAGGCCCCCCTGCGGTCGCCTTGCGGGCACCTTGAGGTCTCCTTGCGTCTGCCTTGAAAATTATATTGCCGCCGCAGGGACGCCCTAAGGTCACCGTGCGACATCAAATCAAAGACCGTACGGCACCCCACGTTTTCGGTCTCCACAATTTATAAACACGCCGTGCGCACCCAAAAA
>CM068958.1:63314282-63337158 GCA_035128595.1 Eptatretus atami | reverse complement strand
GGAGAGATACCTGCGTCTGCAAATTCGAATCCTGCTAACTTGCCTCGGCGGGAGTCGGCAACAATCCAACCGCTGCGTTTCCGGACCGGGTTTAACTCCCAGCAAGCGACGCACGTTGCGGCCTCCTTGCGTACACGCACGGACCTCGCGCATCCAGCTGCTGGGCAAACCCTGGCACGTCCCGCATACATCTACGGCCGCTACTTGCGGCCCTTGCTTCTCTGTCCGCGTGTTCTCCGCCATTTCAACACACACGCTCCCGGTGCCATGACGTTACACCCCGCGCCATGACACCGGAACAGGCGGCTCTGCGGTTTCGTTCTCACCCGCTACCACGCCATTTCTCTCTCATACCGCTGCCTCACACACTGCGGTCTCTGTACACTCGGCCGCTCACTCACTCGTGCCGTTCCTCGCACACATTCATACCACTCACACACGCAGGGGCACTCACTCACGTGTCTCTTTCAATACAGGGGGGTTCGCACACGCGTGCCGTTTCTGGCGCACCGTGGTTCCACTCACAACACCGTGCTTCGCACACGCGTGCCGTTTCCCTCGCACACGCGGCCTCTCCACTCGCGGTGCCCCTTGTACACACGGCGCTGGGAAGCACGCATCCTGGCACACTCGCGACACACCACTCACACACGGGGGGCGCACTCACACACGGGTCGCTCTCACACACGGGTCTCATTCACCCTGGTGTTTCTTTACACCCGGCGTGCTGGAAGGCACACACTCGGCACACTCGTGACCACACACTCACACACGGGGTCTCTCCATACACGGGGTCTCATCCACACACGGGGGCGCACTCACACCTTCACACCACACACACGGGGACAATCACACTGGGATTCTCGCCACCTCTCGGCTCCAGGCCTCCATACCCCCCAAGCTCCGTTGCCCATTCGCAGCACTCCTCCCCTTGCCCTCGCAAAGCACGACCGAACCACCTGGTCGTGAGTCCGTCAAGGGAGCATACTCCCTCCCCTCGTTCCTGAGGAGGCTATCCAGCTGCTCGCACCGGGTCCCTACACGCTCGCGAGCTCACCCTCATCGTCTTCCACTAACTCTGTGTGTGTGTGACTCGGCTACCCCCGTCTTCATGTGTAGTCTTCCTTATCGTTCCATCTCCCGCGTTCTGTACATTTATTGTTTCTGTTGTCTCCTCGTGTCTTATTAGTCTCTGCTTCTTTCTGGCGTCTTCCCTATCTTACGTAGTCAACCTTGCTTTCTCCTAAGTCGCTCCCGTCTTCCTCTTGTTTAACTCCTGCTCTTTCACGATCTCCGCGTACCTCATCCTTGCTTTCGCGTCTAATTGTTCTTTTCTCTCCCTCCAATTCCTTTCACCTCGTGTCTTATCTCCCTCGGCACGTCTCCGTCACCCTAATTATTTTTCCCCTCTCCGTCACCGTCACTTTTTCCCGTCCTCCACCGCTTCTCGCCCAACACGTCTCCCATATTATTTTGCCCTCACCGCCTCCATTGCGGGCCTGACAAACCGTTGCACTCCTCCCAGCTCGTTCGCTCCCACCCGTGGCGCCGCCATTTTGAGCTCCCCTGTTTATGCCAACATTCTCGGCCGTCCGCCTACAGGCTCGCCTATTTGCTGCATCTCACCCCGCAGTTCTTTCATTTCGTTTTTTATTTTATTTGTGTTTGTATCCATCTTCGCATTCATTGCGCCAGCATGGCGCATAGCTGGGCCATGTCGGGTCACTCGCTGAGCCGATTCAGCCAGTATCGGGGTTTTGGCGGAGGGGGAGGGAGTGTCATACACGCGGCCTCTGCCGCTGCCGCGCCCATTTCGGTCTGGTCCGGTTGGGGGAAATTGTTCCTGTATCACAACATTCCTGCTCGGGTTCCGTCCTGGACCATGGATTCTACACATTCTACATCCATCTCTAATACCCCGCTCCGCTCGCCTTGAGACTCCATCTTATTGCTGGTAATTTGGAGGGGACGGGGGGGGGGGGTCGCCTCGCACACCCCTGCTCCGTCCGTGATTAGCTGGAGACGGGAGAGTTTGTTACCGCTCGCTGACACAGTGTTGCGAATTCGCGCCGCTGGCGTGCGAACGGCACGTAACTCGAATCGCGGCACGTCGCCCACCGGACGGACAATTCAGTCGTGCCCTCTCGGAACAACGCCGGGAGCTAGTCCGGGTGGGGGTTTAACCTCACCACGATCGTGCCAATTGCCCACCGCGCAGATAGGGTTGCTCGCCAAATTCGATCTACCTAAGTACCTGCGCGAATGGTCGACCGGCGATCGTACCACGCCACAGGCCGACTCCGACACGAACCGCTAAGCGGTCCGTTCCGTGCTACAGTGATAACGAGCGGTTTATCGTCGGCCTTGACGGTTCCGATTAATTAGCGGGATGTTGCACCCACTACGAACCCCTTACGCGATGCAGGATGGAGAGTCAAACAGAGAAAAAGACAAGCGAAACGGCACAGTTCAACAAGCAAGCATTTTATTCGCGGCACACGGAAAGCACGTATATACAGCCATACAGAATCGAAATGCACATATAACAGCCAAAACAAAAGTAACAGCAGAGCTACAACCGAATACCGCATACACACGGCAACACTTAAACAGTTCTACTTTACAAGACACGCGCCACAAGATCCATACAAAAACCCCGAAAACAAAATGGTGACTTCCTTTGGGCCGTCGAGTCCCCTCCACGTCCGTCGGCGTGGTCGCCTGCCGCGACTCCGATCCCTGGCGTGGTAGCGAGTCCTCTCGGCGTGCCTCGCGCCGACACGTGTTGGCGCTCGACGCCACGACGGGTTTCCGGCGCTATCTCAGCGCGGATAGAAAGGGGGGGGGAAACGTTGTTGCTCGAGGTCGTGGTGGGGAATGGCAGACGCTCCGTCCCACCAGCGGGTGTCTCAGACCGCACCACAGAAGACCAGGCCAGCGGCCACCACGAAGAGGAGAGAAGAGGAAAGCGAGCCGGAAGAGAGAGGAGAAGACGAAGGAGCAAGAGCAAGAGCGCCGTGTCCGACTTTTAGCCCGGGGCTCCGCCCTCACTCCGCCCCCGTTTTCGGCTCCACCCTCCTTCGAGAGGTTCGAAGAGGGGCGTTCCCTCACCCGACCGCTCCACGTGGTCATCCACCAATCGCGGCGAGCTGCCCTCCCCCCTTCTTCACACCAAGCGCGGGGAAAAATGGCGGGAAAAGCAGGCGGGAAACCCGCGCGTCCTCGCAGCCTTCCTTGGCGCCCTTGTTTGCCGTTCGGAAGCGGACGTAGTGGCGAAGATGTGCAGCGTAGATGGTGGCGTGGCGTGGTTGTAGTGTGGTTGGCGCGTGATGGGGATGCGTGGTGTTGAGATGCTATTTGTTTGAAATAAAGATAGAGAAAGAAAAACGACTAACTCAAAGCGTCGCAGCCCGGATGGATCACATAAATCCTCTATACAACGGGTATGGCTAACTAACATGTACCTATCGAGATATCTCACCTGCGGGCCCTTTATGGTGTAATGCGAATTCCACAGCCGTAACAATAGGCTGCTGTGCTCTATAAAGCACCCCTTATAAATTCTTGTTTGTATATGTTCGATCCAAACAAAGACCACACTGTCTCAGAATACCATGCAGTATTATTCTTCATCATCATTATAACATATATCAGCTCAACAGATCTATGAAGCTCAAAGTCAGCCTACAAGCCAGTAATAAGTGAATTAACATAGAATGCCTGTGAAGAGAAATAACAGACAAAAGACATCTGGAACATCCAGCTGAAGTTCAATTGTATGACATCTTACGTTTTCTTTTCCACAATGGATATTGATTGCTTTACATAATATATATATATAATATATATATATATAGATATATCCAATCCTAATCTATCTTGCTATCTATGATCCATTCCCTCTAGTTATCTATCCATCTATATATCCATTCTCTCTCTCTCTCTGTCTCTGTCTCTGTCTCTGTCTCTGTCTCTGTCTCTGTCTCTGTTCTCTTATATATATTACATATATATATATCTGTCTATCCATTCTATATATCTATATATCCATTCTATATATCTATATATCCATTCCATTATGGATCTATCTATCTATCTATCTATCTATATTTCCATTCCTCTATCTATTGATTCTATCTATAATCCATTCCATCTATCTCTCTATCGAGCTATCCATATATCCATTCCCTCTGTCTATCTATCTATATTTCCATTCCCTCTATCTATCCCTCTATTGATCTATATATCCATTCCCTCAATCTAGCTGTCTATCTATCTATATCTCCATTCCATCTATCTCTCTATCTAGCTATCCATATATCCATTCCATCTATCTCTCTATCTAGCTATCCATATATCCATTCCCTCGACGTATTTATCTGTCTATCCATTCTGTCTATCTATCTCGCTATCCATATATCCATTCCCTCGACATATTTATCTGTCTATCCATTCTGTATATCTATCTATTACTATCCATATATCCATTCTCTACCTATTTATCTGTATCTATCTATCTACCTATATATATATATATATATATATATATATATATATATATATATATTATATATATATATATCTGTCTATCCATTCTATATATCTATATATCCATTCTATATATCTATATATCCATTCTATATATCTATATATCCATTCCATCTATGGATCTATCTATCTATCTATCTATCTATCTATCTATCTATATTTCCATTCCCTCTATCTATTGATCTATCTATATACCATTCCATCTATATCTCTATCTAGCTATCCATATATCATTCCCTCTATATCCATCTGTTGATCTATATATCCATTCCTCTATCTATCTATCTATATTTCCATTCCCTCTATCTATCTATTTATTGATCTATATATCCATTCCTCCTATCTTGCTGTCTATCTATCTATATATCCATTCCTCTATCTATCTATCTATCTATCTATATTTCCATTCCCTCTATCTATCCATCTATCTATCTATATATCCATTCCCTCTACTAGCTTCTATCTAACTATATCCATTCCTCTATCTATCATCTATGATCTATATATCCATTCCCTCTATCTTGCTGTCTATCTATCTATATATCCATTCCCCCTATCTATCTATCTATCTATCTATCTATATTCCATTCCCTCTATCTATCCATCTATCTATCTATATATTCCATTCCCTCTATCTATCTATCTATCTATATTTCCATTCCCTCTATCTATCCATCTATCTATCTATATATCCATTCCCTCTATCTAGCTGTCTATCTATCTATATATCCATTCCTCTATCTAGCTGTCTATCTATCTATATATCCATTCCATCTATCTATCATCTATCTATCATATATCCATTCCCTCTATCTATCTATCTATCTATCTATCTATCTATGTTTCCATTCCTCATCTATCCATTATCTATCTATATATCCATTCCCTCTATCTAGCTTCTATCTATCTATATATCCATTCCCTCTATCTATCCATCTATCTATCTATATATCCATTCCTCTATCTATCTATCTATCTATATTTCCATTCCCTCTATCTATCCATCTATCTATCTATATATCCATTCCCTCTATCTATCTATAATATCCATTCCCTCTATCTACTGTCTATCTATCATATATCCATTCCATCTATCTCTCTATCTAGCTATCCATATATCCATCCATTATCTCTCTATCTCGCTATCCATATATCCATTCCCTCGACGTATTTATCTGTCTATCCATTCTGTCTATCTATCTATCTATCTATCTATCTATCTATCTATCAGCTATCCATAATCCATTCCATCTATCTAGCTATCTATATATATATCCATTCCATCTATCTCTCTATCTAGCTATCCATATATCCATTCCATCTATCCATATATCCATTCCATCTATCTATCTATCTAGCTATCCATATATCCATTCCCTCTACCTATTTATCTGTATCTATCTATCTACTATTATAATATATATTATATAATAATATATATATATATATTATAATATATATGTAATAATGTATATATAGTATATTCCTGTATATCTATTAATCTATTCTTTGCTGTATAGATAGATAGATAGATAGATAGATAGAGGGAATGGATATATAGATAGATAGATGGATAGATAGATGGAATGGATATATAGATAGATAGACAGCTAGATAGAGGGAATGGATATATAGATAGATAGACAGCTAGATAGAGGGAATGGATATATAGATAGATACTGGTGTTCCCGGTACATGTAAATCCCCTAGGATCACAACTCCTTGAGCATCTGCCTGTGAACTCCCACTACCAATACTGCATCTCGATGCCGCAGCAGGCAATGCATCAATGTGTTGCCGTCCCTAAGCATGTTAGAAATCTGGTGTCCATCTGCCAGTTGATGATTAAATCCCATGTGTCCCTCGAAAAGTATGTGGCTATCACCCTAGAGAGGAGGAGGTGAGGAGGAGGGGGAGTAGGAGAAGGAAAGAAGAACGGAGATTAAGAAAGGAGAAGAAGAAGGAAGAAGAGAGAAGAGAAAGAGAGGGAAGAAAGAGAAGTACAGAAGAAGAAAACAACACAAGAATAAGAAGAAGAAGCAAGAATAGGAAAAAGAAGAATCTCCCCATTTCCATATTGGCGTAATGCTGTAAAAGTATTAAGCGATATTATCTCATCTAATTGTCCTCATGTATGACTTGATGATCCATGCCTTATGATGGTATACAAGTCGCATGTCTGCTGTCCAATATTTCCCATTCATACTGGTGTATGGGCGCCAAAACTTATCGTTCAAAATGTAAAATGGGATTTATGCTCACAATAAGGACATTGCTATCAAAGAATGCTTTTAAATAACCCCTCTGCAACCTCATCGTGATGCCAAATCCATATCCAATCACTTATTGATTCAAGCTTACACGACCCCAAATCAAAAATGAACATACACTTTATAAATCACAGAGATGGGGAAAAAAAGTTTCACCTAAAGTCTTGACCCAGAAGATGCACCAAGTAAAGCTATTCAGAAGGGTTGGATCACCTGTTGCAGAGATAGTATGAACCTTCTGCATGATTCTTTGATGAACCATGATGCCAGGACAAAGCTGCAAAGAAAAACACCAATACCCATTCAGATCATAAGACATCACCCTGTGTGAGCTAACATCAGGGGTAGATTCTTGCACATGACAGACGATTCTTTGAACACCGAGACTTGTCTCCAAGGAAAAACCTGATCTTTAAAACAGAAGCATTGACACTGACACAAATTCAAGCACTCAAAACGTCAAACCCTCATAACAGACCTTTGAGCCAACGGCATCCATTCTTAGTCCCAACTTTGTCTGCAGCCCCTCCTGCAGTTGTTACTTTTAGAGTGGGCAGGATTTGCACTCCGTCCACCGTAAAACCACTTCATTCGCTAAAAACCCACATATGTAATTAAATATGAAAACCCACTCGCCATGGAGACTCCTTGCTTGTGCTTTCGCAGGCAAGCTTACGATATAGATGCAGTAAGCCTTCGGTTCCCCCATTCCTTATTGATAAGGAAAGCATGGTAAACCCTGGTCAGATGTGGTGGTGTTGGCAATGTGCTAGGTGTCCACCAGACGGCTGTTTCTCCTATGGTTAAACGAGCCATCACCTTTTGTGCGAAGTCTATTCCCAAGAAGTTGATCAACCGCCTTATCATCTGACTCCAGCGTTTGAATTTATATTGCGCACTGTCTTAGGTTCAGAATGCATCGCGTAGAAATGGCAGGTGTTTTCAACGACTATGTCTCTTCACTCTGATGTTTACCATGCCCAATTGGATGCTGTAGCTTGCCCAAAACTGACTTCAACATGATAAGTAGGTAACACCGGTCAATAGATGAATAACTAAGATTCGTCACTCCTTAGGTGTCATTTCCCTGTCTCTGTCTATGCTCCGACTGAGGGAGTACCGCACCGTGAAGGAACATTCTACCCACGCCGATGTGTGATCATGCCCAGCGAATACCTTTCTTGGGGGAATTTCAATGCATTGACTTGGAACTGATAGGTATGTTAGAGACATGTGTTGGTCCCCATGATCTGAAACGGAACCAGAAACACTAAGGTTCCTTAACTTTGCAAGAATTCATGACTAGGTGGCGTATTTTTCACACCCCACAAGCATCCGACTTGTATCCCAACACTCTGGCAAAGGAGATGACCATGTGCTCTGATGGTCCTGGTGTCCAGCAATTAGCAAATTGAGGCTAACCCACCATATGAAAAGATGTTTCCACTCAGTGCATTCAGAGACCCCCAATCACATACTAAAATCCTAAAAAATCCAGCATGGAAAGTAGTGACATTGAAATAATGGAAATTAGCTTCCCCATAAAGCAGAAATTCATATTTTCACTAATAACTTTGCATCAGTAACCCAATGAGCAAATCAAGTTCAAGCCATGTTTTGAAGTCATGAAACATATGGGACATTGCAAATTAATATTTTCAATATAATTGTCATTATTATGCAAATTAGTTCTGTCATAAGAGAAAATTCATATTTTCATATAACTTTGCATCTAAGTACGTTATCGATGAAACCTAAAACCCTAACCTAACTTTATTGTTTCTGCGTCTTATCATACATTACATAGCTATGCCGAGTTGTTTTCTGCAAAAGATTAGAAGATGTCAGTACCTGCAAATCTACGGAAAGGGAGACGAGAGATCAACGAGCCAGGACATCAGATAGATAAGAACTCATAAAGGTCAGCGATTACACACAGATCCGACGTTTTCATATCACAACCATGCAAAGGCACGGAAAAAACGACAAGATCAGCCCTCACCGTATCCTCTGTCAGAAACCCAACGTCAGTTGGACCAAGCACCTGTTTGTTTTCGGTAACCATTTCTTCTTACAATGAGAAAAAGCGTGATTGGCATGATGTCTATCTTGAAACCATATCGTTCCAAAATATTGTTGCATCTGCACAAAGGGAAAATAATGTTACGTTAGTTTTTCAGCAAATTGCATATGCCGACCTAAAACAGCCGATGCATTTACCATCAAAGCTGTAATGTCAACTTCAGACTGGAAGCAGTTCCATACAACAGTTCTCTGGACTAGTAGGTTGCAATAGAAACAAATGCTGGCAGACCAAAGAAGCAGAAAGATATGAAGCATATCCTTTGTTGCAATACCTAGAAAATCGATGATAACAATTACAATAACAGACTTATGAGAAAATGAACAGGCTTGCAGAGTTGCAGCTTAGGCTTACAATAGAAGAGTAAAACTCATGTATACATTTTGTGACAATACCATAATAAAGCCGAGCAATTGGAAGCCAAAGTTAACTTTAGACAAGCACAGCAAATATTCTCCATGACTTTACAAGGAAACAGAAAAAAGGACCCAATATGAGAAAACGATGATAAAACACATGCCGAAGCTATCAAGGACATAAAGCAGTTACTCTTCTATATGATGTATATCCAACCAGAGAAAATCATCAAAAAGCAGCGTTCAGTCATTCCACATCACATATGTTGTTTGCAAGTTTGTTCGGTTGGCCAAAAATAGTGATCTGAAGGGTAGCATCAATGACAACTATAATGCAATCAACAAGCAAAGAGTCATTCTAGCCCATTGATTTGGGACTACAACTGAATGCATCATCAGTTTCATCACTGTCATCGTAATACTCTTCATAAACACGGTTTCAGTGTACTGATTCTCCTATTCGAAGTGCGGAAGTTCGAGAAAAGTGCCCTCTTACATCAAGGGCAGAGTTGCCTGAGGCCTGGATCTGAGAGTTCTTCACATGTTTGACCAATTTTATCCACATAATAGAACTCCTTGATTGCTTTAAACATCCATGAATGCGAGATTATTCCACTTTCACACCAGGGAAGCTCTTAAACTGACCTAGATATTCAGTGACAACGATGATCTCATAAAATGGAGATCAACATCAAAAACTTCAAATCTCAGCAACACATCTAATCCATTGACATACAATGAATCGAGCAAGGAATGACGGACCAACGTATCACACGATCTCTGTGGATCATTTCCTTCTCTAAGCCTCATCAACACTCTACGCGAGGATAAGCGCCGTACGCCCTCTGAATTGGACAGAAACGTCGCGCTGCAATAAACTGAGGCCTCAGGGTGGCCTACGCCTGTTTCATATTTTACAGGCGTAGATCACCTTGAATGAAACTGGATTAAACTTTCATCTGACGCTCGCCGTAGCAATTAACAACCCAAGCATTGACGGAGATGTGTTCCACCGTCGACCCGACGTAGGGCGTGACTGGCTTGCGTTTCCTGCGCTGGCCGTAAGCTCTCTCAATGAAAAATAATTTCCAACCCCCAAAAAAATTACGCGCCGCCTATTTACCGTCCCGTACGGCCTGCGGTCTGTGTGACTACCTGGGGCAACGCAAGTCGACGCACTTCCCTACGGCCCCGCAAACTACTACGCCCCGGGCAGTCTGCGGTCGACGTGCGTCCACCTCGCTACCGCTAGAGATTCGGAGTATATTGTTTGCCTTTACCTGGTCCCCCAAACCACAATCACTCATTCATCAAACGCATCGCTGACGAATCGATATGAATAAAATTACAACCGGTTTTTCTTGAATCAAATCCTTGCCCGACAGTCCTCACACCACGTGATCGCACGGCTTTGGAATAAGTAAAAAACACAAATGATTAAAAAATAAAAAAGATAAGGTAAAAAACACCAGAAGCCTAAGTCTATATTTGGGCTCGGCCCCGAGTTACAAAAGAGACACTCGCATTATAACGCGCCAGTATTCCACGCACACCAATGGTATCATCACACATGTTATTTCGATGCGAGCCGCCGGCGTGTTATAAATTGTGGACCGAACGTGGCCGTATTTTGGGGGAAATCATTTCATGAGAAAGCTTACGTCACGCATGGAAAACGCAAGCACCCCGTACGCCCTACGTACGTGACTGGAACACACTAACTATAGCTTGCCTTGTCGAATTCTCGCGGGGCTAAGAAAAGGAAAATAAAAAGAAACTCCCATTTATAATTCCACGCCCCCTACGCCTGTAAAAATATAGCCAACGGCGTTAGCCACCTAAAGCCACCTCATTTTCTCTGCGGCCGCCAGTCTGCAATTCATATGGCGTACGGCCGCCTTCTATCCTCGCCGTAAGAAATGGACTGAATACTCCACCGACACTGAAGAACAAAGCCGAAGATCGGGCGAACAGGTGAACACGGACCAAACATGAACGCTACGTTTGTTCGGTTTGTTAATTATGGTTTTTAGGCCAAACTTCCGAAAAAAATGTTCGGATTCAATTTGTCAACAGCGTGCCTTCATCGGACCCGTATATATATTATAGATATCAGTATACTGTATATTATTTCAGTAAAAAGGACCGTATATATACCCACCGTTACCGTCGTCTGGCCGCACGGTCGCCTTAGGCCCCCCCGGCGGTCGCCTTCGCACCTGATGTCTCCTTGGTCTCCTTGAAATTATATTCCGCCGCAGGACCCCTAAGGTCACCGTGCGACATCAAATCAAAACCCGTACGCACCCCCACGTTTTCGGTCTCCCATTATAAACACGCCGTCGGCTACCCAAAAAATAAAAACATATGTGAGCTACATGTACCGTGAAATACTGCGCACCGTCAGAATGCAGGGGCTCAGATTGGAGACCCCAACGCCCCTGGCAAATTACCTCGGCTAAGAGCCCAGCATTCAGATGATGCAACACATCGCCCCGCTGCACCAGAGAAGTGACCCAATATCAGGCAACTCAAGACCGTTGTACACCAGGCAGATGCACCTGCAAGCTGTATTCCCATTGACTTACAGATGTTGGGGTTAAGTGTAATTTGCGCTAATGCATCTCGGTTGGAGATAGATGACAGCAGTGATACTATTGATTGTTACCTGAAAATTCATTAAGAACACTACCACATACCATTAGCAGTGAAAACCTTGTTAAATGTTCTATCATCTTGATTGGGTTGCACCAACTTTAAGTATTTCAGGTATTGCTTGGCTGCTTTAGTTATTTTATACTTGCTTTTATATGACTTTTTGTTTGTATCAGGCACATGGATGCGAATTATCTGCATTTTTGATTTCTCTAATTGCTAAAAGCTAATATGCATATTTTATGCAGTTATATTTCATAATATGTGGTTGGATCTATGTTCCTATATGGAAAATAATAGTGAAATTTGAAATCTCTAATTCCTGAAACGTAATTTGCATTATATCAAATTATATTCAAAAATAGTTAATGGCAAATGTGCCCATCATGTTCATGACCTTGAAACATGGGTTTGACACTTGATTTGCTTCAATTGGTACTTGATGCAAAGTATAGCGAAAATATGAATTTTCTCTTATGCGAAGCTAATTTTCATATTATGCAAATTACATCTACTTTCCCATGCTCGGATTTTTTAGACTTTTAGTATGGTGATTAGGGGTCTTACTGAAATGCACTGCAGTGGAAATGATTCTTTTGCAATTATGGGTGGGTGAAGATATCTAATTTGACTGGACTATGGAGTGATATCAGAACTGCAGGGTCTACCGGAGTGCTCAGTTTCCTCAATACCAACCACAGGCTTTTTAGCAACTCTGAAATGCAGCATAAATCTGGAGAATGTACCATCACAGCCTAGGCTGGATGTTGAAAGCTCAGTGATGAGAGGGTAGCTGAGGATTTGACAGTAGCTGAGGTTGAACTGTATGGGTGCTTTGGGGATCCTAAAAAGTTTGGAGTGCATTCAAATATCACCATCCTTGATGTTGCCGGGATGTCTTGGAACTCACCATAGGCAAAGAAGATTTTATCTCTCAAGGTAAACTGGATACCATTGATCATAGTCACAGGGCAGCTTACCGCAAAGCTAACGTTCAGGAGTTAGTGTAAAACTGTAACATATGGTGAGGGGGACAAGGAGGCTATGTGCAAGGAATCTGTAGGGGTAGAGCATCACCTGTGGTCAATGATTCTCGTCTGCTTACAGGGGAACTTACGCTTTGCGTTCCTTCAAATTCCGTCCCTCGGTGCACTGCAGTTAGAGCGGAGGGTGGTTGTTCTTGACAATAAGTGAACCGCTGGCCGGTTACTTGAGCAACTGTCCCGGGCTGATTCACCAGCTGTTGAGTTGGATGTCGGTTGCTACTTTCTCGATACTGACCCTCCAATCAACTGTGATCCACCTTTGTTTGTGAAAACAGGCTGCGGTGAACTGGTTGAAATGGGTAAAGCTCCTCGGATCTGTGGCATCCATGCTGAACTTCTCAAGGCTGATGGAAATGCTGTACTCATCTTGCATACAGTTCTGTGCTCTGCCTGGAACAAACAGAATCATCCAACGACTGGAAGAGGGGCCTTGTTGTCCTCTCTGGAAAGGAAACGGTTGATCGCCAGGACTGCAACAACTACCAAGGGTAATGCTGCTCTCATACAAGCAAGGTCTTTGCTCAGATAATTATTTATAGGGTTGCCACCATCTGCTGAGCACCAGCGCTTGGACAGTCAGGCTTTACACCAAGGGTCCGACGATTTAGTGTGTCCTTACTCTGTAGGTCCTCACCAAAACAGACGACTTTCGGCAGGGGCTGCTTGTAGCCTATGTTGATCTCTGCAAAGCGTTCGATTCAGTAAATTCGTGATGCCCTCTGGAGGATTCTTGGTTCCTGGGGTGCCAACCAAAACTGATCAATCTAATGCCTGAACTATACTCTGGGACTGAGAGTCTGTCAGACTGTGGTGACTATCATCACTGAATTTCCGCTGTTACTGGAGTTTCTCAGGGTGTGTACTGCCCCCACACTTTTCACCGCTTGTATGGACTGGATTCTGAGGATGTCGGAGAGATCAAGCTGCGGTGCATCATGGAAATATCAAGATCTCTGTCCTTGATTTAGCAGATCATAGTCATCATCTTTTCAGACACTATGGATATTCCTTTTGGGGCCCTCAAGTACTGACCGAGTCAGAGCTGCTGGATTATGGGTTCCTGGGTCAAAACAAAAATTCAGGCTTTCAATGACACTTGGATGCTGCTATCTTGTCTGTACCGTTTGTGGAGGATGTTGAGGTCACAGAGTTCACTACTTTGCCGTGATATTCATTCTCTCGGTTCTGGAGCCAGAGGTTCAATAGATGTCTGGTCAGGCCTGGAGAGTCATGGATTCGCTGATCATGGGGTGTGGTGCAGTCAGTACCTGTGCAGGAAGATGAAAGTCTGAGTCTTCAGGTCCTTGCGCTTCCAGTGCTTGCTTTATGGATGCGAGACTTGGACTCTGACCAGGGATCATAACGGAGACTTAATTCCTTGTTACCAGTGTCTTCGGAGAATTCTTGGCTATCGCTGGTCGAACCTTGTGTCGAATGAGCGTTGCTGAGAGAGACTCAAATGAGATTTGACCTGCATAGTGCATGAGCATCAGCTGCAGCCTGATGGACATGGGCTCGTTTTCCTGACACTGATCCTGCTCACCAATTCTCTCAGTGAGAACCTCGTGAGTGGAGGAGGCCAATGGCCTCCAACCACGTGCCTCGTGTTTGCAGCAGATTATCAGCATCTCAGAAGATGGGATGGGCCAGGCAATCTGCCGGGGGATGGCCACCGGAGGCCCCTGGAGTAACCCGCGAAAGTGGACGCAACGATGCGCTGCTCCGCCATGCTCCCATACCTGACCTGACCTGACTGAAGCAACCACACCAGATTGGATGTATTCATCAGCAACAGTGAAGAATAACAACATCTGTCGGAGTTACAATTACAATGCCAGAAGCAAGATAGGCTCTCACATTGTAATGGGTTCTTAAAGGCCCGCATGAAATCTCTTCTCACAATGAGCACTGCAATTATATTACACACACAGAACACAGACACAGACAGTGCAAGCAAGCAGACTTCATTGTACTTTCAGTTGAATTCGCAAGGACATTGTAATGGATATGTCAACACATTAGAACCTGTGTTCACCCACATCATGAGCTTGGAGTTCAGATGGCATACCGAACAGCCAACCCACTTTAAGTTGTTGTTTGTGAAAACAGCTCTTTCAGATAAGCAAAATGTGATCACTTTATCTGGACAAGTACGAATCAGACTGAACACTTTGTACATTTGCCACATTACTAACCATCACTCTCCATAAAGTGTAACAATAAATCGTGGTTATTTACATGTGTGTAGTGTTTGTGTTGACATGTGTGTGTGTGTCCTCCTCCATAACTCCAAAACCATGAAGCCTATCAAGCCTTAAATTTGCAAGCATACCAAGGGAACTCCAACAAGTGCATGACTTAAAAATGGGTGTTTGGGTTAATTAAAACACCCCTTTGAAGATAATTAATGGCCTTATTTAATTATATCCTATCAGGCCGCCATCCTCGGCCACCTCGCTCTCCCACGCTTGGCTTAAATCGCCATTTTTGGTCGGCCTGCTCAACAATGCTTGACTTGGAACAGGCGCTAGCAGTTTCTTCATGATAAAATGCTCCAAACTTTTTTTTTCCTTTCCTCACTCATTCACACCTACATGAAGGCTTGATCTTCATCCCGACGAAATCCTTATGCATCGCTTTGTAAGTGCTATAGTTTGTCAAAAGGAGCTTGAAGGCATTTCATGCATTATATGATGTGATTTTTAAAGATCTACTCTCAAGACTAATTCAAGTATATGAATAAAATATAAATATAATTTGCGTTTGGAGGATCGGATCACATGGACTAAATAACTGTCTAAATCTGGAGTGAAATCTGAAATGTTAAGAAATCGTGTTATTTGGTTTTTGCAAGTATGCCATTACCAATCAGCTTGCATCGCTTGGCAAGTCAGCCATTCCTTATCAATCATCTTTTGAGTGCTTGCTTGAGTGCTTAATTTCACTTGGCGAGCACTCTACAAGCTTCGTTGTGCAACAGTGTGTAATTGACGTTGTTATCACATGGTTGTTGTTTTAAAATAAAATTACAAATGACATTCAACACAAAGAAGGTAATCTTCAACCGTTTTGTTGGATGATATACAGTATATTAGGTTAGATCCGATGTGTAATGGTTAGCGTCTACTTCTGAATCGGGAGTTCAGTCGTTCGAACTCTGTCCGAGTCAGACCAAAGACTTCAAGAATGGTATATTATGCTGCTTCCTTGGTTGACACTCAGCATTGAAAAGAAATAAACAATGCTGTGAAGACAATGGCAAACCACACAATATAAACCTTGTCACCAAAACTGATGCAGCAGCAGCACAAAACTTCTTCCTCTTTATTGTTCTTGTGTTCATGTTCTTGTGGGTTGGCCGGGGGAAGCTTGGCCCATGTCTTTCACGAACCACGGCCCAGCTGACATTCGACTAACCAGCATTTTCATGACTCAGCATTTGGAATTTGGTGATGTTGCCAGCATCACCTACTCTTCACAAAAGACACCGTTGTAGTCTTTAGCATCCACTAACTAATTCCAGCAGATGGGATGCCCAGTTAACGTCAATCTGAGGACGGCACACAATGATGAATCACCCTGCCTATGACACACCGGGATCACAGTTATACTGGGACAGAATTGAACCCAGATTGGACATCTTACAGGTAAGAGATGGTATAATAAAATCCATGAGGTATAATGGATATAACATCCTGTTCCCCTTAATATTGTAATGACTTGTTCCTAACCTAAATTGCGGTTTTAAACAGTCATTTCTTAGAAATAACTTACAAACACCGAGGCACCACCTGTCTATGAAAGGGGTGGAAATCCGGAGGGAGGGGGTGTGCTCAGAGGGAGGAAGGAGGGAAGTTGGGTGGGATTCCGAAGGAGGGGGGTGGGTGGAAAGAGGGTGGGGATCAGTCGAGAAGGATGGTTGGAGTCATACCAAAGACTTCAAAAATGGTATGTGCTGCTTTCTTTCTGCCATTCAACATTTAAAATTTTAAAGAGCATGGACAATCCCCATAGTAGGCATCAATGGGAGGAGGACATTCCACCTTAGAAATGCCCCACTGAGTGGTGGTGAAATGCAGCACCATTGTACGTCGCTGTACCCGTAGTATCCCAGGAGTGAAGGCCCTTCCCCCAAGCTCAGTGGCTGTGTTACGGTTTGTCTCGTCAGTATGTCCATGGTTGTGGTGAGTGCACCTTCATTACGAGCCTTAGACCTTGTATCTAGTCGTGTATAAATCGCCGATTAGCTAGTGCTTTATAAAGATGCAAGTTTTGCTTTTACATCTTATAACAAAGACATTGTAAAGTTCCCCATCACGCCACAGTGGTATTAGCATTGGAAATGTAACATAGGCCATCATAAGGTTGACAATAGTCCACACAGCACTGGTGACAAACTGAATGACCCTAAGGTGCATTCAATTTGATCGAAAGAATAAAAAATACCCAGAAAAGTTGCCAACTCATGTCAAGGTTTGTCAACCGGTTAAGAGCTAAATCCTCACGAAAGCTCACAGTGCGGCCTGTCCAGTTTCTGAGGCACACACACCCTCGAAAGGTTCACACGTGCCGCCCATTGATGCAGCCACAGTGGAGGCCACAGTTGCCCGTAGAAAGCCACTGCCTGCATTCTGATTTGTGAGAAAGGCAAATTAGACAAAAGCTCTATCTCACATATTCATTTCAGAATTAAAAACAAGCAGAGAGGAATCTCCAAATGAATAATTAATCCCGTGTGAGTGAAACACTTTTTCGCACAGTGAGCCGGGAACCCGTTCCACATGAGCAACCATAGGATCCGAAGCAGAAGGTGAAGCCCTACAACCACACTCTCCACAGCTCTCTGTGCAGAATCGTCCAAATGGTTGGGTCCACATCCTTTACAGAAACACAAACAGAGAGATGACAGACGCACACACACTCTTTTATAACTCCGCCACCAAAGTGGGAAGAAGTTATGTTTTCACCCCCTCTCTATTGTTGTCTGTTGTTTGTCTGTATGTTTTCTTTGTTGTGAGATATCAAATTTGACGGATTGATAAATTAGGTGGCAGGTTGGTGTGTGTGACAAGACGAAACTGGTAGTTTTTTCGGGAAATCTGCGATCCGATCCGGCTACGAGAATTTTTAAAGTGATTCTTCACTCTTGAGAGATAGGCCAAAAAAACGAATATGACATGACATTTCAAAATTGTATTGGCCCGATATTCTTGGATCAGGCATTGCTTGGTGAGGTATGGCCTCTGCCGAGTGCCCTTCTAGCTTTCTGTTACACATGAAAGTATTTTAAATTTCTGTCCATGTATCTCATAATGCACATTTGATCTTCTTGATTCAATTACAAAAATAAAAAGCTTTTAAAAGCCCTGATCCCTAAAAAAAAAGAAAGAAAAAAAGCCAGGAAATCAAAACCCTCCGCTACCCCACCCCCCGCCCTGCCCCCAATACAGAAAATCCCAACAACGTCTAAAATTCACCAAATAAATGCAAGAAATGTACACTACCTAAAAAAAATTGCAGAAAAACCCCAACAATCCCAAAAGCACACTTTTCAGTTAGGTGGCACGAAACAGAAACTTTAGCTTTCTAATTAAAAAAAAAAACGATTGAAACATATCTAAAACTGAATTCGAAAGTCTGCAATCTGTTTAGGATTTTTGGTTGAGTTAACATCAGGAGTGCAAAATAAACAATCGAGAAGGACAGTACCGATCTCACAGCGGTGCCATAAAGCCAGGGGCAAATGCACCTGCCCCGTGTAATCGGCACACTCCTCCGTTGAGCAAGCCGGGCAGCATGCTTGCAATCTTTCCCCCTCATCTGGGCTGGCATCCTGAAAATACACAGGTGAACCAGAAAAAACTCTTCATCTCGGTACAGGAATGTGTTCATCCTGAGTTGAGATTCACATTGCAGCGTTAAACAAAGGGAAACCTAGAGCAATCGAGCCCTGCCTGCACCGCGATCTGCACGAACGTCACTACACAGAAACACAAAACATTCCTCAGGCCTGGAAGCTAAACGAAAATCCAGCTGTGCTCTCAGACCTAGCACGCTAAGTATGACCAGCGTAAGTTGTGTAATAAGTGGCCAATCAAGTATGATATCTAAAAACAGTCAACATCCAAGACAACCTCTTGACGTCATAACTTTTCTGCATGCTAAAGCCCATACATTATTACTCGTATTATAATAATCATCATAATCATCAGATTACGTGAACATCATTGGTGTAATCAGAAATAAGGAAAATCAATTAATTATAGTCACTTCAGATGTAGAGTAATTTTAAAACGTTCAGAAAATTGTACTTTGAGATTTAAAAAGTTATGCATTTTAAATGTTGGGTTATTTTGTGTTGTTCTAGCACGTCAACAAAATGCTGGGATCCCAGGGTTCAAATCACGAATAGCATGTTCATTTGTCTATTGTGTTTCATGTCCAAGTACGGTGAGTCTGATAAAATATTTTTTCTACGATGATAAATATACAAGGCTCTCCATAAGCCCGTCCATAACCCTTCCGAAGCAGTTTCTGTGGCTGAGAGGCAACCTGGACATTGACCATTCTGTCACCAAACCCTGGACAGGTTGTGCTTCCAGTATGAAAAGAAATACAAATGAATAAAAAAAGAATACGTAACACTCGTCTTTCTGTGTTTCTTTCATTGATAATTTCTGTGTGTTGTACAGATCCGAGACTTGTACAACGTTAACGGCAACAAATTTACGCAGGCTAGATGCCTCGACAAGCAATGTCTCCAACACCTTGAGAGCATGCAGTAGCTTCCACCACATCATGAATCATCAGATCCGTCAAAGCCTCTTACAGAAATCTCTCCTGCAGCACGTCCTCTCCTCTCCAAGCTGGATGCATAAGACCCAGGGTCATCCCAAAATAAATGGCTGACTCAAATCACACAGACTCACAGATAGCAAAATCAGCCCTATCGTGTGTCTCCTTGCCTCATTATGACAACAAAATATAATCAGATCATTTATGCAGTGCCAATGCTGGGAATCCCCAACAAGGTCCTCAAGTCAATTACGTCAGTCAAGTCTTTGGAAAATGCCATGGGACCTTTCATGTCACAAACAAATGCCTAGCAGATGAGAAACCTGCTTAATGCCCCTCTGTAGGATCGACACAGTCATTGATGCAAGGCTCTGTTGGCAAGCACAAGAATTGTCAGTTTTAGTTAGGTCAGAATCAAACCCAAAACTAGAAAGCTAAACTGAGTTATCCTGTCAGCCACCTGCCAGCCTTAATAACTAAAAAATTCATATATATGTAATCTGAATCGAACTCCCTAACTCGACGAGTGCAACAGACACAAATGGATCCCATCACAGCGTTGCTGCCACAACCTGCCAGTCGACGAGTGTCACCTACCATGCGAGCCCATTGTCTCTGCCCTGCGGATCACCAGTCAGAGTTTGCATCAGGAATAATAAATCCAACCAAAGAAGCACACTAACCCAATTCACGACGATGACATCATGTACACAAATTATACCAACACATCACCTCCAAATAGTAGGAGAGAAGAGATTGGGACCATACTCTGTGCAGAGCGTGTGCTCGCCCAAGCAGTCCCTTGGCTATTGGCACAATCCTGACGGGGTCGCCACTCCGACACAGGGAATACCAGCATGCTGGTACTCATTTGCCGACCTCGGAAGGATGGCAGTCGAGTTAACCCCACCTGGTATGAATTCAACAGCTGAGAGGATTTGAAACTCAGGACCCTAGGATCCAAAGCCCCCACCCTAACCATTAACCAACATCAGGCATAGGCCAACACCTCCAAAAGAGAGCATCCGTATGGTACTAAGCCTTTCAGACTGAGATTAAATAAAGCCTATGGTCATGATGGAAGAAACAGAGATGTCGATCTATATTTCGCCCTTGTTGTGGGCTCATCAGGACAACATACTGCTATCGTTTATTGTGACCAAAATAAGTATAATATATATATAATATATATATATATATATATATATATAATCAGGCATCACCTAGCTGGTCCATTAGATCAGAATTCCATACCACCAATTGTTGTTTCATATGCAGCCTGTAGCGTTGGTTGCATAATTGTTGGAAGTGTGGCCTGTACCGCTGATGCAGTACTCCTGATACCAGTAAGCTAGTACCTATTATTCGACCTCTGTAAAGGAGACAGGCTGAGTTAATCCACCTGGGTTCTTTTAACTGGCATGAGAGGGGCTCAAATTCAAGACCTAAATCTTAAGCCACCAACTGTAACCATTAAGCCAACACCAGGCTCAGACATCAAGAATGAGATAGCACTGCAATACTCACTTCGCATTATGAGTTGGTGCAAGCTGCCGAAGCCACGTCTTGTCACAGTCTTGTGGGCCAGTAATTCCCGATGAATTTGGGCGACATTGGATGTTTAGAACCACCTGCTATCAACGACCTCGCTCACTGTGTCATTGTCTCATTTACCTGGAACAGACAATAATAATAACAATAATGAGCCAGTGCAACCTGATATTGTAAATTTCTGTTAGACAATCCGTGAGCATGAAGAGATAAACTGAAAGCACAAAATACCAATAAAGCACAGCACCAATTAATATCAATCATATGCATTAAAAAGCCTGATTTGTTTAATAATCCTCACATTAGGGAATCAGCACGAAACGAGGTGAATAGACACAACATGGTCTAATCTAAAAGAAACACTTAGAGGTGACTGAGCATCCCTCAACATTTCAATGATAAACTAATTAATTAAACAAAAAAGAACGTTTACAACAAAGAATAGATAAAAATACAAATATAATATAATACTATACAATATATAATAGAGTAAATATATATATATATATATATATATATTATAATATAGATAGATAGAACAATAAATATAAGGACTGTGATATAATGCGATACTAGATATAAATAGGATGCAATGGATATGATATAATTGGATACGTGATAGGATAAGCATGATATAGAAGATGAATGGAATATGGATACAGAAGCAGATAGGATGGTTAAGATAGTAGAGATAGATGGATTATGATAGCTAGATAGATAGAGTAGTAGATAGAAAGACAGAATGGATAAGATAATACGTCGATGAGATGATATATGAATGCGAGGATAAAGATAATGGAATGGAATATATGGATAGCTAGATAGAAGATACGATGGAATGATACTATAGATAAGATAGGAAGATATCATAATAGAATAGCAGCTATATAGAATGATAAGATAGATAGTATGATAGATAGAGGAATGGAATATAGATAAGATAGAAGAGCAAAAGATAGATGATTTAGAGAGGTAATGGAAATATAGATAGATAGAAGATAGATAGAGGAACTGATATGATAATAGAAATTGGATAGAATAGACGTAATAGATGAGACTGGGGATATATGATAATAGACAGCTTAGATAGAGGGAATGGATATATGAAGATAAGGAATAGATAGGGAATGAACATAGAAAAGAGATGTAGAAACGAAGGAATAGATAGAAGATGAAGATAGATAGATGGATGGTATAGATAGTAGAATGTAGTAAGAAGATAATAAGAGATTAGAACACAGATAGAGGGAAGATATATAGATAGATAACAGCTAATAGAGAATGTGATTATATAGAATATAGACACTAGATAGAGGAAGGATATATAATAGAATAGAGATAATAGGAATGCCCAATATAAAGATAGATAATAGAAGATGATATATAGATAGATAGTAAAGTAATGGAATAAATATAATAAAAGAATAGTGATAGGGAGGAAGATATATAGATATATAGACAGCCAAATATGTCGAATGTAATATTATAGTCAATAGAGATTAGACAAGGTAAGTACTTTAGTTAGATATGACAGCAGTAGAGGGAATGAATATAGAGAGATTAGAGCGATCA
>CM068958.1:63301253-63314257 GCA_035128595.1 Eptatretus atami | reverse complement strand
TAGATAGAGGGAATGGAAATATAGATAGATAGATAGATAGATAGAGGGAATGGATATATAGATAGATAGACAGCAAGATAGAGGGAATGGATATATAGATCAATAAATAGATAGATAGAGGGAATGGAAATATAGATAGATAGATAGAGGGAATGGATATATAGATCAACAGATGGATATATAGAGGGAATGGATATATGGATAGCTAGATAGAGATATAGATGGAATGGATATATAGATAGATCAATAGATAGAGGGAATGGAAATATAGATAGATAGATAGATAGAAATGTGACTCTGGACTCTCTTCCACGATCACTGAAATGAACAAAGCGCGAAATGCGGGTTCGATACAGGTGGGGGAGAAGTGACAACATGAAGTAGTTTTGTTCGGTTTTTTTTTATAAATGTATGGGTTTGGCGCAACGTTTCCTTCAACATAATCCTCACATTTTATTCATCACACCAGAAAAAATTGTTTCGGCGCAACACACCCCATTCAATTTTGTCAAACGCGTGCCGTTCGGTTGGGGGAAAGGGGGGTATACGATAGGTTTACGTTAGTAAGATATTCAGTACTCGTATATATTTTATTAGTAAAAGGACGGTATAAATCCCACTGGGTAAGTTCGTGCCGTACTGCCGCGACGTTGCCGAGGCCCCCTGCGGTGCTTGCGGACCTTGAGGTCCCTTGGTCTGCCGTGAAATTATTGCGCGCGGGACGCCCTAACAGGTCACCGTGCGTCAAAATAAAGACAGTAAGGCACGGGCCACGTTTTCCGGATCCAAATCAAACAGTCGTGCGGTTCCCAAAATAAAAGGTTGGACTGGTCATTGTGTGACGGTGGAAATCTGCGCACGTGAATTGCTAGTGGGAGAGATTTTGGAGACCCACGGCGCGTGGCAATGTGATGGCCTAGAGGAGATGGTCAGGTATGACAGAACTCCTGCACAGAGAAGATGACAGATGCACGAAGAGGGTGTAGCAGCGATTGCACTGCGCGTATCCCATTGACTGTATGGATGTGGGGTGTTTAAGTGTAAGTGAGCTAATTCATTGGTGGAGATAGTACAGAGTGATACTGATGATTGTCCTGACATTCATTAAGAAATAACAATTACGATTAGACAGTTACCTGTGTTAATGTCTTATATCTTGTGGTGTCACCAGCTAGTATTCGGATTCGCATGTTGCTAGTTATTATATTCATTCTTGCTTTTATGAAGTTTTATGTTTGTATCAGCCGGATGGGTATCTGACATTTTTGATTGTTAATACATGTAAAACTAATTTGCATTTTATGCATTAATCATAATATGGGGTTTGGATACTGTCTTAATGGCACTATAGTAAATTTAATTCTCCTAATTCGAACTAAGTTGCTAATATGCCTTATATCAAAATTATGGCCAATGGACATCATTTTTGCCTTGAACATGGGTTGGACACTTGATTGCTTCATTGGGGATTGAGTGCAAGTTAGCGAAAGATTATCTTAATGGCGAGCTAATTTTCATATTATCAACTTTTAATTAATTTAAAATTTTTTTATAATAAATTTTTATAATTTTATATTTTTTATAAATATTTTATTTATTTATAAATATTTTTTTTTAAATTTTATTTTTTATTTATATTATTTTTTTATTTTTTTTTTTTTTTATTTTTTATTACTTATTTTTTTTAATAATTTTATTATCAATATTTTTAGTTTTTAATAATTTTTTATTTTTAATATATTTTTTTTTTATTTAATTTTATTTATTTTCTATTAAATATTTTTTTTTTATATTTTGAATTTAAATTATAATTTTTTTTCTTTTTATTATTTTATTTAAATTTATATTTTTTTTAATATATTTTTTTTAATTTATTTTTTTATTTTATTATTATTTTTTTTTTTTTTTGTTATATTTTTTTTAATCTTTTAATTTTTTTTTAATTTTTTTTAATTTTTTTTTTATTTATTTAAAAATTTTTTTATTTAATTTATTTTTTATTTTATATATATTTTTTTTTTTTTTTATATAATTTTTTTAATTTATATTTTTTTTTTATTATTTAAATTTATATTTTTATTTTTAATTTATATTATATATTTATTAATTAATATTTTTTTTTTTTTTTTTTTTTTTATTTTTTTTATTTTTTTATTATAAATCTTAATAATATAAAGTTAATTTTTAATTTTTTTTTTTTCAATTTTTTCTTAATTTTTTTTTTTATTTTTAATTATTTTTAAATTCCTTATTATTTTTTTTTTTTAATTTTTATTTTTTAAAAATTTTTTTTTTATTATTATTTAACTATTCCATGCTCGATTTTTTGACTTTTGTATGTGATTAGGGGGTCTACTGAATGCACTGCAGTGGATGATTCTTTTGCAATTAGTGGTGGGGAGATACTAATTTGACTGGACTATGGAGGATGATCAGAACTGCAGGGTCTACGGAGTGCTCAGTTCCTCAATACCAACCACAGGCTTGTTGTAGCAACTCTGAAATTGCAGCATAAATTGGGAGAATGTACCATCACAGCCCTAGGCTGGATGTTGGCAAGCTCAAGGATGAGAAGGGTAGCTGAGGAGTTTGCAACAGCTGAGTGAGATTTGGGGTATGGGTGCTTTGGGGATCCTAAAAAGTTGTGGAGTGCATTCAAATATCACCATCCTTGATGTTGCCGGTGGATGTCTTGGAACTCACATAGGCAGAAAGATTTATATCTCAAGGTAAACTGGATACATTGATCTATGTCACAGGGCAGGCTTACCGAAAAGCTGAACTGTTAGATTGAGGTGTAAACTTCATATGGTGAGGGGGAAAGGAGGCTTAGTGCAAGGATCTGTGAGGGGGTAAGAGCATCATGTGGTCAAGTGATTCTCGTCTGCTACGGGAACTTACGCTTTGCGTTCCTTCAATGTCCCTCCGTGGCACTGCAGTTAGAGCGGAGGTGTGGTTCTTGACAAAGTGAAGGCCCTGGCCGGTTACCTTGAGCAGACTGTCCCGGGCTGATTCACCAGCTGTTGAGTTGGATGTCAGGGTTGCTACTTTCTCGATTACTGACCTCCAATCAACTGTGATCCACCTTTGTTGTGGAAACAAGGCTGCGGTGAACTGGTTGAAATGGGGTAAAGCCCTGGGATCTGTGGCATCCATGCTGAACTTCTCAAGGCTGATGGAAATGCTGTACTCAGTCGTTGCATACAGTTCTGTGCTCTGCCTGGAACACAGGAATCATCCAAGACTGGAAGAGGGGCTTGTTGTCCTCTCTGGAAAGGAACGGTGATCGCAGGATGCAACAACTACCAAGGGTAATGCTGTCTCAGTACTAAGCAAGGTCTTTGCTCAGATAATTATTTATAGGGTTTGCCACCATCTGCTTGAGAGCACCAGCGCTTGGAGCAGTCAGGCTTTACACCAAAGGGTCGACGATATGTGTGTCCTTACTCTGTAGGTCCTCACAAAGACGACGAGCTTTCGGCAGGGGCTGCTTGTAGCCTATGTTGATCTCTGCAAAGCGTTCGATTGTAAATCGTGATGCCCTCTGGAGGATCTTGGTCTCCTGGGGTGCAACAAAATGATCAATCTAATGCCTGAACTATACTCTGGGACTGAGAGTGCTGTCAGATGTGGTGATTTCATCTCTGACTTATTTCCGCTGTTCTGGAGTTTCTCAGGGTGTGTACTGTCCCCACACTTTTCACGTTGTATGGACTGGATTCTGGGAGGATGTCGGGAGATCAAGCTGCGGTGCATCCTGGAATATCAAGATCTCTGTCTTGATTTAGCAGATGATTCAGTCATCTTTTCAGACACTATGGATATCCTTTTGGGGGCCTCAAGGTACTGACCGAGAGATCAGGCGCTGGGATTATGGGTTTCTGGTCAAAACAAAGATTCAGGCTTCAAGACAATTGGATCCTGCTTTTGTCTGTACCGTTGTGGTGAGGATGTTGAGGTCACAGAGTGATTCTTCTTTGCCGTGATATTCATGTCTCTGCTGGCTGTGAGCCAGAGGTCAATAGATGTCTGGGTCAGGCCGGGAGAGTCATGGATTCGCTGGATCATGGGGTGTGGTGAGTCAGTACCTGTGCAGGAAGATGAAAGTCTGAGTCTTCAGGTCCTTGCTGCTTCCAGTCTTGCTTTATGGATGCGAGACTTGGACTCGACCAGGGATCTGAGACGGAGACTTAATTCCTTGTTACCAGTGTTCGGAGAATTCTTGGCTATCGCTGGTCGAACCTTGTGTCGAATGAGCGGTTGCTGAGAGAGACTCAAATGAGATTTGTTACCTGCATAGTGCATGAGCATCAGCTGCAGCTGTATGACATGTGGCTCGTTTTCCTGACACTGATCCTGCTCACCAATTCTCTCAGTGGGAACTCGTGAGTGGAGGAGGCCAATGGCCAACCACGTGCCTCGTGTTGCAGCAGATTGATCAGACATCAAGATGGGGATGGGCCAGGCATCTGCCTGGGGATGGCCAGCCGGAGGCCCCTGGAGTACGGCGGAAAGTGGACGCAACGATGCGCTGCTCCGGCCATGCTCCCATACCTGACGCCTGACTGAAGCAACCACACCAGATTGGATGTATCATCAGCAACAGTGAAGAATAACAACATTGTCGGAGTATAATTACAATGCCAGAAGCAAGATAGGCTCTCACATTGTAATGGGTTCTTAAAGGCCCGATGAAATCTCTCTCACAATGAGACTGCAATTATATTACACACACAGACACAGACACAGACAGTGCAAGTCAAGCAGACTTCATTGTACTTTCAGTTGAATTGCAAGGACATTGTAATGGATATGTCACACATAGAACCTGTGTTCACCCACATCATGAGCTTGGAGTTCAGATGGGCATACGAACAGGCAACCCACTTTTAAGTTGGTGTTTGTGAAAAGCTCTTTCAGATAAGCAAAATGTGATCACGTTTTATCTGGACAAGTACGAATTAGACTGAACACTTTGTACATTTGCCACATTACTAACCATGCCTCTCCATAAAGTGTAACAATAAATGTCAGTGTGTGTTTACTGTGTGTGTTATGTGTGTACATGGTGTGTGTTGTTCCTCCATAATCCAAAACCATGAAGCCTATCACCTTAAATTTGCAAGCATAAAGGAACTCCAAGCAAGTGCATGACTAAAAATTGGGTGTTTGGGTAATTAAAACACCCTTTTGAAGATAATTAATGGCCTTATTTAATTATATCTTTTCAGGCGCATCCTGGCCACTCGCTCTCCCACGCTGTGCTTAATTCGCCATTTGTGTCGGCCTGCTCAACAATGCTTGACTTGGAACAGGCCGTAGCAGTTTTTCATGATAAATGCTCCAAACTTTTTTTTTCGCTTTCCTAACTCATTCACACCTACGATTGAATGGCTTGATCTTCATCCGACGAATCGCTGTATGCATCGCTTTTGTAAGTGCTATAGTTTTCAAATTAGGAGCTTGAAGGATTTCATGCATTATATGATGTGATTTTTAAGATCTACTCTCAAGGACTAATTCAAGTATATGATAAAATAAAATAATTTCGGTTTGGAGGATCGGATCACATGGACTAAATAACTGTCTAAATCTGGAGTGAAATCTGAAAGTGTTAATCGTGGTTTATTTGGTTTTTGCAAGTATGGCCATTCCATGCTGCTATAGTTGGAAGTCTACCTCTATCAATATCTTGTTGGAGTGCTTGCTTGAGTGCTTAATTCACTTGGCGAGCACTCTACAACTCGTTTGTCAACGTGGTGTAATTGACGTTGTTATCACAGTGGTTGTTGTTTTTAAAAATAAATTACAATGAATTAACACAAAGAGAGGTCTTCAACCGTTTTGTTGGATTGATATACAGTATATTAGGTTAGATCGATGGTGTAATGGTTAGAGCGTCTACTTCTGAATCTGGGAGTTCAGTGGTTCGAACTCTGTCCGAGTCAGACCAAAGACTTCAAGAATGGTATATATGCTGCTTCCTTGGTTGACACTCAGCATTGAAAAGATAAACAATGCTGTGAAGTGGCAAACCACACAATATAACCTTGTCACAAAACTGATGCAGCAGCAGCACAAACTTCTTCCTCTTTATTGTGTTGTGTTCATGTTCTTGTGGGTGGCGGGGAAGTTGGCCCATGTCTTTCACGAACCAGCTGGCCCAGCCTGACATTCGATACACAGCATTTTCATGATCAGCATTTGGAATTTGGTGATGTTGCCAGCATCACCTACTCTTCACAAAGACACCGTTGTAGTCTTAGCATCCACTAACTAATTCCAGCAGATGGGATGCCCAGTTAACGTCAATCTGAGGGACGGCACACAATGATGAATCACCCTGCCTATGACACACCGGGATCACTAGTTTAAGCTGGGACAGAATTTGAACCCAGATTGGACATCTTACAGGTAAGGATGGTATAATAAAATCCATGAGGTATATGGGATATAATCCCTGTTCCCCTTAAGTATTTTATGACTTTGTTGCCTAACCTAAATTGCGGTTTTAAACAGTCATTTTCTTAGAAATAACTTACAACACACGAGGCACCTGTCTGGGAAAGGGGTGGAAATCCGGAGGGAGGGGGTGGCTCAGAGGTGGGAGGAAGGAGGGAAGCGTGTGGGGTGGTTCCGAAGGGAGGGGGGTGGGTGGAAGAGGGTGGGGTCAGTCGAGGAAGGGATGGGGTGGAGTCATACCAAAGACTTCAAAAATGGTATGTGCTGCTTTCTTCTTGCCATTCAACATTTAAAATTTTAAGAGCATGGACAATCATAGGTAGGCATCAATGGGGAGGAGGAATTCCACATGGAAATGCCCACTGAGTGTGGTGAGAAATGCAGCACCATTGTGACGTCGCTGTACCCGTAGTATCCCAGGAGTGAAGGCCCTTCCCCCAAGCTCAGTGGCTGTGTTACGGTTTGTCTCGTCAGTATGTCCATGGTTGTGTGAGTGGCACCTTCATTACAGACCTTAGACCTTGTATCTATGTCGTGTATAATCGCTTGGCTAGTGCTGTATAAAGATGCAAGTCTTTGCTTTTACATCTTATAACAAGACATTGTAAAGTCCCCATCACTGCCACAGTGGGATAGCATTGGAAATGTAACATAGGCCATCATAAGGGTGACAATATGTCCACACAGCACTGTTGACAAACTGAATGACCCTAAGGTGCATTCAATTTGATCGAAAGAATAAAAAATACCCAGAAAAGTTTGCCACCTCATGTCAAGGTTTGTCAACCGGTTAAGAGCTAAATCCTCACCGAGAAGCTCACAGTGGCGGCCTGTCCAGTTTCTGAGGACACACACACTCGAAAGGTTACACGTGCCGCCATTGATGCAGCCACAGTGGAGGCCACAGTTGGCCGTAGAAGCCACTGCTGCATTCTGATTTGTGAGAAAGGCAATTGACAAAAGCTCTATCTCACAGTTCATTTTCAGATTAAAAACAAGCAAGAGGAATCTCCAATGAATAATAATCCGTGTGTGAGTGAACCTTTTTCGCACAGTGACCGTGGAACCGGTTCACATGAGCACCATAGGATCCGGTAAGCAAGGTGAACTACAACCACACTCTCCAGCTCTCTGTGCAGAATCGTCCAAATGTGTTGGGTCCACATCCTTTACAGAACACAAACAGAGAGATGGACAGACGCACACACACTTTTATAATCTCGCCACCAAGGTGGAAGAAGGTTATGTTTTCACCCCTCTCTATCTGTTTGTCTGTTGTTTGTGCTGTATGTTTGTGTGCAGATATATCAAAAAGTTGTGGACGAGATTGGATGAAATTAGGTGGGCAGTTGGGTGTGTGACAAGGACGAACTGGTAGTTTTTGGGAAGATCTGGATCCGGATCCGGCTACGAGAATTTTTAAAGTGATTCTTCATCTTGAGAGATAGGCCAAAAAAACGATATTGACATGACATTTCAAAATTGTATTGGCCGATTTTTTGTGGATCAGGCATTGCTTGTGGAGGTATGCGCTCTGCGAGTGCCCTTCTAGCTTTCTGTTACACATAAAGTTATTTAAAATGTTCTGTCATGTATCTCATTAATGCACATTTGATCTTCTTGATTCAATTACAAAAATAAAAGCTTTTAAAAGCCCCTGATCCCTAAAAAAAAGAAAGAAAAAAGCCAGGAAATCAAAACCCTCCGCTACCCCACCCCCGCCCTGCCCCCCAATCAGAAATCCAACAACGTCTAAAATTCACACCAATAAATGGCAAGAAATGTACACTACTAAAAAATTGCAGAAAACCCCCATCCCAAAAGCACACTTTTCAGTGGGTGCACCGAAAACAGAACTTTAGCTTTCTAATTAAAAAAAAACGATTGAAACATATCTTAAAACTGAATTCGAAAGTCTGCAATCTGTTTAGGATTTTGGGTTTGAGTGTACAGTCAGGAGTGCAAATAAAGCAATGGAGGCGACAGGTACGATCACAGCGGGTCATAAAGCCAGGTGGGCAAATGCACTGCCCGTGTAATCGTGGCACACTCTCCGTTGAGCAAGCCGGGCAGCGATGCTTCAATCTTTCCTCATCTGGGTGGGGCATCCTGAAAATACACAGGTGACCAGAAGAACTCTTTCATCTCGGTACAGAATGTGTTACTCCTGAGGTTGAGATTCACTGCAGTTTAACAAAGGGAAACCTAGAGCAATCGAGCCCTGCTGCACGCGGATCCACGAACGTCACAACAGAAACACAAATTCTCAGGCCTGGAAGCTAAACGAAAATCCAGCTGTGTCTCAGACTAGCAAGCTAAGTATGCCAGCGTAAGTTGTGTAATAGTGGCCAATCAAGTATGATATTCTAAAAACAGTCAACATCCAGACAACCTCTTGACGTCATAACTTTTCTGGCATTGCAAAGCGAATACATTATTACTCGTATTATAATCATCATAATCATCAGAATTACGTGAACATCATTGTGTGTAATCAGATAAGGAAATCAATTAATATAGGGTCACTTCAGATTGGTAAGTTTTAAAACGTGTCAGAAAAGTTGTACTTTTGAGATTTAAAAGTTATGCATTTTAAATGTTGGTTATTTTGTGTTTTGTTCTGAGCACGTCAACAAATGCTGGGCATCCCAGGTTCAAATCACGAATAGCATGTTCATTTGTGCTATTGGTGTGTCATGTCAGGTACGGTGATGTCTGATAAATATTTTTTCTACGAGTGATAATATACAAGGCTCTCCATAAGCCCGTCCATAACTTCCGAACAGTTTTGTGGCTGAGAGGCAACCTGGGACAGGTGACCATTCTGTCACCAAACCCGGAAGGTTGTGCTTCAGTATGAAAGGAAATACAAGGAATGAAAAGGAATACGGAACACTCTGTCTTTCTGTGTGGTTTCTTTCATGATAATTTCGTGTGGTTGTACAGATCCGAGACTTGTACAACGTTCGCACAAATTTACGCAGGTAGATGCCTTCGACAAGCAATGTTCCACACCTTGAGAGCTCAGTAGTTCCACCACATCATGAATCATCAGTCCGTCAAAGCCTCTTACAGAACTTTCTCTGGCACGTCTCCCTTCCAAGTGGATGGCATAGACCCAGGGGTCATCCCAAAATAAGATGGCTTGACTCATCAAGACTCCAGATAGCAAAATCAGCCTATCGTGTCTCTTGCCTCATTATAGACAACAAAATATATCAGATTCATTTATGCAGTGCATGCTGGGGAATCCCCAACAAGGTCTCAAGTCAGTTAGTCAGTCAAGTCTTTGGAAAATTGCCATGGGACCTTTCATGTCACAAACAATGCTAGCAGATGAGAGAACCGTGCTTAATGCCCCTCTGTAGGAGACACAGTCATTGATGCAAGGTCTGATTGCAAGGCACAAGAGTGCAGTTTATAGTTAGGTCAGGAATCAACCCAAACTAGAAAGCTAAACGAGTTATCCTGTCAGCACCTGCAGCCTTAGATAACTAAAAAATTATATATATGTAATCTGAATCGAATCCTAACTCGACGAGGCAACAGGCACAAATGGAGTCCCATCGCGCGTTGCTGCACAACCTGCAGTGACGAGTGTCACCTACATGCGAGCCCATTGTTCTGCTGCGGATCACAGTCAGGAGGTTTGCAGTCAGGAATAATAAATCCACAAGAAGCACACTAACTCAATGTCACGACGATGACATCATGTACACAAATTATACACACATCACTCCAAAGTAGGAGAGAAGATAGGACGATACTATGTGCGAGGTTGGGCTGCCAGCAGCTCCTTGTATTGGGCACAATCCTGGACGGGTCGCCACTCCGACACAGGATACCAGCATGTGGTACTCATTTTGCCGACCTCGGAAGGTGGAGCTGAGTTAACCCACCTGGTATGATTCAACAGCTGAGAGGGATTTGAACTCAGGACCCTAGGATCCAAAGCCGACCCTAACCATTAAGCCAACATCAGGCATAGGCCACACCTCCAAAGTAGGAGGCATCCGTATGGTACTGAGCTTTGCACTGAGATTAATAAAGCCTATGGTCATGGATGGAAAAGCAGAGATGTCGATCTATATTTCGCCCTTGTTGTGGGCTCATCAGGAAACATACTGCTGATCGTTTATTGGTGACCAAATTAGTATATTATATATTATATTATTATATAATATTATATAATCAGGCATCACTGTAGCTGGTCCAGTTAGATCAGAATGCATACACCATGTTGGTGTTATATGCAGCCTGTAGCTGTTGGTTGCATAAGTTGTGGAAGTGTGGCTGTACGCTGATGCAGTACTCCTGATACCAGTAAGCTAGTACTCATTTTTCGACCTCAGAAGGATACGGCTGAGTTAATCCACCTGGTGTTCTTTTAACGGCATGAGAGGGGCTCAAATTCAAGACTAAGATCTTAAGCCAGCCAACTTAACCATAAAGCCACACAGCTGACATCAAATGAATGATAGCACTGCAATACTCACTTCGCATTATGAGTTTGGTGCAGCTGCCCTGAAGCCACGTTTGTCGAGGTCGTGGGCAGTAAATTCCGTGAATTTGGCCGACATTGGGAGTTTAGAACCACCTTGCTATCAACGACCTCGTCACTGGTGTCATTGTCTCGTATTTACTTGGAAGCAGACATAATAATAACAAAATGAGCCAGTGCAACCTGAGTGAATTGTAAATTGTTAGACAATCCGTAGCATGAAGAGATAAACTGAAGCACAAATACCAATAAGCAGCACATTATAATTATCAATCATAATGCATTAAAAAGCCTGAGTTTGTTTAATAATCCTCACAGTTAGGGAATCGACGAATAAGGAGGTGAATAGACACAACATGGTCATATCTAAAAGGAAACACTTTGAGGTGACTGAGCATCCCTCAAACATTTCAATGATAAACTAATTAATTAAACAAAAGAGAGTCGGTTTTAACAACAGAATAGATTAGATAGATTATCGAATATAATCTATTACATATATTATATATATATATATATATATATATATATTTATAATAATAGGTAGATAGATAGATACAGATAAATAGGTGGGAATGATATATGGTAGCTAGATGATAGATGATGGAAGATGGAATATATGGATGAGATGGTGTGATATATGGATAGCTAGATAGAGAGATAGATGGAATGGATATATGATAAGCTAATAGATGGAATGGATATATGGATAGCTGATGAGATAGAAGATAGATAGATAGATAGATAGATAGACAGATGGATAGACAGATAAATACGTCAGGGAATGGATATATGGATAGCGAGATAGAGAGATAGATGGAATGGAATATAGGATAGTAGATAGAAGAGATGAATGGAATGGATTATAGATAGATAGACAGTAGATAGAGGGAATGGATTAAGATAGATAGAGGAATGGATATATAGATAGATAGATGGATAGATAGAGGGAATGGAAATATAGATAGATAGATAGTTGAGGAGATGGATATATAGATAGATAGATGGGATGATATGAGGGAATGGATATATAGATAGAGACAGCTGATAGAGGGAATGGATATATAGATAGATAATGGAATAGATGAGAGGATGGACATAGATAGATAGATAGATAGATAGATAGATAGAGGGAATGGATATATAGTAGATAGATGCGATAGATAGATGGAATGGATATAATGATAGATAAGACAGCTAGATAGAGGAATGGATATATAGATAGATAGACAGCTAGATAGAGGGAATGGATATATAGATAGATAGATGGATGATAGAGGGAATGGAAATATAGATAGATAGATAGATAGAGGGAATGAGATATATAGATAGATAGATGGATAGATAGAGGGAATGGAAATATAGATAGATAGATAGATGATAGATAGGGGGAATGGATATATAGAGATAGACAGCAAGTAGAGGGAATGGATATTGATAAGTGGATAGATAGAGGATGGATTATAGTTAGATAGCAGTGTAGAGGATGGATATTAGATAGATAGCATGGATAGATAGAGGAATGGAAATATAGATGATAGATAGATAGATAGAGGAATGGATATATAGATAGATAGACAGCAAGATAGAGGAATGGATATATAGATCAATAAATAGATAGATAGAGGGAATGGAAATATAAGATAGATAGATGAGGGAATGGATATATAGATCAACAGATGGATATATGAGGGAATGGATATATGGATAGTAGATAGAGATATAGATGGAATGGATATTTGAGATCAATAGATAGAGGGATGGAAATATAGATAGATAGTTATGATAGAATAGATAGATAGATAGATCATAGATGGAATGGATATATAGATATATAGAATGGATATATAGATATATAGAATGGATATGATATATAGATGATAAATATTATAGTACATATATATATAATACTATATTATATATATATATATAATATATAGTAGATAGATAGATCAGATCAATAGTAGAGGAATGGATATATGGTGCCTGTAATTAGATAGATAGATAACGAATGGATAGACGATAATATGTGGGAATGGGC
>CM068958.1:63288938-63301228 GCA_035128595.1 Eptatretus atami | reverse complement strand
CAGAATGGATAGACAGATAAATATGTCGAGGGAATGGATATATGGATAGCGAGATAGATAGACAGAATGGATAGACAGATAAATACGTCGAGGGAATGGATATATGGATAGCTAGATAGAGAGATAGATGGAATGGATATATGGATAGCTAGATAGAGAGATAGATGGAATGGAGATATAGATAGATAGACAGCTAGATAGAGGGAATGGATATATAGATCAATAGAGGGATAGATAGAGGGAATGGAAATATAGATAGATAGACAGAGGGAATGGATATATGGATAGCTCGATAGAGAGATAGATGGAATGGATATATAGATAGATCAATAGATAGAGGGAATGGAAATATAGATAGATAGAACAGTCAGCCTACAATGCCAGTAATAAGTGAATTACATAGAATGCCCTGTGAAGAGAATTAATCAGACAAAAGACATGCTGGAACATCCCAGCTGAAGTTCAATTGTATGACATCTTACGTTTTCTTTTCACAATGGATATTTGATTTTGCTTTAACATATATATATATATATATATATATATAATATATTATTATATAAATATATATTAATTGATATATCCCAATCCTAATCTATCTTGCTATCTATGATCCATTCCCTCTAGTTATCTATCCATCTATAATCCATTCTCTCTCTCTCTGTCTCTTGTCTCTGTCTCTGTCTCTGTCTCCTTGTCTCTGTATACTACTATATCATATATATATATATATATATTTGTCATATCATTCTATATATCTATATATCATTCTAATCTATATATCATTCCATTATGGATCTATCTATCTATCTATATTTCCTTCCTCTATCTTTTTATATATCCATTCCATCTATCTCTCTATCGAGCTATCCATATATCCATTCCCTCTGTCTATCTATCTATATTTCCATTTTTACTATTCCTCTATTGTATATATATTTCTCAATCTAGCTGTCTATCTATCTATATCTCCAATTCATCTATCTCTCTATCTAGCTATCCATATTCCATTCCATCTATTTTCTATCTAGCTATCCATATATCCATCCTCGACGTATTTATCTGTCTATCCATTGTCTATCTATCTCGCTATCCATATATCCATTCCCTCGACATATTTATCTGTCTATCCATTCTGTTATCTATCTATCTATCTATTACAGCTACCATATATCCATTCCTTACTACCTATGTATCTGTATCTATCTATCTACCTATAATATATATATATATATATATATATATATATATTATATATATATATCTGTCTATCCATTCTATATATCTATATATCCATTCTATATATCTATATATCCATTCTATATATCTATATATCCATTCCATCTATGGATCTATCTATCTATCTATCTATCTATACTATCTATATTTCCATTCCTCTATCTATTGATTCTATTAATATACCATTCCATCTATATCTCTATCTAGTATCCATATATCCATTCCTCATATATATCCATCTGTTGATCTATATATCCATTCCTCTATCTATCTTCTATATTTCCATTCCCTCTATCTATCTATTTATTGATCTATATATCCATCCCTCTATCTTGACTGTCTATGCTATCTATATATCCATTCCTCTATCAACTATCTATCTATCTTATCTATATTTCCATTCCTCTATCTATCGCATGCTATCTAACTATAATATCCATTTCCCTCTATACTATCCATCTATTGATCTATATATCCATTCCCTCTACTTGCTGTCTATCTATCTATATATCATTCCCCCTATCTATCTATCTATTATCTATCTATCTATATTTCATTCCTCTATCTATCCATCTATCTATCTATATATCCATTCCCTCTATCTATCTATTATCTATATTTCCATTCCCTCTATCTACCATCTATCTATCTATATATCCATTCCCTCTATCTAGCTGTCTATCTATCTTATATATCCATTCCTCTATCTAGCTGTTCTATCTATCTTATATACCATTCCATCTATCTATCCATCTATCTATCTATATATCCATTCCCTCTATCTATCTATCTATCTATCTATCTATCGTTTCCATTCCCTCATCTATTCCATTATCTATCTATATATCCATTCCCTCTATCTAGCTGTCTATTATCTATATATCCATCCCCCATCTCTATCTATCTTATATCCATTCCTCTAACTATCATCATCTATCATCTATCTATCTATCATCATCTCCATCCTCTATCTATCCATCTATCTATCTATATATCCATTCGCTTATCTATCTATCTATATTTCCATTCCCTCTATCTACTGCTATCTATCTATATATCCATTCCTCTATCTACTTCTATTCTATCTTATATCTTCCCTCTATCTTATCTATAATCCATTCCATCTATCTCTCTATCTAGCTATCCATATATCATTCCATTATCTCTCTATCTCGCATCTATATCATTCCCTGACGTATTTATCTGTCTATCCATTTCTGTCTTATCTATCTATCTATCTATCTATCTAGCTATCCATATATCCATTCTCATTATCTACTATCTATATATATCCATCCATTATCTCTTTCAGCTATCCATATATCCATTCTCTTCATATATCATCCATCTATCTATCTATCTACGCTATCCATATATCATTCCGTCACCTATTTATCTGTATCTATCTATCTACATATATATATATAATATATATATATATATATATATATATATATATATATATAATAATGTATTTGTATATTCTGTATATCATCTAATCTATTCTTGATGTAAAACCGATCTCTTTTGTTTAATTAATTAAGTTTATCATTGAAATGTTTGAGGGATGCTCAGTCACCTCAAAGTGTTTCCTTTAGATTAGACCATGTTGTGTCTATTCACCTCCTTATTCGTCTGATTCCCTAACTGTGTAGGAATTATTAAACAAACTCAGGCTTTTTAATGCATATGATTGATAATTAAATAATTGGTGCTGTGCTTTTATGGTATTTTGTGGCTTCAGTTTATCTCTTCATGCTCACGGATTGTCTAACAGAAATTTACAATTCACTCAGGTTGCACTGGCTCATTATTGTTATTATTATGTCTGCTTCCAAGGTAAATACGAGACATGACACCAGTGACGAGGTCGTTGATAGAAGGTGGTTCTAAACATCCCAATGTCGGCCCAAATTCATCGGAATTACTGCCCAAGACCTGTCGACAAACGTGGCTTCAGGGCAGCTGCACCAAACTCATAATGCGAAGTGAGTATTGCAGTGCTATTCATTATCATTGATGTCTGAGCTGGTGTTGGCTTTATGGTTAAGTGGCTGGCTTAAGATCTTAGGTCTTGAATTTGAGCCCCTCTCATGCCGTTAAAAAGAACACCAGGTGGATTAACTCAGCCTGTCTCCTTCTGAGGTCGAAAATATGAGTACTAGCTTACTGGTATCAGGAGTACTGCATCAGCGTACAGCCACACTTCCACAATATGCAACCAACAGCTAACAGGCTGCATATGAAACACCAACATTGGTGTATGGCATTCTGACCTAACTGGACCAGCTACAGTGATGCCTGATTATATATATTATATATATATATATATATATATATATATATATATATAACCTAATTTGGTCACCAATAAACGATCAGCAGTATGTTGTCCTGATGAGCCCACAACAAGGGCGAAATATAGATCGACATCTCTGCTTTCTTCCATCCATGACCATAGGCTTTATTTAATCTCAGTCTGCAAAGCTTCAGTACCATACGGATGCCTCCTAACTTTGGAGGTGTTGGCCTATGCCTGATGTGGCTTAATGGTTAGGGTGGCGGCTTTGGATCCTAGGGTCCTGAGTTCAAATCCCTCTCAGCTGTTGAATTCATACCAGGTGGGGTTAACTCGACTGCCATCCTTCCGAGGTCGGCAAAATGAGTACCACATGCTGGTTACCTGTGTCGGAGTGGCGACCCGTCCAGGATTGTGCCCAATAGCCAAGGAGACTGCTTGGCAGCACACGCTCTGCACAGAGTATGGTCCCAATCTTCCTCTCCTCCTAATTTGGAGTGATGTGTTGGTATAATTGTGTTACATGATGTCATCGTCGTGACATTGAGTTAGTGTGCTTCTTTGGTTGATTATTATTCCTGACTGCAAACCTCCCTGACTGTGATCCCGGCAGAAGACAATGGGCTCGCATGGTAGGTGACACTCGTCACTGCAGTTGTGGCAGCAAGCGCTGTGATGGGATCCATTTGTGTCCTGTTGCCTCGTCGAGTTAGGAGTCGATTCAGATTACATATATATGAATTTTTTAGTTATCTAAGGCTGCAGGTGCTGACAGGATAACTCAGTTTAGCTTTCTAGTTTGGGTTTGATTCCTGACCTAACTATAAACTGACAATCTTGTGCCTTGCAATCAGAGCCTTGCATCAATGACTGTGTCTCCTACAGAGGGGCATTAAGCACGGTTTCTCATCTGCTAGCATTGGTTTGTGACATGAAAGGTCCCATGGCATATTCCAAAGACTTGACTGACGTACTTGGACTTGAGGACCTTGTTGGGGATTCCCCAGCATTGGCACTGCATAAATGATCTGATTATATTTTGTTGTCTATAATGAGGCAAGAGACCACGATAGGGCTGATTTTGGCTATCTGTGAGTCCTTTTGATTAGTCAAGCCATCTTATTTTGGATGACCCCTGGGTCTATGCCATCCAGCTTGGAAGGGACGACGGTGCGCAGCAGAGAGATTCTTGTAGAGGCTTTGACGGATCTGATGATTCATGATGTGGTGGAACTACTGCATGCTCTCAAGGTGTGGAGACATTGCTTGTCGAAGGCATCTAGCCTGCGTAAATTTGTTGCGTTAACGTTGTACAAGTCTCGGATCTGTACAACCACACAGAATTATCAATGAAGAAAACCACACAGAAAGACAGAGTGTCCGTATTTCCTTTTCATTCCTGTATTTCCTTTCATACTGAAAGCAACAACCTGTCCAGGGTTGGTGACAGAATGGTCACCTGTCCCAGGTTGCCTCTCAGCCACAGAAACTGCTTCGGAAGGGTTATGGACGGGCTTATGGAGAGCCTTGTATATTTACACTCGTAGAAAAAATATGTTTTATCAGACATCACCGTAACCTTGACATGAACACACAATAGACCAAATGAACATGCTATTCGTGATTTGAAACCTGGGATGCCCAGCATTTTGTTGACGTGCTCAGAACAAAACACAAAATAACCCAACATTTAAAATGCATAACTTTTTAAATCTCAAAAGTCAAATTTTCTGACACGTTTTAAAGCTTACTCTAACATCTGAAGTGACCCTATATTAATTGATTTTCTTATTTCTGATTAACACACATGATGTTCACGTAATTCTGATGATTATGAGATATTATAATACGAGTAATAATGTATGGCGCTTTAGCAATGCAGAAAGTTATGACGTCAAGAGGTTGTCTTGGATGTTGACTGTTTTTAGAATATCATACTTGATTGGCCACTTATTACACAACTTACGCTGGCATACTTAGCGTGGCTAGTCCTGAGAGCACAGCTGGATTTTCGTTTAGCTTCCAGGCCTGAGAATGTTTTGTGTTTCTGTGTACGTGACGTTCGTGGCAGATCCGCGTGCAGCAGGGCTCGATTGCTCTAGGTTTCCCTTTGTTAACTGCGTGCAATGTGAATCTCAACCTCAGGATGTAACACATTCCTGTACCGAGATGAAGAGTTCTTCTGGTTCACCTGTGATTTCAGGATGCCCAGCCCAGATGAGGGGGAAGATTGCAAGCATCGCTGCCCGGCTTGCTCCACGGAGAGTGTGCCACGATTACACGGGCAGTGCATTTGCCCACTGGCTTTATGGCACCCGCTGTGAGATCGGTACCTGTCGCTTCTCCATTGCTTTATTTTGCACTCCTGACTGTTAACTCAAACCAAAAATCCTAAACAGATTGCAGACTTTCGAATTCAGTTTTTAGATATGTTTCAATCGTTTTTTTTTAATTAGAAGCTAAAGTTCTGTTTTCGTGCCACCACTGAAAAGTGTGCTTTTGGGATTGTGGGGTTTTCTGCAATTTTTTAGTAGTGTACATTTCTTGCCATTTATTTGGTGAATTTTAGACGTTGTTGGGATTTTCTGTTTGGGGGGCAGGGGCGGGGGGTGGGGTAGCGGAGGGTTTTGATTCCTGGCTTTTTTCTTTCTTTTTTTTTTAGGGATCAGGGCTTTTAAAAGCTTTTTATTTTTGTAATTGAATCAAGAAGATCAAATGTGCATTAATGAGATACATGGACAGAACATTTTAAATAACTTTCATGTGTAACAGAAAGCTAGAAGGGCAACTCGGCAGAGGCGCATACCTCCACCAAGCAATGCCTGATCCACAAGAAATATCGGCCAATATCAATTTTGAAATGTCATGTCATATATCGTTTTTTGGCCTATCTCTCAAGAGTGAGAATCACTTTAAAAATTCTCGTAGCCGATCCGATCCAGATCTTCCCCAAAAAACTACCAGTTCGTCCTTGTCACACACACCAACGCTGCCACCTAATTTCATCCAATCCGTCCACAACTTTTTGAGATATCCTGCACACAAACATACAGACAAACAACAGACAAACAGATAGAGAGGGGGTGAAAACATAACCTTCTTCCACCTTTGGTGGCGAGTTAATAAAGAGTGTGTGTGCGTCTGTCCATCTCTCTGTTTGGTTCTGTAAAGGATGTGGACCCACACATTTGACGATTCTGCACAGAGAGCTGTGGAGAGTGTGGTTGTAGGGCTTCACCTTCTGCTTACCGATCCCTATGGTTGCTCATGTGAACCGGGTTCCACGGCTCACTGTGCGAAAAAGGTTTCACTCACACACGGATTATTATTCACTTGGAGATTCCTCTCTGCTTGTTTTTAATCTGAAATGAATACTGTGAGATAGAGCTTTTGTCTATTTGCCTTTCTCACAAATCAGAATGCAGCAGTGGCTTTCTACGGCCAACTGTGGCCTCCACTGTGGCTGCATCAATGGCGGCACGTGTGAACCTTTCGAGGGTGTGTGTGCCTCAGAACCTGGACAGGCCGCCACTGTATGCTTCTTCGGTGAGGATTTAGCTCTTAACCGGTTGACAAACCTTGACATGAGTGGCAAACTTTTCTGGGTATTTTTTATTCTTTCGATCAAATTGAATGCACCTTAGGGTCATTCAGTTTGTCACCAGGCTGTGTGGACATATTGTCAACCCTTATGATGGCCTATGTTACATTTCCAATGCTTATCCCCACTGTGGCAGTGATGGGGAACTTTACAATGTCTTTGTTAAAGATGTAAAAGCAAAGACTTGCATCTTTATAACAGCACTAGCCAATCGGATTATACACGACATAGATACAAGGTCTAAGGCTCGTAATGAAGGTGCACTCACACAACCATGGACATACTGACGAGACAAACCGTAAACACAGCCACTGAGCTTGGGGGGAAGGGCCTTCACTCCTGGGATACTACGGGTACAGCGACGTCACAATGGTGCTGCATTTCTCACCACACTCAGTGGGGATTTCTCATGTGGAATGTCCTCCTCCCCATTGATGCCTACCTATGGGATTGTCCATGCCTTTAAAATTTTAAATGTTGAATGGCAAGAAAGAAAGCAGCACATACCATTTTTGAAGTCTTTGGTATGACTCCAACCCCATCCCTTCCCGACTGACTCCCACCCTCTTTCCACCCACCCCCCTCCCTTCGGAATCCCACCCACACCTTCCTCCTTCCTCCCACCTCTGAGCCACCCCCTCCCTCCGGATTTCCACCCCTTTCCCAGACAGGTGGTGCCTCGTGTGTTTGTAAGTTATTTCTAAAGAAATGACTGTTTAAAAACCGCAATTTAGGTTAGGCAACAAAGTCATTACAAATACTAAGGGGAACAGGGATGTATATCCCATATACCTCATGGATTTTATTATACATCCTCTACCTGTAAAGATGTCCAATCTGGGTTCAAATTCTGTCCCAGTATAACTATGATCCCGGTGTGTCATAGGCAGGGTGATTCATCATTGTGTGCGTCCCTCAGATTGACGTTAACTGGGCATCCCATCTGCTGGAATTAGTTAGTGGATGCTAAGACTACAACGGTGTCTTTTGTGAAGAGTAGGTGATGCTGGCAACATCACCAAATTCAAAATGCTGAGCATGAAAATGCTGGTTAGTCGAATGTCAGGCTGGGCCACTGGTTCGTGAAAGACATGGGCCAAGTTCCCCCGGCAACCCACAAGAACATGAACACAAGAACCAATAAAGAGGAAGAAGTTTTGTGCTGCTGCTGCATCAGTTTTGTGACAAGGTTATATTGTGTGGTTTGCCATTGTCTTCAAGCATTGTTTATTCTTTTCAATGCTGAGTGTCAACCAAGGAAGCAGCATATATATCCATCTTGAAGCTTTGGTCTGACTCGGACAGAGTTCGACCACTGAACTCCCAGATTCAGAGTAGACGCTCTAACCATTACACCATCGTATCTAACCTAATATACTGTATATCAATCCAACAAAACGGTTGAAGATTACCTTCTTTGTGTTGAATGTCAATTGTAATTTATTTTTAAAAACAACATACCACTGTGATAACAACGTCAATTACACCACTGTTGACAAACATCGAAGCTTGTAGAGTGCTCGCCAAGTGGAATTAAGCACTCAAGCAAGCACTCCAACAAGATGATTGATAAGGAATGCTGACTTGCCAAGCGATACCAAGCTGATTGGTAATGGCCATACTTGCAAAAACAAATAAACCACGATTGCTTAACATGTTTCAGTTTCACTCCAGATTTATGACAGTTATTTAGTCCATGTGATCCGATCCTCCAAACCGAAATTATATTCTCTATTTTATCATATACTTGATTAGTCTTGAGAGTAGATCTTAAAAATCACATCATATAATGCATGAAATCGTTCAAGCTCCTAATTTGAAAACTATGCACTTACAAAAGCGATGCATAGCGATTTCGTCGGGATGAAGATCAAGCCATTCAATCTTAGGTGTGAATGAGTGAGGAAAGCGAAAAAAAAAGTTTGGAGCATTTATCATGAAGAAACTGCTCGGCCTGTTCCAAGTCAGCATTGTGAGCAGGCCGAACAAAAATGGCGATTTAAGCCAATGCGTGGAGAGCGAGGTGGCCGAGGATGCGGCCTGATAGGATATAATTAAATAAGGCCATTAATTATCTTCAAAAGGGTGTTTTAATTAACCCAAACACCCAATTTTTAGTCATGCACTTGCTGGAGTTCCCTTGGATGCTTGCAAATTTAAAGGTGAATAGGCTTCATGGTTTTGGAGTATGGAGGAAACACACACACACATGCACACACAAGTGACAACACACACTGACATTTATTGTTACAACTTTATGGAGAGTGCATGGTTAGTAATGTGGCAAATGTACAAAGTGTTCAGTCTCTGAATTCGTACTTGTCCAGATAAAACGTGATCACATTTTGCTTATCTGAAAGAGCTGTTTCACAAACAACCAACTTAAAAGTGGGTTGGCCTGTTCGTATGCCCATCTGAACTCCAAGCTCATGAAGTGGGTAACACAGGTTCTAATGTGTGACATATCCAATTACAATGTCCTTGCAATTCAACTGAAGTACAATGAAGTCTGCTTGACTTGCACTGTCGTGTGCTGTGTCTGTGTGTGTAATATAATTGCAGTGCTCATTGTGAGAAGAGATTTCATCGGGCCTTTAAGAACCCATTACAATGTGAGAGCCTATCTTGCTTCTGGCATTGTACTTGTAACTCCGACAATGTTGTTATTCTTCACTGTTGCTGATGAATACATCCAATCTGGTGTGGTTGCTCAGTCAGGTCAGGTCAGTATGGGAGCATGGCCGGAGCAGCGCATCGTTGCGTCCACTTTCCGCCGTACTCCAGGGGCCTCCGGCTGGCCATCCCCAGGCAGATGCCTGCCATCCCCATCTTTGGATGCTGATCAAATCTGCTGCAACACGAGGCACGTGGTTGGCCTTGGCCTCCTCCACTCAACGAGTTCCCTCACTGAGAGAATTGGTGAGCAGGATCAGTGTCAGGAAAACGAGCCACATGTCATACAGCTGCAGCTGATGCTCATGCACTATGCAGGTACAAATCTCATTTGAGTCTCTCTCAGCAACGCGTCATTCGACACAAGGTTCGACCAGCGATAGCAAGAATTCTCCGAAGACACTGGTAACAAGGAATTAAGTCTCCGTCTCAGATCCCTGGTCAGAGTCCAAGTCTCGCATCCATAAGCAAGACTGGAAAGCAGCAAGGACCTGAAGACTCAGACTTTCATCTTCCTGCACAGGTACTGACTGCACACCACACCCCATGATCCAGCGAATCCATGACTCTCCAGGCCTGACCAGACATCTATTGACCTCTGGCTCACACCAGCAGAGACATGAATATCACTGCAAAGTAGTGAACTCTGTGACCTCAACATCCTCAACCCAAACGGTACAGACAAGATAGCAGATCCAAGTGTCTTGAAGCCTGTCTTTGTTTTGACCCAGACCCATATCCAGCAGCCTGACTCTCGTCAGTACCTTGAGGGCCCCCAAAAGGATATCCATAGTGTCTGAAAAGATGACTGATCATCTGCTAAATCAAGGACAGAGATCTTGATATTTCCATGATGCACCGCAGCTTGATCTCTCCGACATCCTCCCCAGAATCCAGTCCATACAAGCGTGAAAAGTGTGGGGACAGTACACACCCTGAGAAACTCCAGTAACAGCGGAAATAAGTAGAGATGTACACCACATGTAGCACTCTCAGTCCCAGAGTATAGTTCAGCATTAGATTGATCAGTTTTGTTGGCACCCCAGGAGACCAAGATCCTCCAGAGGGCATCACGATTTACTGATCGAACGCTTGCAGAGATCAACATAGGCTACAAGCAGCCCCTGCCGAAAGTCTCGTCGTCTTGGTGAGGACCATACAGAGTAAGGACACACTAAATCGTCGACCCTTTGTTGTAAAGCCTGACTGCTCCAAGCGCTGGTGCTCAAGCAGATGGTGGCAAACCCTATAAATAATTATCTGAGCAAAGACCTTGCTTAGTACTGAGAGAGCATTACCCTTGGTAGTTGTTGCAGTCCTGGCGATCACCGTTTCCTTTCCAGAGAGGACAACAAGGCCCCTCTTCCAGTCATTGGATGATTCGTGTGTTCCAGGCAGAGCACAGAACTGTATGCAACGACATGAGTACAGCATTTCCATCAGCCTTGAGAAGTTCAGCATGGATGCACAGATCCCAGGAGCTTTACCCATTTCAACCAGTTCACCGCAGCCTTGTTTTCCCAAACAAAGGTGGATCACAGTTGATTGGAGGGCAGTAATCGAGAAAGTAGCAACCCTGACATCCAACTCAACAGCTGGTGAATCAGCCCGGGACAGCTGCTCAAGGTAACCGGCCAGCGGCCCTTCACTTTGTCAAGAAAACCACCCTCCGTCTAACTGCAGTGCCCGAGGGACGGAATTGAAGGAACGCAAAGCGTAAGTTCCCCTGTAAGGCAGACGAGAATCACTTGACCACAGGTTGATGCTCTACCCCCTCACAGATTCCTTGCACATAAGCCTCCTTGTCCCCCTCACCATATGTACGTTTACACCTCAATCTGAACAGTTCAGCTTTGCCGTAAGCTGCCCTGTGACATGATCAATGGTATCCAGTTTACCTTGAGAATAAAATTCTCTTTGCCTATGGTGAGTTCCAAGACATCACCGGCAACATCAAGGATGGTGATATTTGAATGCACTCCACAACTTTTTAGGATCCCCAAAGCCCCATACCCCAAATCTCACTCAGCCTGTTGCAAACTCCCTCAGCTACCCTCTCATCCTTGAGCTTGCCAACATCCAGCCTAGGTTTTGATGGTACATTCTCCCAGTTATGCGGCAATTTCAGAGTTGCTACAACAAGCCTGTGGTTGGTATTGAGGAACTGAGCACTCCGGTAAGACCCTGCAGTTCTGATCATCCTCCAATAGTCCAGTCAAATTAGTATCTTCACCCACCACTAATTGCAAAAGAATCATTTCCACTGCAGTGCATTCAGTAGACCCCCTAATCACCATACAAAAGTCCTAAAAATCGAGCATGGGAAAGTAGTGTAATTTGCCATAATTGAAAATTAAGCTTGCGCCATAAGAGAAAATTCATATTTCGCTATAACTTTGCATCAATACCGAATTGAAGCAAATCAAGTGTCAAACCCATGTTCAAGGTCAAGAAACATGAGGGCACCATTTGCCAATT
>CM068958.1:63243790-63280695 GCA_035128595.1 Eptatretus atami | reverse complement strand
GTCAGGGTTTTCTTTTACATTTTTACATCACTAACAACAACAACAACAACACCAGCGGCACCGCCGCCTCGCTCACCGACGCCATAGCGCACGTGTTTCTGGCTGCGGACATGGGTGGGACCCCTCGCTCCAGAACTCGCCCACGAGGGCCAAGGAGCCGCCCTTCGTCCAATCAGGAGGCTCATCGCCTCAGATCGGGACTCCACCAGAAGGGTGGAGTCGCCCCGCCTTCCGTGGCCTGTCCAATGAGGGACGGCCAGCGATTCGCGCGACGCAACCGGTCCAATCAGCAGGCGAGTGGCCAGAAGAAATCCCTCCCACCTCGGGAGAGAACAGTGACGGGCTTCTGTCTGGCTGTCTGGATTGGCCTCACCTGGTGTCGTCTGATCCGTGGAAGCTTTTCCGGCCTTGAGCGCCTGTCGCCTCGTCATCTCCCGCTTCGTCCGCCTTCGTGCTGGCTGGCGTCCGTCGTTCTGTCCCTCGTCTCTGGTGCTTGGTGCTGCGTTGAGGCGGTGGGTTCGAGTCCTGCCACCGGACAAGCTCGACCAGACCGCACGAGGTGGGCAGGTGCAAGTGTAGGCTCTTGCCCTCAGCTCGCCTTCTCTCCCGAGCTGAAGGGCCGAATAAAGGCCACGGCCATCATTTATTTTGGGTGTGTGCGTGTGTGTCTGTGGGCCCAGTCTATAAGTAGCAATTGTTTAAGTGCCTTGTACATTATTTGCATTTCTTCTCGATAGTCGGATAACTCTGCTCTTTGTGTGTTCCCTTTCCCCCCATTATAAAAAAATCCCCTGTTAAATGTTTCAGCTCGTTTCTGTGTTTCTTTCATTGGTTTAGCACGGTGCGTGTTGGGAAATTGGGAAGCAGAAAATTGTGCATTTGGACCGACGGACCTCGGTAACCATCCACTCGGGTTACGCACGGTTCGAGCACGTTAACGGCTCGTTCCGCTCGAGCTCCGCCGAGGGTGAATTTCCCCGGTAGTTTGGACGACGTGGGTATTTAGGTAAATTGAAATTGGCAATCGACCCTACCCCACGCCGTCGACCTATTGGCGATCTTCAGTCCGATAAGGGACCCGTCGGCTCCGGAGTTATCTGGGGTGATGACCTATAAATTCCGGGTGTTCGGTGGAGCCGACTCTACTGCTCCATATCGCGGTCGTGCTCGCCGCCGAGACCCGGCCCCACAACAATACAAGGGGATAATTAATGTGCACAGCTGCACATGGGATAGCCGGCTTAACCTCTAATGTGAATGGAATCACTCCCAACTCGTATGGATTAGATCTTCGAAATAATTAGACTTGAAGTGAAAATTGCTGTTCTTGTCCAGCATGGCTGCTGCGTGTCTGAGGATGCCATTCTTGAGCTGGCCATTCTTCCAGTTTCCATTTCGGTTGTGGATCTTAGAGATCCCAAGGTATCTCCAACAATCCAAGGCTGGTATGTACTACTTCCTTATTGTACAGGGTTTCCTGGACAGTTAGCATGACTTGCAGTTGAAGGGAGTTTTTGGGTGTGGATACAGCACAGGCACAATGGGCCAAATGGCCCCCTCCTAGGTCAGAGTTCCCCTGAATCTCCTTGCGCACATCATTAATTTATTTGTCTAACCCAACATGACAAAACCAAGATGAGTCAAGAGAGCCAAAACTGCAAAACTCACCATTTCGCAACCACATGACATCAGAGGCGAGCTTTGTCTGCACGATGAAAGTAAGGTTCACAGAATCCCCTTTGCTTACAGTGATTGTCTGCGCTGCTGGACGCATCGAGGCTGAGAAAACATGGGCTCAATCAGTGTCGTCTCCGTTTCAAATCCACATCCAGTTCTACAAACGTCATTCAAGCATAGAGCAGAAGGAGCTCAATGAGCTCACCCAAACTCTGATGGCAGTGATTACTGTTACTACTACTACTACTACCTCTAATAACTTCAAAGGCCCCAGTTGTTTCCACTTTACACCTTCTTGTGGGATCGGCCAGGGAACATTTTTGGCACAAGTCTTCCTTCGACCAGACATTCAGCTTAAGGCGATTGTGGTTGCAATTTGTTCAGGGTGAGGGTGATAACTCACATACTCTTCTCGAAAGACACAGTGGGGTTTTTTATGTCCACTATCTAATGCTAGCAGACAGGAAACCAAGCTGAACGTCCAACTGAGGGACGACACACTATATGATGCAACACCCTTTATATGGAAGCATCAATCGGACGTCGTTGTCAGGTTCGGAATAAAATAGCTCAAAGGTATCTCTGTAACATCCTGTCGCAGTACGAGTGATTAGTGCAACCATACCATGACGTAACCACAACCTTGTCCTTAAGACTTTCAAAATTATTTATTTTCTTATCCTTGGTAACGAAGACGTTATATGAGGGATACCATAGATACAATATTCTTACCAAACTGGTCGTATTTGATGGTATGAATGACCATGTCAATGCTTGGCCTCCTGACCCTGCAGTGGAACACCCCGATGCCGGTCCAGTCGTTGGATCTGTCATTGCCGAGCACGACCGCGATGCCGTTGCGCCACCTGGCGTCCCTTGAGCCGGACACGTCCTGAAAGGGCTTGGTAGTGCGGGGAGTAAAGTCGTTCTGGATCTCCAGCTCGAAGGCACGCTCCCGAGCCACGCAGTACATGGCGGTGCTGTGAGCGTGCAGCACGAGGGGGTTGTGGTTAATGAACGTGAGGTCAGGCACGCCACCTGCACGGCAGATCGACAATCACATCATCAGACACCCTCATACAGCAAAACTTTCTCATAATCATCACTCTGAGCCAAAGTCGTGCAAACAATATGACGTATAAAGAATATAGTGACGATATACCGACGCCTAGTTGCGATTCGTACAAGATACTAACCGAAGTGCTTCAATACGTACGTTCATCCACGGGCTCCGTCAAGTTGTAGCGGAACGTGGGGATCGTGAGGACATCTTTGGGAGATTGACAGTCTGCAAGGAAGAAAAACACCTTTAAAAAAAGACAAAAAAACAAGCAGCTGATACTCGAGGTCCTCCGCATTTTGGGTGGGATAAGGAATCGTTCTGCGTTAAATGAAAGCTAAATCTTAAACGTTTTTTTCGGAAATATCACAAGCGAAGTTATCGAGACGGTTGCCACGGCAACATAATTCAGCCAATCACAGCTGACCGTGAACTATTCAGGTTGAGATAACCTCATGAGGAATAGGTATCTGCAATATGAAAGCGAAATGTTCAACGATTTTTGAAATCTCGTGTACACTAAAGTACATGGACGGATGATCGGTCGGACGGAATAAACCACTGGGGAAAGGGTGATTGAACACAGCACGAAAGCACGGATGGAATCCATCCTGGATGTACATGGAGCGCTCCACACACACCACGACGGGTACTCGCAAGTTATCAGGAAAGACCAAATTTTATATCTTTCAATGTAAAAAAAATACAAACAATTAGTCAGGAATTATTGGGTAGTCGATCTAGTCGAAAAAAAAATTAAAAAAATTTTTTTGAGATTTGTTCTACCCTTATTATCAGTATTTAAAATGGCGATTTCAGTTAATACAATGGCGATTTCGATGAAACTTGGTGGGTAGGTTCATACCATGACCGAGTTATCTACAAATGAGAACCGTTGCTTTGGGCACCACCGTTGCCTAGCAACGGGACTTTGAAATTTTTGAAAAATCATAAAAAATTTATTTTTTCGAAAATCAAAAATCGGGCCACGAGCGACTGGGCAGTACATTCAGCCATATTGTCAAAAATTTCCAGCCGGATCCTATGAAAACTGTCGGAGAAGATAGACTTTGAATGAACCCTGGTCGAAAACAATAAAAAAACGAAGATCGTTATATCTCAGAGACTATGAGTCAGATATACATGAAACTGGTGTGGTAGGTTCATGGTATGTCCTAGTTATGTGTGAGAAAGAACCGTTGCTATGGACCCCTCCGTTGCCTAGCAACGGCCGAAAAACCTCTAAATGTGGGGGTATTTTAACGAAAAAAACAATCTGCAGCATTAACCCTTGAAGCTAGAATCATGAATTTTCTTGTGCTTAATCCTCAGGTCATTCCCCATCGAACGGGCCCATCGCGTCAGGTTCTATTGGGTAGTCGACTACCCATGTCCGCCTACCGGCTTGTTTTTATTATTAATTGTGTTATATATATATATATATATATATATATATATATATATATATTTATGTGTTGTGAAGTAAAATGTTAACGTTTATAAATCTCGTTCGGCGCCCCTCGTACGGTGAACATCAACGCTCTACGACGACGACGTTGTTGTTGTTCCCGATTCAAGCGGACGCCTCACCTGCCCGTATGAACGTTGGGAATGGAATCGCCGAGCAGAAGTAAACAAAGAGCACGCGGTTTGCCATCACCGCCTGCGTGCTCTCGTCTCCTCTCACATGGGGCACGGCGGGAATGTTTTCCCGCTCAAAGGACGCGTCTCTCTGTCACGGGATAGTCACCTCCACCCATCCGTCCAACTCGCGAGTGACCGAACTGGTCGAAGCGCAGGACGCGTGCGGCAGCTGCGGACATGACGTCACGACGCGCGTGGACCGAGCGCGCGCTGCTCGCCGAGCGGACCCCTCGAGCCTTCGGACGCTGCCGCTGCCGCTGCCGCTGCCTCTGCCGCGCCCGTGTGCTCGGTTTTCATGGTTCAGCCGTTTGTACAGGGGACGCGTGCGAACTGCGAAACGAATGTGGATTAAAAAGAAAATTAATAAAAAAAAAACTTTCGGTGCGACGTTTGACAAACCTGACCGACCGTTTACCATTTGACTAAAGGCATTTACGTCTAGAGAGAGCGCAACAAACGTAGTAACTAACGACCTTCGAGCTAAGAACGCTTGCACACTCCTCCTCCATTACACTCTATTCAACCGTGTGCAAAAGTTTCGGCCGGTCTATTTATTACGTACGCAAATATGGCGTAATTATACATTTTTAACCCAACTGCCCTCCGACGTTCCAACAGTTACCCCCTTCCCCTAACAGCCCTAATGTGTCCCTTCTCTCCCCCATCCTCTTATCCGTTCGAGACGGCACTCGTGGAGCGCGTCGTGTCGCCTCACACGCTCATTCTGAACAAGCTCAAATGAGCTAAGATCCTCGTCCTCTTAATGATGACGTCATAAAAAACGAATATGACGTCATTGTGATGTATCAGGTTTGCGATAAATTATCTGTGCTAATGCCCTGCTTGATTCCGGCAAACAAAATTCAAACAGCTTGCCTAGTTTCGGAGATAATGGTATAGGCGATTTCCATTAGTGGCGATATTATGACGTCAACTTTTTTTCTAGGAAGAATTTCCAAAATCGGAGATGGTTACTGCCTGCGCGTGGGCTTTCTGCATATACATGGCAAGTTTCACGAAGATCCGATGAAAACTCTGGTTGTGAAACAAAAAATGTCAAAAAATAGGAATGACGTCATAAAAATTTATATGACGTCATAGTGATGTATCATATGTGTGGTAATTCATCTCTGCTAATGCCCTGTTCGATTCCCACAAACAGAATTTAAAAAGCTTGCCTAGTTTCGGAGATAATTTTTTAGACGATTTCCATTAGCGGAGATATTTTGACGTCATAACTTTTTTTCTGGGAGGAATTTTCAAAATCGGAGATGGTTACTGTCTGCGCAGGGTATTTTACATATATATGCCGTTTCAGGAAGTTTCGATGAAAACTGTAGGCTGTGAACAAAAAAGTCCACAAGAAGAAGATGAAGAACAACAACGTGAGTAAGACTTAGAGATCCTCCACGAGGATCTAAAAACACCATCGTTAACTGAACACGCCAATATTATGGTTCACCGCTATAATGGCTCATATACCTGTATCATGCATGCACCTTATTATGTCACATTCATCGATTGCCATTTTCCATATATTTATCAATTAATTCATTATTCGGGTTCTCGCAGGGTTACCCGGCGTTGCCCAGGTGGAAGGAGACTGAGAAGTGGGAGAAGCAGGAGAGCCAGAATACCAGTGGGTAAAAGGGGTCTTAAGTGTCTTTGAGGTCTTAACGTTCTTCCAGGTCATTGGGTTGTTAAGGGTATTTGGGGTCTTCCAGTTCTTAAAGGTCTTCGAAGTCTCAAGGGTTTTGGTGATATTAAGGGTCTTCCGGCTCTAAGGGGGTCTTAAGGATCTACAAAAGACTTGAGGGTCTTAGGAGTCTTCAAGTCTTAGGGATCTTAACCAACTTTTGGGTCCAAAGGGTCTTTGGGGTATTCGGGGTTTTAAAGTGTCGTAATTGTGTTTGGGGTCTTCGGGGTCTTTAAGGGGTTTTATCTCTCAAGCATGTAGAAAGTTTTCTCTCAAGCATGTATTCTAATCTTTCAAGCATGTAAAAAATAAAAATAATAATAAACGTCTTGTGGTTCTTCAGGGTCTTTAAAGGCTGAGGTTGTGGATGAAAATACCCCCGGGTCGGACTTTGTCTGTGTGCCAAATTTGGTGGTTGTCAGCCGAGGGAACAGACAGACAGACAGACAGACAGACAAAACACAGACAGGCAGTCTTTGCAAAAAAAACGTGAACAGACAGACAAACAGACATCCGATGAATCTTATTTATTACATTTAACAACCACTTTTGTGCACATTAAGGCTAAATTAACCACCAGAGCGACCAGACCAAGAGTAGGTGTAACCACCCGTCATGATCTCACCACTATCAGATCTCTGAACCTCAGAGAGTGCTGCAATGCCGATGTTCAAACGCTTGAACTCAGATGATAACATACAGGTGATCATCCTCTCTTAGGGATAGGACATTCCAGGCACCCATCCGAAGGGATCGCCTCAGGTTAACCCAAGGAGACCGCTGTCTGGTGGACAACACCCCAGCACCACCACGGCACACACGACCGCAATCCAACCTGGGAAGGTTACCCCGTGTTTTTTCTCCTGTCATCAAAGAGTGAGGGCCCCGAAGGCTTTGCCACAATCTCGTCATCCGGTGAGCTGCCCTGCGAAGAGCAGCTACACAGGAGGTACTCACACAGAGTGGGTTTTCTTTTTTCTTTGCGTTTTTAGTATGTTTTGCGGAGAGAAGGGTTTTACGGTGGCCAGAGTGCAAATTCTGCCACCAACCTCCTAAAAAATGGTAACCCAAATGCAGGAGGATGTCCGCAGTCACACTTGGGCACTAGATATGGATGGCCATTGGTTCACAAGGAGCTCCTCCACCCTTTGACAGGTTTTGTTTTTAATCCTGCTGGGTGTCCATATCCATACACCCTCCTCACCAGGAAACCTGGTGGGGGAGACAGTTTAGTCACCGACAACCCGACTATGGAATAGGTTAGAACAGGTTTACATGGTACCTGTAGCAAGCCACAGATATAATCATGTCATCTTGTCACTTCGATAAGTGGTTTATAACAACCCAAAAAAAAAAATTATGATAATCTTTTTGGGTTTATAACAACCGGTTTACTGACTACGTCCCAGAAATAAAGTGTATAATTTGCACAGTATCATGTATGCAGTCCAATAAAATCATATACTGCACACATACAGCCCGAAAGGCATATATACCTGTTGAGGTATCAAATACACTTTGTCTTTCTGCACATTTTTATGAAGTATCGGCCTTGAGTAGTCGTGTGTATGATGCGCGCAATAAACCATGAGTTGCATGCACATGTGCCAGGTGCAAACAAAACTTTATTGAGATAATTTTTTGTCGAAAACTGAGCACTCCATGGCATTACAGCAACACCAGACTTGCATAGACATTTCTTTTATTAAAAGTGGCAACATCTTAGATGGTGATGTGCATGTGTGCAGCCTTGGAAAATAAATAAAAATCATCAATTTGAAGAAACCACCTGACCTTATGTCGTGACGGTTCACTGTTTTACTGAGACAATAACTAATAAAATTATACAGAAACCACACACACACACGCACGCACACATGCACGCACAAGTCAGGAATCCTGACAGAGCCAGCAGGAAGAGATAATTATCACATTAACAACAACAGTGTATTAAACTTAGTCCGGAGTCATCATTGCAGGTTTTGTTGCAGACGAGAGTTGACTTCAGACAGCTGTACCTTTACCTTTACAGCGACTGCATGGTAGTCACTTTCCAGGCTCTTGGTGGCGATGACTGTATTTCCAACAGGTCAAGGGTCACTGTAATGTCACAAGGGTCACCTTTTGCTGTCATGTAACACTGCCACATTAAAGCTCAGACACACTGTAGGGAAGACAGACTGTGATGTCATGAACAGGACAGACTGCGAAACATCATACCATCATCCATACCGCTATGATGGAAGTATTGTAACATCAAAAAGATTATTATGGTTTCCGGAGGGATACATTAAGTGTTTACTCTTGGTGTCCCGCCTTTTTTAAGAATAATTTGTAATTGTTTAATTTTCAATGTATTTTTTACAATCATTTATTTAATTCTTTCAATTTTCAATTATCAGTATTTAATTTTCAGATTTTTAAAATAAAAAAAATTTTCAATTACAGTATTTAGACTTTTCCATAATTTTTTTTATTATTATTTTTCATTAGGAGGCAGAATTTGAAGTGCTACCAATTGGCTAATATTACGAGTTGGCTATAGCGGGAACCATCAGTGATCTCCGAACATAGCTCTCAAGTTTTTGTAGTTTTGCAAGCTCGTGAGTATGTTGGGCAACACCAATTACAAGGAATTCAAGAGACAACTGAGCTAACGCTCTTGACTTTGGCCCAACTTTGCCAACGTTATCGTGCCACCTGGGAATGGACGAAATCAACACAACGTAAGGGATTTCAACCTCGGATGTCTGTGGCTTATTGAGTTAAGTGCTGAAAATGGGCACATAAAAAGCAACTTTGTTTTTGCTTCTTGAGTTTCTGTCAAAAAGAATCCTCCAACATGCAAGCTTGTCTCATCGGATCAGACCAAAAACGACGTCTTTTCCTCCCCCCACCCACGCGAAGTGGCTTTGCTGTTAAAGATCTCATGGCATACAATTTCTCATAAAGGGACAGGTTTCTGAGCTGGCAACGAGTGGTGAATTTACAGCAGATTTTATAACCATCTAATGTCTAACTGCTGAAGTAGCCACTGATCAGATAGTTTTCCTTCAAACACCTACGCCTCAAATACTTGCAGACCGTTTATTGACATATCTGCACAATGTCAAAAGAAAGTTATATAGCATGCACCGACATCAAGAAAACCTTGCTCGGTTCAGGGATTACAGGAAGTGCCTTGTTCCAGGCACGATTCTTCCCCCCCGGGCTGCTCTTTTTAGCAGGACCTTCAAAACCACCGGGAGTTTTCAAGATGCCTTGCTGAGACAGCAGTTTCCTTCATCCCTTTTCAAAAGCCTAATCTCTCTTCCTTGACTTCCTTCTAGTTTAGCTTTTGCAGGCAGCAGTACTTGCACCACAAAAGGTGGGATGTGACACAGGATGTACTCCTTCCACCTCATGGTGTGATCCCACAGATAGCTCCTGAGCTCAGCGAAAGGCCAGGATGCACAGGGAGCAATCGACCCGTCACGCACAATTTTCCCTCCTTCCCATTCCACTAAGTATGGACTTTTACATGAGTTTCCTCAAAGCCCCTGAGCTCAGCATTTGGTGCATTCCTCCACTGTGACGAGTCCAGCCCGTCCCGAGGAGGTGCTGAGCACACCTTGGGGACGTGTCACGAAGACAATGGCTTTGGAGGTGCATTTCAGTCACTTAGAGGACTTTCTCATTGAGCTACCCAAACAGTAGTGCATCCGCTACCACATACGGGTGTCTCCATTTCAACCCTCGCAATCGGAAAACAGAAGTAATGTTATCAATCGATGAAGGCCTTTACAATTTGTGCACTAACCAAAGCAGCTGATGGAGACTTTCAAAATTCAGCATTCCACCCAAGTCTCGACAGCACAATGATAGAGATAAAGTGTACATTAAAAAATTCCAAATAAAAAAGCACCGTCACAATGAGGCTTGAAAACAGTTTTTCCAAAACCGAATGATGCATTTTGGTGAAAGTGACTGTTAAATGTAAGTTTTCCTTCATTATCACAGCAATGCAAGCATATTTGGAAGGTGTGTAGAACAGAATCTCGACCGAACCATTTTGCCAAGGTCACAGTTATTCATAACGGGGATACTTATGGAAGAAAAGTACCTTGGACGAAACGTAACGACTGATCGGAACCACAACTTCAAGCGGAAATAAACATCACGGTTTCAGTCCGTATAGAGTGTTGCATCATGCACCACGGCCTTCTCTATGGAATATTGTAGCACCATACAGCCGAAGGGGTGAGGGGGGGTGAAGTTATTTTGGGTCGGTAAGGAGATGCCTTTTTGTGGGACATGGGAAAGTGCCCGAGCGGAAACTGCGTAGCTACAAGTAATTAGTGCTTGCAACAAGTTGGATGGGGAAACGCGTTTTCCTCACCATCACAGTGAGCCAACAATAAACAGTGGGCCCTGGGCTGGCATTCAGCACCCAGAGGGCACACCACACTGGTATGGTGAGGCAAGTTAACGTTTTAGGAAAGCAATACCTGAACGCTGCACCTACCGAGGCCTGGCGATAAATAAAAAACAACCAAAACATATTTACAGAGGAGCAGTGAGCTATATTGTACATTCAAAAAAAATCTTGTTCATGAAGAAACTTAAACATTCCAAAATTGATAAACTGCCTTTATAATCAATCAATTTCACAAACAACCACGTGTTAGGTAAAATAAGCGTACACGGTGTGAGCAAGTGTAGTTCCTCCTAAATACATGTCTCTTAAACGTATTAAATACTAATTTGCTGTTTCCCTCCAGTCTCAGTTTTGGCCTCTTTGATGTTATGAAGCAAAAAAAAAAATAAAAAAACCCATATAGGGGAATTTCTCATTGATATCAGTTAGCTGATTGGATTCAGATGACTACAACTATATTATTCATGTGAGGCAAATAAAATGTTTGAATTTTTTTTTTTAAATGACCACGTTGTCTCATTAGTCTCATCCCGAGCCCGAAGGGGATGCGAGACTATTGTAACGTCCGTGTGTCTGTGTGTGTCTTGGAATATATATATAATTGAAAAAATATCGAAACCTGGGATACGGCAACTCCCCATGGGGTATATAGAGTGATAACGATGACGTCATCGGAGAAGTGGTATTCCAGACATCGTTATTGGCTGAATTGAAATCCTTATCCAAAAAAGCTGAAACTTCATCCATCTGATGTATGACCCAATGTGAGTGAGGAATTCAATTTATGATGTTCGTAACCCATGCCAAGAAACTATGTGACATAATAGGGTTCATGGATGATTCGGGTATGTGGGTCATAATAGCAGTGTGTTTAGTTAACAATGGTATTTTTGCTCAGAATGAACGTGCGAGGAGAGCCCCTTCGTGCTCGACGAGTGTCGTTCAAGTTTGGAATGTAATGCTGAGGGTGTGCAATATTTCCTCTCCAGCATGCCTTGGTCAGGATCTGATTCCACAATCATCAAGTAAGTGAATGCTCTAGGCAATGAGACCAATGGATCCCAATCTATTTGTACATACTGTATAATAAATGTCAGTGTGTGTCAGTCAGTGTGTCTCCTCAATAACTCCAAAACCATGAAACTTAGCGGCCCGAAACTTTGCATGCATACTAAGGGAATTCCAGAGGGGTGCATGAATGAAAACTGGGTATTTGGGTAAATTTTAACACCCCCTTTGATGGTAATTAACTCATCTCATCATGAAAAAAACAAAAACAGGCTTATCCTTGGTCAGCCCACGCTCACCTCTCAGGGGTCTGAAACTTCCATTTTGTTTGGCCTCATCAAAAATGCCTTGCCTTAAAAACAGGTAATAAATAACCTGTACGTACGATAGAGCTTCATACCTGCAAATCATTGTATACATCCCTAATTGCTTGTCAAGCCAGCCATTCCTTATCAACTAATGTTTGTAAGCCATGGTGATACAGTTGACAGCGATGTAATGGCCTTTTCATCACAGCGGTTGTCGTTTTTGAAAATAAAATGACAAATTGACATTCAAGACAATATTAAGGTGAGAAATTAAATTAAGTACATATATAAACACGTGTTCCGTTGTCCTAGTTAAATATGACAAAAGATTAAAATGTAACGCTCACCTCGGAGAGTTCCAGTTCAAGAGCAGGTACACAGGGTGGCAGCCACAAAGTCGCATCCCTCAAGGAAAGCCCATGTCATAATCTTTTTCAAAATGGTATGCACTGTTTGAAAGCGACAGGTGTATTGCTATCCTTTTTGAATGTGCTGTATTAGCGTACCCAATTTCGTTCAATCCTGTACTAATGCCAACAGACGGGACCATCCCCCCAAGTCCCCATACCAAATGTAAGAAGAACACCCCCCCCCCCTTTCTCCTCAAAAGTCTCACTACCAAACACAAGTCCAGAACAGCCTCCTTGTCCCCCCCCCTCCTCCCGGAGTGTATAGCAATGAGTGGAGAGGCGTCACTCTTCCCCTCCCCCCCTTCTTCGCCACTCACCCCCTTCTCCACCCCCATTCCTTCCTCTCCTCTCTCTTTCCACTCTCCCCCTCTCCCTCACCTCCACCCTCCTCTCTTTCTTTCGCCCCACCCCTCCTCACACCGCTCCCTCCGGAGTGTATAGTGATGGTGTGTGAGGTGCTTGTCCCCCACCCCTCGCTCTGTCACCCCCCTTTTCTTCCCCTCCCTCTCTCTTTCTCTTTCCCATCCTCTCTTAATATTCACGTCCCTGAAGCACGGGTGGTAGAGGCAGGGAAAGCAGTGGGAGGAGAGAGGTGAAGGGATGGGGTAGGAGTCCGGAGAGAGGGGGGGTAGGAGTCCGGAGAGAGGGGGGGTAGAATGAGGTTGGAGGAGGAAGTGGAATGGGTGGTGTGGGAGTTCGGAGGGGGAGGGGTGGGATGGAGGAGGCAGGGGAAGAGGGAAGGTGAGGGTGGGAGGAGGCAGATGAAGGTTGGGGGGGGGTGATGAGGGAGTGGAAGGGGTGAGGGTGGAGGATGGACCTGGTGTTGCCGGGCAATACCAGGTACCTTTGCTAGTAATGAATAAATATAATACACTGTGTACTAATTCCTCTTTTACTTCTTCCAGATGTCCGCAACAGGCTGGCAGGATGGCTGGGAGTTGTGGTGCACTCACCTCTGAGCTATCTAGCCTCGGTTTGAATCTCGGCCCAGCTATAAACTGTCATCTTAGTGTTTCACAGGCAGTGTGATTCATCATTGTGTGTGCTGTCCCTCGGATGGACGTACCACTGGGCATCCCGTCTATCGGAATTAATTGGGGGACATTTAAGATCCCACGGTGTCCTTCGCAAAGAGTAGGTGAGCTATCACAGGCACCCTGAACAAATTCCAAATTCCTGCACATTCAGCTGAGCATTCTGCGCTGGAGTGGCGACCCGTCCTGGATTGGTCATGAATACGCTCTGTCAAGAGTACCGACCGACTTCCAATTGATTAATTATTTAATATGTCTAAATCAAATGAATGCAATGAGCAGATAATTTTTTCCAAGATGTTCAGAGTCAGCAATTATTTGTAATGTCCAGTTGCAGTCTAAAAGGCCTCGATATATATTCCTGTTCAAAAGATTGCACACAATCATTAAAATGATGCAGAACCATACCTGTGAAACAAAAATTAAATAATTTGAGGCGAATGCATCGATGGTTCCACCCACGTTAGATGGCAACCCACTGTTAAGTTTGATCTCAATTAAAGGTCATATGAAAAATTAATGGTCATGAGAGAGGGAAAAGGACAGGGGGGAGGAGAGGAGAGTGATGGGAAGGGGCTGAGGGGGAGAGAGAGGGGGAGAGAGAGAGAGAGGGAGAGGGAGAGGGAGAGGGAGAGGGAGAGAGAGAGATCAGATGTTTCCAACTCAAGTTATGATCTGCAAAACGATTTTCAAAGGGCACCTGACCTTTGACTTGTTTAACCTGAAATTGAATCAGTTCATCTTTGTATCACAGTATATCCTTGCCCCAAGTTTGGATGAAATCCCTTTTGTGGTGCACAAGTTATTGTGCTAACAGAGATTTTCAATGAAAGGCAAAATGACCATATACTTTGACTTTTTGAACCCAAAATCTATTCAGTTCATCCTTGTACTCCAGTTCATATGATTACCAAGTTTGGTTGGAATTCCTTCAGTAGTTCACAAGTTATCATGGTAACGAAAATCTGCTACACATGCACACACGGACAGCCAACCCCAAAACATAATGCCTCGGGCGCCTTCGGCATCGAAGGAATAAAAAACAAATAAGGATCTTGTAACCTTGGGAACCAATCCCAAACAAGACTTATCAGAGGCCGTCAGCACACTCATAGCCCAACTGTCGTGTGACTGTGAAGATCGAGTCTAATGATGTAAAAAGAACAATTATAACAGTAATAAAACTAGGACACTCGGTAGAGCACATACCTCCGCCAGGCTGAACAGATTACGTTTTGTACCCCAAACCGTTTTGGACCTGAAGCAAAATCTAATCGGCTTGTTCTTGTCACCTACCCAACTCATCCACCAAGTTTTATCATAACCCGACCAAAACTTTTTGAGATATCGTGCAACATATCATTTTCACCCGATCTCTCAATGGTGAAGAATCACTTAAAAAAAAAAATTCTCATATCCAGATCCGGATCTGAATCGTCACCACCTCATCAATTTGTCCTCATCACACACCCAACCTGTCCACCAAGTTTCGTTTGAATGCATCCTCAACTTTTTTGAGATATCCTGCTCACAAACAGACAAACACACAAACAGGGGTGAAAACATAACGTCCGTCCACCTTTGGTGGTGGAGGTAAAACATGAAACAGAGTAAAAACATTTTCCTACGTGTACCGGCCAAGAAGGCCCCATCGGGTGATTGTGACAAAACACAGGAGAGGAATTTTCCAGGAGATACAGCACAGACTCGCATCGAGCACAGATTAATCAAATTAAAGGATGTCAATAGAAGAGAGGGATGTGAAGACAGGGAAATAAAGCAGATAGAAAATGCAAGAAGATAATAACTGACAAAAGATTAATGGAGGCAAACTTTTAATTTACAACACAAATAGTCAATTTGCCCTGGCCTGGTTGTTGTTCCCATCTGAGCACTTGACTCATGATCCTGTGATCCCAGGCTCAAATCCCATATTCTACCATCCTATATTAAAATTTATTTTTCATATGGACTGCTAATGTCCTTGTAATTTATGCAAATGTACATTGATAGCTCCCAATATCTCTTTCCCTGTGTGTGAGATACATGTACAGCTCCTCCATAAAGCCTTAGACCACCATAAAGAAGATTTAAAAAAAATAGATTATCCATTGAATCCTAAATAATAATAATAATAATAAATAAATAAGAGAAAGTAGAAAGGTAAAGACAATGATTTTAGCAAGAGGAAGCCAAAATATCTCTGCTGCCTCATCTTTGGAGGAAGTGACATCCTCTGTGACATCCTGCCACACGAGGCCTGTCGTGCCAAGAATCCATTGTGAGCCCTTTACTCATCACCCGGTCTCCAAGGACAAGCTCGTCCCCTCCCCTCTCCTCACCCAGCCCCAGCCAAATTGGCCCGGTCTCATCCCGCTACATCGAACTCTGCTACACGTCCCCCTCCCATTCCCACCCCCACCCCCCCTCCATGATAGCTCCACGGCCTGTCTGGTACGTCACAAGTTTGTAACTTACGACAAAAATAAATCGGAAACCACGTTTTTGTTTATTTGCTGTTGCAGGGGATCATCACCGGAGCATGTTGGTGTGGCTCAGTCGAGGGGCCTACAAAACGAGAAGGGGGCTTGATTGAGCAAAAGTGGTCAACACCCCAAAAGTTTTTCATGGAAAATATTTCCATCTCGTGACACATTGCCGTCATCGTTATCATAATAGTTTTTATCGATTATAAAACAGATGTCATTCAGTTACTCTATCACTGTGTTATCAAGACAAATGGAAGTAACTATGAGGCAATGGCAACCAAAGATACATTCTTTCATCACAAAGTTGTTCTGTTCATGGTGCTGCCACTTGCGCTCCAGGTTCACTACTGGGGTGTTGGGGGAGTGGGGGGGGGGGGGGTGGAGGCAGAAGTTGAGTTGGGGTGTCTGGGCTCCAAGATCATGAGCAATAACTACATATTCAATGGATCTTCAATTGAAACCGCATCTCAATATAATAAGGGGACTCAATGGAAGAACATTCATCCAATGCAAATGAATGATACAATACCGAGAACAATGGAATCTTTCCAATGCACAATACATTTAAATTGCTGAGGTTCCAGTAAACGAAAAGGTGGCAGTAGCATGAAAAAGTCCCCACCTTTGAGGGAAACTGGTTCAAGAAACCATCTCCATCCTCTTCGAGAGTGAAACAAGCTTTGCCTGAACCTCCCTATCTCCCACGATCCTTTACACGCTATTAGGGGGCCATGAAGCTCCTGGTACTTGGGGCTGCACCTCCAAAACAAACAGCTGCTTCCTGACTGTGATAAAGGCCGAACTTATGGCCCACAGAGTGTGCTTGGCAGCACAGCACTGGCACACAAAGGGTACAACCGAAAACTAAAACCAAAAAAACGTTTTCCTCAAGCTTTTTTTTTTTTATCCAGGAAGCAACTTGTCTTTGTCCAGTAATAAAATGCATTTGACTTAATAAACTTCACAGCACAAATATGATAGTGGAAATAACTGTAGTATTTTATCATGAAATTATACAGGATAGACTCCTCTCTTTCTCAATCCTTCTCTCTCGTATCCCCCCCCCCAACCGTCTCTCTCACTTGTATTTTCCAAAATCGACTCCATGCACCTCCGCACCAAACCTCATTTCCATCCCTGTAAATGTAATATGTAGATTGTAGATGGTCCTAAACAAAATAGGACAAGTGCAACGAACAAGTGGTGAAGTAAACCAACAAATTAAGTAAATAAAGTAAGGGATGTGCACATAACAAGCGGGATGGACAAAATGACCCTCTCACTGTGTCTAAGCTTCTCACTCTGATTGTAATCTTCTTCGGTGGATCTCAGAAGTCAAATGAGATCCTCCCATAACAGGGACCAAAGTATGCATCTCAAGTTTTTACCCTCGCCGAAGGAGAGGGTATTGCGTTTGGGTCCGTTTGTTTGTTTGTCCGCACAGAACTTTCCTGTTTTTCTCCGCAACCGCTTGTCGTATTGAGATGAAATTTTCACCATATGTGCAACTACTCATGCAGAATTTTATAATCAAAATGACGTCATTGGTCACGTGGTATGGCAGCCATGTTTTTGCAAAATGGAAAAACCGGACCTCTGTATCTCTGAAATCGCACGAAGGAAAAACATGAAACTAGGCACACGGCAAGTACTCCTCATGGGGAATAAGTATGATTTTTTATGAACTCATAGGTGCTTTCGTTATGACGTCATAATTGCATATGTAGAATGCAACATCTGATCAGTATGAAAATTTTTGAGGGTATTCTGGGGCTAAAATGGTCCACAGAAAAAAAGTGATGGCATCATCGGTCATGTGATTTGGCAGCCATTTTTGTTTTAACCTTCAAAAATCTTCTCTCTGAAGTGGCTAACAGATCGAAGTGAAACTTTACATGTGTAACCACCTATCGATAAGGCCTAAGTCACATTTGCTCTACGGCGAGGATATGGCGGCCGTACGCCCCTGAATTGACAGAAACGTGCGGCGGCCGCAGAGTTTCTGAGTTGGCCTCAGGGTGGCCCTACGCCGTATGCTATATTTTACAGGCCGTAGGGTCGCCGTGGAATTATAGGCGGAGTTATAACTTTTTTCAATTCTTCGTTCGCCGTAGCAATTCGACAAGCCAAAACAAAGAACTGGTAAAAAAAAAAAAAAAAAGAACCCACTCGTTACCGTCCGTTGGCCGCACTTCGCCTTAGGGCCCCCTGCGGTCCCCCTGCGTCGCCTTGCGGGCACCTTGCATCTGCCTTGAAAATTCTATGGCCGCCGCAGGAACGCCCTAAGGTCACCGTGCGACATCAAATCAAAGACCGTACGGCACCCCCACGTTTTCGGTCTCCACAATTTATAAATACACCGTGCGGCTCCCGGAAAATAAAAACATATGTGACTGCTACATTGTGTGACCGTGGAAATACTGCGCCACCGTATAATTGCTAGTGGCCGTAGATTTTGGAGACCCCACGGCCGCCGTGGCAAATGTGACTTAGCCTAAGGAACAAAAGGTTCACACATATGATGTTATCGGTGAAATGGTTTGACAGCCATATTGGATTTACCCTAAACTTATTAAAAAATCTCTTTCTCCAGAACGGCTGGACAGATCGAGGGAAACTTCACAAAAATTGTTCCCAGCCTTGGGTGTACAAGTTTGGTTTTTTTAAGGGAAATATTGATGTCACATGGTTTGGCAACCATAGTGGATTGAAGAAAATATTAAATCATCTTTTCTCTGGAACCGCATAATCAATCGACATGAAACTTCACAATTATGATCTAGTAGTGATAGGGAATACATGTTTTAAATTTCAACTTGATTGGCAACATGGTCTGGCAGCTAGAATAAATTTTTTTTTTGATCTGGGTTTTTATTTTTTATTTTTAAATAAGGCTCACTTGGATGTGTCTGGATGGGTTTGAGGGTAGAGGAGTAGCAGCTGAAATGCAAATCCTATCCAGGTTCCTCCTGATGCCTTAATTTTCGCTCTTTGCTTGTTCGGGTTCCTTCTGATGACTCCAATGCAGGACAGTAACTATTTGGTCTTCCATTTGATTTTCAGTGAATTCATTTTAATCCCATTCTGAATTCAATTGAGCTCCATGGACTGAGAAGGAATTAAGCAGTGTAATGAGTGAGGAGGGGGACATTGTTTATGGGATATTCATCACAGCCTTTTTAGATGCTGAATTGCAAATGATATGCAAGAACACACGAAGAGGAAGATGAAAATAAAAATGCAAAATGGAAAGCCCGTCCGCATTCCAAATGCTATGCCATTTGTTCAAAATGCAAAGACGTCATATTCTTCAGATGTATTCAAGGAAGGATGCACGTGGAAATTGAAACAGAGCTCTAATCAGCCAATCAATTAATCAATCCGTGTAATTGGCTACATCCATCCATCCATTGGGACCATACTCTGTACAGAGCGTCGGTGCTGCCGAAGCAGTCTCCTGGGCTATTGGATACAATCCTAGACGAGTCGCCACTCCGACGCAGGATATTCGAATGGCTCAATCATCCCAGCAAGCTGGTGCTCGTTTTGCCAACCTTGGAAGAATGACAGGTCGAGTCAACCCCACTTGGTATTAATTCAACGGCCAAGCGGGATTTGAACTCAGGACACTAGGATCCCAAGCAATTGGCTACAAATCGTTACTTATTCATGTTTCTCTTCCCTCACAACACTGGGTAAATCTGCTAGTTTATCAAATCATCACTCCAGTCACTTGTACTATTCCTAGTATGACGTCAATTTTCTCCAGTTTCCAAGTTATTTTTATGTCATCTTTAAGTTGTGGGTCATTAACTTTTGCGCATTCTTTCTTTCTGAGCTTCCTTGTGTGTTATCACGTTATGTAACAGGAAAAGCATTTCATAATACACGGTGTGCAGATTTCTATCCTGCTCGTCTTGATCTCATCCTGAAGTTACCCATTCAACTAATTAAATTATTGCAGTTGAGGTGGAGGATGGAACTATGGAGGGACCAAAACCAGACATTTGCACGAGGCTGGTGCCTTTTCAGCTTATACGATTGAGCTTTGCTGCCCTCGGTTATTAACTTTTAGAAGCACTTGGCGCTTTGGCAAAAACGTGGACCACAAAAAAATTTGTGATAAAATGAAGAACAAGGTTTTAGTTTATAGACTGCATTATGTGCCAGGAAAATGTATCAGTTGAACTCAGCAAATGTGTTCTCCCTGCGAGTACGGTCTCCTCGGCAGGAGGCCAGTTTGATTGAATTGAAATGGAAACACGATTAAGTATTTTGTTGCAGTTACGTAAGTCCAACAGCATGCCAGGAGGGCTGAGGAATCCGATTTTATTTTACAATAAAATATTGTATTATACTATAGGGGCCATCCATTTATTATTTATGGAAAATTAACAGAATTGTATTTTGACCAACCCCACCCCTCCCCCTCCCCGCCCGCCCTGCTGCACAGACCATGTACATGGTAATTTGTAGCATAATTGAAAATGTTTGTAATAGATGGCCACACAGACATCTAGACCAAAGAGATATCTCAGCGATGTAAACACTAAGCATAAAAGCAGCGCTGGCAGGATAGCCTCGAGGATTGTGTACTCACCTCTAAAGCTGTGTATTCTGGGTTAGAATTTCAGTCTAGCTACAAAGTGCCACCCTGGTGTTTTGCAAGCAGGGCGAGGAATCAATGTGTGTGCTGTCCCTCAAGTGGATGTTAAACCGGGTGTCCCGTGTAATGGCATTAGTTGGTGGAGGTTAAATAATCCACCGTGTCCTTTGTGTAGAGAAGGCGAGATATTGCCGGCACCCTGGCCAAATTCCAAATTTCACCCTGGCCAAATTCCAAACATCAGTGGCACAGGCAAGCTCCCAGCAATGAAGTAAACCAGCAGTCACGTGCTGCACACTAAATTCATGAATGAGCATGAAAGCAATGCAACGAAAAACACTAGAGAGAAATGACTGAGCTGGAGACCTGTGAATGCATTTCGTTTTCTTGAAGCTGAGTCCATGTGGCCTCGTAGCTCCTTTTTAGTTTTTCCAGAGTGAGCTTCAGGATGTCTCGTTTTTCGAGTAGTTTCTCCTTTTCCTGCATCAGCCTCTGCACCCATGGTAAAAACATGAAAAAGAAAAGTGAGTTCCATTAAGAGTATGGCTGCTCTGTGGAAGTAGAACAATATTAGAGACATGTATATGTGTATATATATATATATATATATATATTAATTTATGTATATATATATATATATATATATATATATATATATATATATATATATATATATCGAAACATGTGGAGTATGATGAGCACTCCCCTGATCTCCATTGGACATAGTCCCACACCAAAGCGTCACCTCCAACCCAGAGGTGTCGGCCCGGCGACTCTGTCAAACAAAGATTACATGGTCAACATCAGCTAAACATCAAACGGAGCCGCCCATCTGGATTTTGAGCTTATTTGCCCTCATCAGGACGGCATACCGATAAATATCTAACCAATGATGACCACATTCGTCGTTTAAATATCAGACCCACCTCCTGATTGTTATGGTGAGCATCGCCATGGATTATGTCTCACACGGTAAAACCACATAATCCACAAAGAGCAACCATCTGTCTGCCACCCAGACGATTGTTCCCGCTAATGCAAACCATTCAACCAGAAGGCACATGATGTGATTGGCAGGTAAATCAAAATATGTGGAGTGTGACCAGCACTCCCCCGATCTTCATCGGAGATACCCCATTTGTGTCAAGGTACGACGAGTTGAGCATTCTTTTATGGGTCTTCCGGCACCAATGTTGTACTGGACTGTCAGTTGACTAACTGTAGCCCATCTGTTTCTCTGCACAATTTGTGTTAGCCTCCTTTGGCCTCTTTCATCAATGAGCCATTTTCAACCTGGTGTTAGCTTAATGGTTATGGCGGTGGGCTTTGGATCCTAGGGTCCTGAGTTCAAATCCCGCTCAGCTGTTGAATTAATACCAGGTGGGTTTAACTCGGCCTGTCATCCTTCCGAGGTCAGCAAAATGAGTGCCAGCATGCTGGTTTACAGTGTCTGAGTGGCGACCCATCCAGGATTGTGCCCAATAGCCAAGGAGACTGCTTAAGCAACACCAACGCTCTGCACAGAGTATGGTCCCGATCTCCTCTCCTCTCCATTTTCAGCTACTGGCCTGCCATTGGCTGTATGTCCTTTGGGTGGTGGACCATTCTTGATACACAAGGGAAATGTTGAGTGTGAAAAACCCAGCAGCGTTGCAGTTCTTGACACACTCAAACCGATGCACCTGGCACTTACTACCATACCCCCTTCAAAGGCACTTAAATATTTTGTCTTGTCCATTCACCCTCTGAATGGCACACATACACAATCCACGTCTCGATGCTTAAAAATCCTTTTTAAACTCGTCTCCTCCCCTTCATCGACACGGATTGAAATGGATTTAACAGGTGAAATAAATAAGGGATCATAGCTTTCACCTGAATTCACCTGATCAGTTTATTTCATGGAAAGAGCAGGTGTTCCTAATGTTTTGTACACTGAGTGTGTGTGTATGCATGTATGTATGTATGTATGTATGTATGTATGTATGTATATATAAATATAGGTTTTAGTTTAATAGACTGCATTATGCCATACTTGGCAAGGTGCTCTAAATAAAAATTGGTTTGCTCCAGAGACTACATATATATGGAGCATGCTTGCAGACTGCAAGCAGGTAATTGGGTGCATTTACCTGACTTGCAGACATAATAAATATATGCTTTAAATATTTGAAGAAGTAGATTGTTGAGGAGCTGTATTTTTTGATGAAGTGGATTGTGCTTGCATTCTGCAAGCAGCTAAATAACTGAAGTAAATCAGTAATGAGTCATTACAATAAGGTCTTTACTTAACAGTTTACAGGTATAGTCACTTTTAAGGTAAAAAAAATCAAAATATATTAAATAAAATGATTGTTTACACTCTCAGGGGTAGGCAATGCTAAAAGTCGCTTCTTCCTCGGCAACACAGATGTATTTGCACTGGGTGGTGTATTTCACCACCGGGATAAAGCCAAAATGCAGGGAATAATGAAATTATTGTTTCTTTTTGATGTTTTGAATAATTAATTTTGGCAATCTCATCTGTATCTAGATCATTTTCAAACTGAGGGCCTTGTGTTTGCGTGGCATTTGCTGAGATAAAAAGATCTTTCTTTATATCCGGCTTTTCCTGAATACATTTATATCCGGATCGTGAATACAGGGAGAATATGCATTGACGAAAACACGTTCTCAATGTTTGTTATAACCGTGATGCCTGATACAGATGTCCGACTGGACATGTAAACATGCAATTATAGTACTGTATTTTTCAGCCTACAAGTCAATGTGGAGTTCATGCCAAAATGGCTAATTTTCCCATTTTCTTTCCTTCATTCGTAGATAAGTCGATGTGGAGTTTAAGACAAAGCGAGATCAACTACGATAGTTAGCAAAACTGTCAGTCACAACAATATGTTAATTCCTCCCCGACACTCAACACATTGCTGCGTATGGTACTTGCTGGGTCATGAATATTATGAGCTGCTTTGTATATATTATTTGAACGCACACACCACATTTCCTGTGTGTAGAGGCACAGCCACATTCCGTCCATTTGTCCTCAGCAAACTTAACAACGCCCGACACGAAAGCTGTCGTGTACGACTTGCGTGACTTTACGGGAAGCATTTCGAGATGACGTAGTAAGGATGGGTGGTGGTGGTCGTATGGCAGCTTAGCTGCCGGGGTAGCTATCATTTCTTGAAGCGAGACTGTGTCGCTGATGCAGTGCCCCTCTACCAGTACACACACTGGAACTGGTACTCATTTCGCCGACCTCGGAAGGATGACAGGCTAAGTCAACCCCCTCGTGTATTCATTCAGTGGCTGACGGGGCTTGAACTCAGGCCCCGAGGATCCCAAGCCACCACCCTAACCACTAAGCCAACACCAGGCTCTGTGTAGTAAGGATGAATACATAAGATAAGGATTGAAAGGGATGGATCAAATGTAATTGGTGAGTATGTGTTCCTCCTTATTGATTGGATAATATATTTCTGCCACTGCATGTGTCAGTGAGCAGAGTAAAGTTTAATTGCTCACCCAATTGACAAACGTTCCAGGCCATGATTTCTCTGTGGTGTGTTTTAAATTAAAAATTATACAACTTATTTCAAAAAATATCACACTTTGCAATTTATTTTCATTTATTGAATGTCTTAAACCAAATATAACTCGTTTCTGATTACAAGTCGAGGGCCGGGCTTCCGGGATGAAAAGTATCAACTTGTACGCCGAAAAATACGGTATACTGTATATGATTTGGCTTGTGTATTTGTGGGTGTGATTGTGTGTTTGTTTGACTTGTACGCACACTTAAACCACGGGACAGGATGAGTATAAATTTGGTGGTTGTCTTGGGATGTGCTCGGGAAGGTTTTAGGCGTTAGAGAAATTCGTAATCACAGGTGTTCAAGAGGGGGCAGGGGAGGGGGTGTTTATCGACCTAAAATGTGCACTATAACATTTACCACTGTACCCTGTCTGGAAACAATAAATGTTTTGACTTTCTGTCACTGTACAATGGGCATCAATAATAAAAACCCACAGATACTTCTCCAGTCATACCATCAAAAAAACCGACAAACACCTGCAGTGAAGCTCCACAGGGTGACTTTTGTTTACGTATAATTCCACCCAAGGACAGTTTTGTGATTTTTTTTCCTGGAATCTTGGCTTCGAGTCACATCAGTGTGCAAACCTTCAGTTTCCTAACCTACCTAGAAAGTACTAAACATATATATATATATTAATATATTATATATATATATATATATATAATATATACACACACAGTAATCCCCCGTTTCGCGGGGGTTACATTCAAACCTCCCCGCGCTAAGTGAAAATCCGCGATGAATGGACGCCTCCCCAAAAAATCGACTCGTCTGGTCTGGTCGGTTTGGGAGTGATTGGGTTTGAGGTGCCTGAGATCGACTAGTCTGGTTTGGTTGGTTTGGCAGTGATTGGGTTTGAGGTGACGGAGATCGACTGGTCTGGTCTGGTCGGTTTGGCAGTGATTGGGTTTGAGGTGCCGGAGATCGACTAGTCTGGTCTGGTCGGTTTTGAGGTGCTGGGTATGAGCAGTGCTCGTCCAACGGCAGCAAACCTTTTCCTTCCCAAAGCATATATCGAGCACCTTTACCTTAACCTTCTCCTGGAGCATCCCAGGACCTTCCTCTGGCGCTTCGGTTCCTTGCCAGAAGCCTTAGAAGGTGCAGGGCGTTTGGCGGCATCGTGGGGCTTGGAGAAAAAATGTAGAAAATATTCGAAGTTCACAAACAAAACTTTGTCTCGTGCGTGTTGTGGACTGGTCGAGCACCACGCGTTATAATTTATTGCTTAAATAATTTATATTTTATATATTATTACCGCGATGTACCGGGGGAATCCGCAGAAAAATTAGTTACGTTCCAAGGGAAAACCCGCGATGAACCGGGGGCGCGATAGGTGAACCGCGATGAAGCGGGGGTTGACTGTATATACATACATACATAGTGTTACGGTTGTGGGAATTCGCATTACACCATAAAGAGTCCTCAGGTGAGATATCTCGGTAAGTCCATGTGTAGTTAGCCCAAACCCGTTGTATAGAGGGAATATGTGTGATACATCCGGGCTGCGACGCTTTGAGTTAGCCATTTTTTCTTTCTCTATTGTTATTTCGACCATTAAGCCGCCAACGACGCAAACAGCCAGTACCTTTACCTTCACAACTCCATCCCGCAAACATCGCTTCACCGCCATTCCCAAACGACACCATAACCATCAAACCACCACAGAAACCCTCCACCACCTTCGCCTTTCTCCTTCACAACCAACAAACGCACCACCTGTGAACACTGAACGTCGGGCTGTCTAGGGCCCGTTCGGCGATTGGTGCCAAACGCACCGAGCCCGAGCGCGAATGGCGGCCTTTCCAAGGAGAAATTCGGATCCAAAATGCTTCACGCCCACTTCCCCTCGTCCAATGGGCGAGCGCGAGGCGGCTTTGCCCCGCCTCACGCGCGTGTATGTGAAGTCCGTTTATGCAAATATGCGGATCAAGGGAGTTCAGCGCCTTTTTGCCCGACCAATGCTGAACAGAGGGTGGCGTGCCCCGCCTCCAATAGCGTTTTGATCCGCATATTTGCATATCGGCTCCTCCTGAGTCCTATAAAGATGCGAGCGCAAGGCGACTAGAGAGAGGGTGAGTTGAGCTGGGAGGAGTTCGAGAAGAGTTGGAGAGAAGTTGCGGAGGAGTTGCAGGGAAGACGGCGGACGGCGACGAGGTTGCGGTGTGGGGTCGCTCGACTCGTCGCGGGATCCAGGCCAGCCAGCCACCCTCTCCCTGAGCATCAGCGATTTTCCCCCCCCCCCATTCGCGCTGAGATAGTGCCGAGGGGCCCCGTTTCCCCCCACCCTAAACGTGGTGCCAACAAGACCGCTCGCGCGGAGCACGCCGGAGAGGACTCGCCGACCACGCCAGGGCACGGAGTCGGAGCGCAGCGGCGCGAACATTGCGGCTTGCCCGCCATCGCGTCACGAGACGCGGGTAGACCTCCCCGGTCTCGGACCTGGCCGATCCTCCAGGATCCACGTACATTGGTCTACGGACCTGTCTGCCTCCTCGCCTATGAGGGTGGCTTTTTTTTTCCTTTGCTTTTTGTAAATGCTTGTGGTGGCGCCGTCTGTTAAGTAAAACTGTGTAAGTGTTGCCGTGTGTCGGTCTTATCGTAGTTATCTCTCTTTTACTGTTTCTTTCTGTGCTTGAATACGTGCCTTTTATTATTATTATTACTGTGACTGAATACGTGCTTGCTTTGTGTCTGCGTGTGTGAATAAAGTGCTGCTTGTTGAACTGTTCCCACTCTGCTTCGTCTCCTTCTTTTTATTGACTCTCCATCCTGCATCACATAAAGGATTGGCAGTGGGGTTTAGACACCCAAATAAAATAATCACGTCCGTCGAGGTCAGCGATAACACCGCTCGGTTATCACTGTAGCACGGAACGGACCGCTTAAGCGTTCGTGTCCTAGGCTGACCTGCGGCGAGGTACGATCGCCCGATTAACCATCCGCGTAGGTACTTAGGTAGGTCGAGTTTGGCGAACAACCCTATCCTACGCGGGTGGCCGATTGGCACGATTGTGGTGAGGTCGAAAGACCCACCCGTGACTGGCTCCGGGCGGTAGTTCCCGGAGGGTCACGACTGAATTGTCCGTTCCGGTGGGCGAGGCGGCGCCATTCGAGTTGCGTGGCCGATCGCACGCCGGCGGGCGGAATTCGCAACAATACATATACAAAGATATACATACATATACTATATATATAATATATATATATATATATATTATATATATATATATATATATAACAACACACACACAACACACACACACACACACACACCTGTGGAGGAACTCTGGGAAGGGTTTGAAACAGCAAAGGGCTTACCTTGGTAACCTTTCTTGGTTGTTCTATGCAGCTACTTTGGCAAGAAGAGCATGGGAGGAGTCAATTTATTTATATTATCCTAGCCACTTGAGTTTAATTGATTTGGTGAGAGTAAATTGGTTATTCCCTCCATTCACAGGTGAGAGATGTGGATGGGACTTTATTTTTCATATTTATATATAAAGGCAATATCTGTTAGTGCCTTGATATTCTGCTAGGCAATCTGCTTTGAATCTAAAACAATAATGGCAGGAAATGAACGGTCTGCAGAGTTATCAAGAATGAATCAGACCTGTTACAATGGAGCTCAAGTGTTTACACAACCCCGCGTGCAGTTGCTTTGTAGTCAAAACACATCCTACTGATCGCCAGCAAAGGCGTCATGTGTAATTGCGATAAGTTTCTCGATAAAACGAGTCACACAAAGAAAGCAACTGATTGAGATCAATTGCAAGCTTGCATTTAAACTGCTCGTTCACATGATAATACGAATAATAGTAATCATAATAACAATGGTAATAATTATAAATAAAATAAAATAATAATTGGTTTGCTCCTTGCTCGTGATAGAACCTTGCGCTTCTCCTCCCCGCTGACACGCAGCACTTCCAGGTCACAGTAGATGTTCAATTCCTCATCCAAAAGGCGAGCCCCGGCTCGAAGTTTCTCCAAGTCAGTCTTCACCTCCACCTCCATGGCCCTGAGCTTCTCAAACTCTTGCAGCAACCGCTGGCCATCTGCCAAGCACAAGGAAATGGAAAACCAAGCTAACAGAGACAGGAACATGACATGAGGAACATTCAATTTTATAGGCCTTTCCATTCTCGATGTACCTTGTTTTGACTTTCACATGTATTTTTGTCCATGGCAGCGTTTGCAGACCACCCGGCATGCATCATAATATGCTTTTCAAGTCGAAATGTAAATGTGAACAAATCAAGGCGCATACCTGCAGAGGTGTTTAGCAAAGCTATGTCAAATCTTCCACTCGTGTTGTTTCCATCCAGGCTCTGCTGCATGGACTGGATATCATTGTAGGATGGACCAGACACCTGTAGCATTGCAAACGTTTTGCAACAGGAGAGGAACAGCGAGGAGAGTCAGCTTTCATATCACAAGAACAATGGTTTCAAAAAAGGGGACATCAAATTGGTACATATGAAAGGTGGGGTTAAATTGAGAGAATCAAAATTGAGAAAAGTATGAAAAGCAAGGATGATAGGAGAGGGAAAGAAGGGGATGGAGAGTGGTATGCACTGTGCAAGGAGACAAGGAAACGTTTTGGAGATAGTAAGAAGGGGAGGGAAGGGAAGAGGATAGCTTTGAAGTATACACATTTGCCATTAAGCTGTCTATCCTAGGTTCAAACCCTCACCCGGTTTTACATTGTTGCCCTTCTTTAGACCGTTAATAGTTGTGGCAAGAAAGAACAACATTACGAAGATCAGATCAGAACTTCTGTTAGAAAAGCACGGAGGAAGAGAACATAATCAAAATGAAAGTTTTACTTGATCACAATCAAATATAGTTACTGGTAGCTCTGCTGCAAAACTTTTCCTTCTACCACGTCCGAGGCATTGACTAAGAGGCATAGTGGTGCTTCAGCCTTGGGATGAACAAGAAGTGTGGCCTCAGCCAACCTCACCTTCACCTCTTCGAAGGCAGACAATTATTTTTCATCAAGGGTGATAGGCTGAATTTTCTTATTCTTGCACTTAGTATGTCCGTCAATAGCTGAGATAAGTCTGTGCATTTAGGGATGAAATGCCTGTAAAAATTAACAAGACCAAGAAACTCCCTCAACTTGCACAGTGATGTGGTTGCAGGAAAGGCTTATATGGTCTTCACTTTCTCCTCCAATGGGCAGATACCATGTTTGTTTCCGATGATGTGGCCGAGGAAGGTGAGTGAGTAATGGCACCGCAGATCGACAAGGTAAGCATAGACGAAAGGGAGACCACGGATGACGTCACCGATCAACCTCTGAAATGTCTGTGCAGCATTATGTAAGTCGAATGGCATGCGAACAAACTTGTAGAGCCCAAAATATGCTCTGATGGCTGTTTTGCATCTGTCAGTTAGCTCAACTGGTATCTGGTGATATGCCGACAAGGTCTATCCTCGAAAAAACACGTGCACCAACGAGGGAGGATGAAAAATCCTGAAATTGGGGAATTGGATAGCGATCAGTGAACGGTAGTCAGCACATGGCCGCCAGTCACCTGGTGACTTATTCGGTACCATATGCAGGGATGCAGACCAGTTGCTGTCGGATTGTCATATGATGCCAATTTAAGCATGTGCTCAAAGTCTGACTTGGCGATTTTCAGACGATCTAGGGCAAGACTCCGTGGTCGTGCTGCAACTGGAGGTCCACGAGTTACTATGTAGTGAGTGGTCAAGTGCTGGATCTCACAATCCATGTATACTGGCTGAGCAACCTCTGGGTATTCATGAAGGAGGGTGTCATAACGTGAAGGAGATGTAGCTTTCACGAACGTGGGGCTGATGGAGGGTGTATGATTGATGATTTTCTGCACAGTAAGGCTGGTTGTAGTGTCAATGAGCTTGTGATGTTTGACATCCACTACTTAGCAGCCAAACTGATGAAGAAAATCAGCCTTGATGATCGGTGTAGGTAATTCAGCAACAACGAATACCCATCAAAATACTTGTCACAGTCCAATATCAAACATTAAAGATCTCCGCATATGTGGTGATGGGTGAGTGATTCACTGCTGGCAGCTGGATTGATGTAGGCTGGCCTTTGCTTTTGTGAAATGATGGTAAAACACTCACTTCAGCACCAGTATCCACTAAAAACCTGGTACAGTGAAACCTCGTTTAACCGCCAGCGCTGGGACACGGTTGTATATGGCAGTTATGCGAGGGTGGCGGTTGAACAGGGGGTTGCTAGAAGGGATTCAGATGTCCAATATCAATGTCACGGTCTGTCCGTGCCACCACACAGGCTACACTACAACTTGTCAACATAGGTCAAGGCTGATGATGATGATTTGAAGAAGTCTGTGATGGAAGTTTGCTTAGCGGTTGCCACAGAAACTCTGTCAATCTCAAACTGCAACTGGCGCGCCACCTTCAAACCCGAATCAGTAGATGACGAGTGGGCCTCAAGGTACCTGAACATGAGATCGATTGCGGCTTTGGCCTCAATGGATGAAGGTGGGCATGGCACTTCAACGTCATCGTTGACATCATCATCGCCATCTATGGTGTCTATGCGCGCAAGTTCAACAATTTCCTCATCGGTGAGGTCTTCCCCAGTGACTATGGCTGAATCCACACTTTCAAACTCCTCAGGGTCATCAGCCTCTCTGTGGGTATGTTGCATGCCTCTGCCATCGCTCGAAGATGTTGCCATAATCTCTGGCGTCGACGTTGCGGGGGATGACATAGGGATGTCAGCTGGCGCAATAGTACCTGTACTGCTGTGGGAAGTATTTTCACGTGCTTCCAGCAGTTAAAGATTGTCGATTCCTTCAAGTCCAGGCCATCTTCAAGAAACGAATTGCCTCATTCAGTTGTAAATCTGGTGTGCGTCCAGCATCATAGGCATCAATTAAATGCCGAATTTGCCGTCAACGGTAGTGCGCTTTGAAAGCCTTGATGATACCTCCGTCCATCGGATGTAAGTGGCTCATTGTTGTCGGCGACAGGAAATGCACTTTAACGTTGGTCAAAGTGCTCTGGCCCTGGTCGTTAGATGGCGGGATGTGGCTTGACGCATTGTCAAGCAGCAACAGTACATTCCGATTTTCTCGCTTCATTCTCCGATCAAATTGAAGTAGCCACTCAGAGAAGATGACGGCCTTCATCCAGGCCTTTTTGTTTGCGAAGTAATCCACATAAAATCTGGGCGGAAGTGGAGAAAGCATCGCGGTTTCTATGCATGTCCTATGACAAGCGGCTTCAGCTTATCCGTGCCATCAGCATTTGACGTAAGCGCCAGCGAGATGCGAGTTTTTGCCTTTTTGATGCCTTTTGTGGCCGATTCGACGGTAAGACACCGGTCAGGCAACATCCGATAGTACAAACCTGTTTCGTCCATGTTGTATACATCTTGTAGATGATACTTCGCTATCTCGGCCATCGCCTTACTGCGCCCCTCACGGATTGTTCCTTTGACGGTGCCGGTGCTTTCACCGCTGATGTCTCTGTTGCATATGCTGAATCGATGTTTGAATCCGCATTGAATAAAAGGTAAAAAAACTGATGTTTTGGGCATTACCCTTCGTCGGAGTAAAAGAGAGAACAGTGGGAACAGGCAGAGGTTCAACCAGGAAGACTTCCGCAATTACGTCATCACTGACGTGCTGGTTGGTGAGGAACACCGATTGGTCAGAGGTGTACACGTCACTTGATATTTCAGCTGAAAGAAAACTTCTCAATTAAACCATGTGGTTGCTTTTGTTCCAACTTAATAGATGGTTTTAGGCCATCAGCCATGGCTCAGGAAGTGCCTGAAAATCAAGTTTCGTTCCACTCATCGGGGGGCGGGGGGGGGAGACCCCAAAACCTTGAAATATGATAGTATATATCCAAATACATAGATATGCAAAGTTCTCCACTCAAATAGCTGCAGTTATTGTGTATTTTCATCTTGAAAACGATGCATTCCCCGCGCTCTCTCATTTGAATTTTCTCCACTCGGATCACGTGTAGGCCATGTGATGCCTCGACAGCCAATAGATCGGCTGACATCGTATGCAAATTACGTCAGACTGGCATGTGACCGGCTAAGTTGTCCAAGATGGCAGCATCCTGCAGGGAGGAAATCACCGGCAGCTGATTGGCGATTTATCGGTAATTTTTGATGAATATGGCCAGTGAGGATGCTCCCAGTGTATTATTCACCAGGACAATGTAGCGAACGAAGAAGTCAAACGTTTTACGTCTGTTAGATGGGATAAATGGAGAGAAAGTGTCAACAAATGGCTCGTCTTAGACGGTCACGAACGACGTTTAGCCAAGAGTGCCGACGCGGGAGGACTAACTTCGATCATGGGCCTATTGTACCTGGAGTACCGGCGCAGGAGGACTAACCATTGTGCAACGTCAGCGCATCGACCCATCGAATGAACGCCATTGACCCTGCCTCGGACAGCTTTATATATAGCCGGTCAGCACGGGCCAGACATTACATACATACGGCCGGCGGAGCAGACAACTGGGCAGTCGAACCGGCGCTGATCGGAACTTGAGGTGAACCCAGTCAGTGCGAGGCTTGACTTTTCCGCATCGCTAGTCGTGTGGCGTCTTCGTCTGGGAAGAGCAACCCTCGCCTCGCCATCGTCAGGGTGGCCTGGCCAGCCCGCGGGTTGAGTCGATGTAATGGCGCCGGCGGCGGTATCATGTGTCGTGAAGAGTTGATTCAATTTATATATATATTTACACCCATGTAGTTCGGCTCTAGTGTTGAGGACGTTCCAGACCTCACGGGGTGGGGACCAGCCTCCTTACCCGTCACCGCATCAGCCCCTAGACGGCCCCGACTACTACAATAAGGAAAGCAGGGTAACCTATTTTGGTTTCGTGGGAGTTGCAGGTAAGTTGCTAGCCAAAGGTGTGTATGCAGTTCCGTTACATTGTGAATCGGAAGTAAATAGAACTTTATTTGCAAGATCAAACCAGATATATACATAATTATCCGTCATCAAGAATTATCCGTCATCACAAGGTGGGAGGCTAGGAATTCTTGAGCTGACCAGACGCGATAGTATCTTTTTTCCTATCTAGCCATCACTTGGATGACAAAGGTCAATTTGCATCAGGTTTATTCAAGCTCGAGTGTAGCTCTTGAAGCATTCATGGTGGTATCTAGCCTCAATTGCCACACAGTCTCGACCCTGAGAGTGGAGCAAGATATTCTTCCCAACAGTATCATTCTTCAACTTTGCCACTTCGATCAGTTTTCCTGAAGAAAATTGTAGATTTGTCACCGATGGCGCGAACACACTTTTGCTTTTGATTTTAATGCATTTTTGGGAATAAAGAGAGGTGATGACAGAGCAGACAGTAAGAGACATGAGAAGTAAAAACAAGAAATGGGATGGAGTAAAGGGCCTGGGGAGACTGAAGATTTAATCACACTAGGCCTACAATGTTTACATACCTGCTGTTTCTGTTTCAGCCTGGCATAGTCTAAACACTCTCTTTCTTTGAACCCTGCAGTATTTATCTGCTCTATTGCAAATGAGGCAGACAGCAGGAAGGACATGTCGCCGTGAACTCTCAACATGTCCAGCAATGTTCGATGCAGAGCGTGTTTTTTGGCGTGTTCATACATGCAATCATCAACAATCGCAGAGTCATCATGCATGGTTTGTGAACAACGTTTCTCAGCCCCACGTATTCTTTTGCATCGATGAACGACTCAGCAAGTGTCGTATAACCCAGATGACTAAGGATTTCTTCACACTCAATATACACTCGTGCACTCTCGGCTAAACGTCGTTTGTGACCGTCTAAGACGAGCCATTTGTTGACACTTTCTCTCCATTTATCCATCTAACAGACGTAAAACGTTTGACTTCTTCGTTCGCTACATTGTCCTGGTGAATAATACACTGGGGAGCATCCTCACTGGCCATATTCATCAAAAATACGATAATCGCGATCAGCTGCCGGATTTCCTCCCTGCAGGAAGCTGCCATCTTGGACAACTTAGCCGGTCACATGACAGTCTGACGTAATTTGCATACGATGTCAGCCGATTATTGGCTGTCGCAGGGTCACGTGGCCCACACATGATCCGAGTGAGAAAATTCAAATGAAGAGAGCGGGGATGCATCGATTTTCAAGATGAAAATAACAACAACTGCAGCTATTGAGTGGAGAACTTTTGGATACATATGTATTTGGATATATACTATCATATTATCAAGGTTTTGTCTACCCCCCCCCCCCGATGAGTGGAACGAAACTGCACGATACAGCTTACGGCTGATGACCTATTTGCTGTTCTTTGAGTTTCCAGGAGCAGTCGCTTCAATGGAATAGTGTCAAACCATAGACTGAAGTTGATGATATTGTGTCCTGCGAGGTTGAAGTCACATGAGACTGGTGATATCACTGTTGTTTGTTCTGACATCATTGAGATGTTCACGAAGCGATTGCAAGTTATCGTCCAGTCTCACCGATGGACAGTTTGTTACAGAGTGAAAAAATTTCCATAGCAGATACTGATTATTACAAATCCACTGATTCTCACAGCTATCTACTCTATTATGTATCACTTAGTGAGTGAGTGAGTCTGCACAAGTTCCTATGTCTTCTGTAATTTCTACATCCCAGCAAGGCTCGACATTGTTATATGTTCTGTGTTCTTTTGTACTTTTATTGGATTGCAATGACCCCATCTATGGTGTCAATTTGCCATAGTCTCCCAGTCTTTGTAATTCATGGAAAAGTACAATGATGTCTCCTAATCCCATTGTCCTGCACGTGACGCATGTCGAAGCTCTCCTCCATGAGCCAAAGCTGTGAGGAAAAATCTTACAGAAAAAATTTATGAGTCATCATCTTGATGTATTAATTATTGGTGATTTATTCAAATAAATGTTATTTTAGTGTTCGATCAAACTAGTAAATACCCACTCCCTATGGGAATGAATTATGGTGTCAATGAAATATCTTGCACATGGCCATTGTAAAAAGTCCCCCCCCCCCACTTTATAATAATGTGGCTATACCTCCCTCCCCCTAATGAATATCACAGTTGCATCCACACCCCATTTATATTCAAATTTGACCTGGACTAATATGCATACATTACTTTGTCTTTTGTCCGGGTCATCTCCCCACCCTCAGAGGGGAAGAGGCGAATTTTAATTGGGTCCTTGACTGGCTCACAGGTAACCCAGCACGTATGCAAAATTTGATGGAGATCGGCCAAGCAGTTTGAATCATTAAGGGTCATGCATACGAGGGTCGGTACGAGAGTAATGCCTATTATTTTATTTCACACTAATTAGAATTACAATTACAATGAAAACGAGATCGGCATTCGGTAGAGTGCATACCACCGCCAGGCTGAACAGTTTACATTTTTATCTCACTGATAAACAGATACGGATCCGGACCTGAACCAAAATCGAATCAACTTGTCACCTACCCAACTCATCCACCTAGTTTTGTCCTAACTAATCAACAACTTTTTGAAATATCATGACATATATCGTTTTTTGGCCCCATCTCAAAATTATGAAGAATCACTTAAAAATAAAAAAAATAAAAATTGTCATATCCGGATTCAGATCTTCACCAAAAATCGAATCAATTCGGCCTTGTCACACACCAAACCTGTCCGTAAAGTTTCGCCGAATCAACCCATAATTTTTTGAGACATCGTACTACACAGTATATCGTTTTTATCCCTTTCACTCAATGGTGAAGAAACACCCAAAAAATTCTCGGATCAATCATTACCAAAATCTAATCAATCCTTCCTTGTCACACACCCAACTGGTCCAACAAGTTTCATCCAAATCAGTCCACAACGTTTTAAGGATATCGTACGATATGTCGTTTTTGGCCTTATCTCTCAATGGTGAAGAATCACTTCTAAAAAATTATAGTGTCCCAATACGGATCTTCATTGAAATCTAACCAATTCGACCTTGTCACACACCCAAGCTCTCCACAAAATTTCGTCCGAATCCGTCCATAACCTTTTGAGACATCCTGCTCACAGACAAACAAACACACAGAGGTGAAAACATAACCTTCATGCATCCTCCGTGGCAGAGGAAATTACAAGGAATATGCACACATACAGTATGTGGTAAATATGATGTAATTTTTCCACATCGACTCCGTCAACTTTAACACTTCCACAGAGACTCCGTCAACTTCTTCAGCTACAGACCTATCAGCTTATTTCCAATCAGCAAGGTGATGGAATCTATAATCTTAGTCGATAATGAAAATCTTCCTTTTCTCCAACAACCTCGTCTCTGATCACCACTTTGGATTCAGACCAGGTCACTCCACCTTGGACATGCTGATTCGACTCACCCAACAGTGGATGGAGGCCCTCAATGTCAGACATGCGATCAAGGCCGTCTCTCTGGACATATTGTTACGGATTTGGAAGCCTCTTGCACAAAGACAGTCAGCAGTCCCAAAGTTTAGTTATTTCGTAAAGTATATGTGTATAGTTAGAATCCATCACCTGTGTCTAACGGGAATTTCATGTGTGTGCTGCGAGTTATTTTGTAGTTAGTTTTTTTTATATTCCCCAACAACAACATCCTGCTTAGTTCCGCACCCACCAAACCTTCACGCACCGACTCCATTATCCATGTGTTTTTGGCTGAAGGCGTGGGCGGAGCTTCCATCGCCTCAGATCCAGGCTCCGCTCCGAAGAAGGGCAGGGAGTGTTTCCTCCAGCCAATGGACGAGAGAGCGAGCAAAGCCGAGGCGCTCCAGCCAATGGGAAGCCAGAAGGCCAGAAACAACTACAGAGCCTCTTCGGGGGGCGGCACCGATACGCCACCCATCAATGGGAGGCAGAGTTACCTCAGGATGGATCCCTCCCACCTCGCAGGAGGGGTTGAATAATTGTTGGTGCGATCCTTCTGGGTCGTCTCGTCTGGTCTGCTGGCCATCTTCCGTCTT
>CM068958.1:63232438-63243780 GCA_035128595.1 Eptatretus atami | reverse complement strand
TAAGTAGAAATTGTTAAGTGCTTTTGCTCATTGTACATTGCCTGCATATTCGTCATAACTCTGTTCTGTGTCTCCCTCCCTATTATAAATAAATCCCTGTTAAATGTTCCAGTTCGTTGTCCGTGTTTTCTTCCATTGGCCTAGCATGGTTCGGGTTTGAGTTATAGGGAGGCCGTTTGTGCCATAAATTGCCATTTGGACCGGCGCGGCTTTGGTAACTCCCGATCGGTTACGCTGGATCTGAGTCGGAACAGCGACTCGGTTCGGACAATGTCGGCCGAGGGTGTGGCTTCCCCAGTAGTTAGACGGCGTGGGTACTTAGGTAAATTGGAATTAGACAAGTGAACCCTACCTCACACCGTCAAAATATTGGTGACCACGGTCCTTTAAGCGACCTGTCGACTCCGGAGTTATCCAGGGTGACGACCTTCCAATTCCGGTGTTCAGTGGGAGACGGCCCAACTGCTCCATCGAGCGGTTGTCCTCGCCACCGAACCCCGGCACCACAACAATATCTCATGCTTTTGATACAATCTGGCACCCCACCTTGCTCTCCAAACTCTCTGCCTATGGCATCCAAGGCAAACTCCACACATGGCTTACTGACTTCCTCTACTCTTGTAGCCAATGTGTGGTACTCAATGGAATCCTTTAATCTCCTCTCCCTGTCAAGGCTGGAGTGCCCCAAGGCAGTTTTCTGGGCCCAGTCCGATTCCTCATCTTCATCAATGATCTCGCTGACTCCCTGGAAAATCTTCTTTATCTATTTGCTGATGACTATACTCTTTCAGGGCATTTCACCGTGACATCCCTCATACTTCAGACGGGCAGGCTGCAGACTCTTCCCTCTTTTCAGACCTTGGAAAAAAAATAATCACAAGCTGTTCAAACACTTGGAATATGTCTTTCCATCCTGACAAATCTCACACTCTTACTATCTCTCTCTGAAAGGACAGGCTAGCAAACCCTCCTATCTACTTTCTTAACAATCTTCTTGAGGAAGTTCAGTCATTCAAACTCCTGGGTCTCACTATCAACCATGATCATTCTTGGGCAAACCACATTTCAAAGTTGGCCTCCAAACCCAGCCGCCAGCCAACTGGGCTTACTCCGTTGTACAAAGTCCTTCCTTGACACACATGAACTCCTATCCACCTACAAGGCCTTCATCCACAGCTTAAAGGAGTGCTGCTCTCCCTTCTGGGCTGGCTCGCCTTGATCACATCTTGCTCACATTGACACTGTGGAAACCAAGGCCTTTAAAGATCACTGGAATCTCTTGCGCTGAAGCTGAGTCTATGGGCTAATCACATCATCATCGCAGACAGGTCAGTGGTCTCCCTGTCTTGTACCACCTCCTTTCTGGTCATGCACCCTCTTGCTCTTTCTGTGCTTTGTCCCCCCCCCCTCCAGGTTTCTGCAGGGCCCACACAGTCCACTATCAACCACCTTCTAGTGTAACAACCTACATCCAGGATCACTCCTCTCCTCCACTCATTTGTTCTTCTGTTTTCCCGCTTGTGAAATCAATTTCCACATCTTATTCAATCTCGTCGTTCCCTTCATGCCTTCAAGACAGCTGTTCACCACCATCTCAGATCGTCCTCAATCCAAAACCATAATCTTTTCTACCCTCGTTAACCCCATCCAAATCCCTCCTCCTTCCAATTTTCCAGTTTTCCCTCCTTGCAGTTTCCTTCTGTATCCATATTGTCCACCCCATGCATCATCTGTGTCCATCATGTCCACCCACATGCATACATGTTTCACGTCTTATTTTTGTCTGTTACTTCCTGATCCGTTTAGTGTACTAGCTCTTCCATGAGCCTCGACTATGGATACAAAAAAAGAAAGAAGAAAAGTGCAATACACGTTAATGAGCGCATCATTCCGACTGATGTTTTCCAGTGTCACTGCGGTTGCAGACCGACCACTTTGTGGCTTGTCGTAAATATGGGTTTCCCCGCTCTTGAAACATTTTGCTCAATGTTTAACAGCGCTTGCATCAATGGTACAGTCGCTGTACACGATTTTTTTTTTTTTTAATGCCTGTGCATATCCACCGTAGGAACCTCTTTCGCAGTAAGAAATTCAATAACTGCATGTTCTCTGCCTCGTACGCACATCTATCGGAGCAGCCATTTTGAAAGTGTGGTGTGATGTTGTCACATGACCGATCGCAGTGCCACTCATCTAAAAATGGGTGGGATATACAAACATTTTATTGTGATCTCGCATAGCTTTCCTATGACACTTTGGTTATGAACTGAAAGATAAGAGGCATTATCTTCGTTCCGACCCTCGTACATACATCCATACAGCAAATTATATTATGACTGTCTTTGGACCAGTTTGGTAAGTCATAACAATTACAGATATAAAACAGATAGGCATCAAAAATAACTGATGAAATTTCATATTCTTAAAAAGAAAAACTTAAAATCACAGATCCGTAAGTTTACTTCGTCATCACATCTGGCGAAAGAAGATCTGACACAGGCGTAAATGAATAATAGAAGCTGATGTGAAAAGGCTTTGATGCGATGGTTTCAGCTCGGTGGGGGTGATGTCGATACAAAGGGGTTGGGGCAGTTGTGGGAGTGCAGAAATGCATCCCGGTGATGCACTTCCACAAAACTGGGTCCATCTCTAGCCAGTGGGGAAGTTGACACCGGTGGCAGTATGGGCATGACTTGTTTGTGTCTGCTGCCTGCTATTTTTTTCCTCTGCAGTTCTAAACAATTGAAGGAAGTTTATTTAACCGTCATGAACCCCGCAGAAGAAAACTGCAATAACTTTTACCTCACATAAACATAAGTAAGTTTAAAAATACGGAAAGAAGATATGCGGGCATGGATACATACTCAGGGATAACTTGGCGATAACCGGATCCTGTCAGCATTTCAAGAATGAAACGGCGAATGTCATCACATTCTGAAGGCGATCAGGTACATGTTTCTTTTTTTGTAGTGAAATAAGGCTTGTGGGGAGTTTGTGCGAGTATTACATAACGGGTAGTAATGTTAAGGAGATAGTGGTGCACCTTTACACACACACACACACACACAAAAAAACATTTGTTCCTCTTTTCCCTCACCTGTGGAACCAACTTTCCTAGTCTGCTCAGTCCCATTATTCCCTCCAGAGCATCAAGACATCTGTTCGTCCCTAATCCATACTCACGATCTCTACCCCAAATGACCCCATTCCCAAGTTATTGTGATTTTTTTCCTCCTCTCCCTCACATCTTTTCATTTGTTAATTGTGGATTGGTTTGTTCCTTTTCTGTTTCTTCCCCTTCCTCTTCTTCCTGTATTTCATTCAGCTTGTGTGCAGCTTGTTCACCCCTATGTGTCCTTTTCCACACCCTTTGATCTCACTCTCACTCTCACTTTTACTCTGCTGTTGGTGTTTCCTACTTTCCATTTCGTTCCCTTCCATTCTGTTCTAGCTTTTCCACGAGCCATGTATACAAAAAAAAATCCACAAAGAAATATAAGGAGTTTGGATATAGGAGGAAGCCACTTGGCTTATCGTGCCTGTGCTTCATTTACATTCCCATCAATTCAACCGATGCTCACGATCTCTACCCCAAATCTATACTCATGATCTATGACACTGACCTAATCTTTACTATCTACTCAAATTCACTGAGGGGGAGGGATGAGGACAGTGGGGTCAGCATGGGAACATCATCAGGGTGAATTATATATATATATATATATATACATACATATACATATACATACATACATACACATATACACACATCGTGACGAAAGGGAATGTTGGTGAGGCATGAACAGTGGCAGGACATTTACTTACAATCACCCATCTATACTCTGTCAACCATTCCTGAAAAATGTTTAAGTAACCGCCGACCTTCAAGGGACTATTAAATCAACACCACTCCCATGTCTGCCAGTATTGTGTAACATACCTCCATCGAACATCAGGGGAGACGCAGCCATATCGAGAGAGTACTCGAAGATGCTGTGTAACCCAGAACTCCTGATCCTTCAAATTGTAAACCCAACACCACCGAACCATTTAAAATCGAGGAAGCCTTTCTGGATATATGGAGAAAGGTTCCTGCTCTCTGGGAAGGATAAACACTCAGTTGTGTGATGAGTAGCTAAACTTGTGGGGTTCCCAACAAAGAACTTGTTCATGACCCCACGACTGAGCTACCTGGCTTCTCAGCTACCAAGAACACTTTGGACTGCATTCAACCGAATAAGAACAACACATGGAAGATGGAACTACTTCTTTCATAAATCCGATTCATGACTCATAAATGGTGGATGAAAGATACGCCATTCTGTGAATGTGGGGCAATTCAATCAGTCCTGCTTATTGCCCAAGACTGCCCCCTATATTCCTACGAAGGGAGTATAATTGGATATCCCCATGATTTCACCAAATGCTATGGAGTGGCTTTCGAAACGAACAACATAATTTGATGCATTTGATGTTTCTATTCCTTCCACTGCCACTGACCTGCTTTTTACTGTCTTATTAGTTCCCTACCGGTTTCACAGGAGGGGATTCTCGGTTTTCCCTCCATCTGTCCGTCCCCAAATACTTGCAAATTATTCTCTGAAACTACACATACGATTTTGATGACACTTCACCACAATGTTCATCACCGAGTATGTTCCAAAGTTTGTTCATGGCATTAAAAAATAAAAATAAATGGGGCCTGGAGGGGGTCTACGGGGGTTGCCCCCCAAAATAGGTACTGTATTTGCCTTCTTCTCAGAAACTACGCATGCAATTCTGATGCAACATGACCACAACCTTCATCACCCGTGATATACAAAAGTTCTGTTCATGCATTTAACCAATATACATATATATATATATATATATATATATATAATATATATATATATATATATATATATATATTGTTACGGCTGTGGAAATTCGCAAACATCATTCAGGTCCCGTAGATGAGGTATTTCTGAAGTACATGTGTAGTTAGCCCAAACCCATTGTTTTAGAGGGAATTAATGTGATTCATTCGGGCTGCGATACTTTGAGTTAGGCGTTTTTCTGTTCTGCTTTATTTTCGAATCAACCACACTTCAACGCCAACAACGCCAACCACACTTCAACGCCAACCAAGCCACCACTCCAACAATGCCAGCACCGCCACCCTCACAACCACGCCACCAGCTCAACCACGCTACCTACACCAACGAACGCCATCCTCCGCGGTCCGCGTACGACGGTTTTTCGCGTGGGGAACCGTCGAACGCGAGACGGGAAGGGAGAAGTCCCCAAAGCGAGGACGCGCGTTTTCCCGCTATTTTTCCTTCCTTGGCCCGGCGCCAGAACGGCTTCGCCTCGTCCCCCACAAGCCGGAGGTGGGAGGGAACGAGAGGACGCCCCCTTCTCGAAGCGCCTCGAAGGAAGGTGGAGCCGAGAACGGGGCGTGGCGCCGGGCGTATAAGAGGCGGAGGCGGCTGAGGCCTCTTCTCGTCGTCGTTGATTCTGCTCTGCTCTCTCCTCCTTGGTCGTCGTTTCTGCTCTGCTCCCTTCTGCTTGGAGGTTCTTTCTGCTCTCTCGTCTCGTCGTTGATTCTGCTCTGCTCTCTCCTCCTTGGTCGTCGTTTCTGCTCTGCTCCCTTCTGCTTGGAGGTTCTTTCTGCTCTTCTCTTCGTCGTCGATTCTCTCTGCTCGCTTCCCGGGTTTCGGCACCAAGAGAGCTCGCGGACCACGGCGAGGACGGTCGCCGAGGACTCAACACCACAGGGAAGTCGACTTCCATTTTCTTTGGGGTTTTGTGTGAACGTGTGTGTGTGGCGCCGTGTCTCGTGAAGTAGAATTGTGTAAGTGGTCCGTGTGTCGCGTATTCGCGTTGTAGCTCTGCGTCATTGTTTCTTTTGTTCTCTTTCTTTTGTTTGATATATGTGCATTTATTATATTATTGTGCTGTAAATACATGCTGTTTCATGTGTGCTCTATGTGTTGTCTGTGAATTAAACGTGCTTCTGTTGAATTCTTCCCCCGTTTCGCTGCGTCCTTCCTTCGTTGGGTCTCCATCTTGTTTCATGTAAAGGGTTCGTCGTGGGCGCGGGACGCCCGATAATTAATCTGAACCGTCAAGGCCGACGATAACACCGCTCGGTTATCCCGTTAGCCCGGAACGGGCCGCTTAAGCGGATCGTGTCCGAAGTCGGCCTGTGGCGAGGTACAACCCCTCGGTAGGTTACCCGTGCGGGTATTTAGGTATATCGACTTTCGGCGATTCACCCTATTCCGCGCGGGGAGAATGCGGACTGGGTTGTGGTGAGGCCGAAAGGTCCACCCGTGACTGGATCCCGGCGTTAAGCCGGGAGGTCACGACTGAATGTCCGTCCGGTGGGCGAGGCGGTCGCGATTCGAGTCACGTGGCCGATCGCACGCCGACGGGCGCGAATTCGCAACAAATATATATATATATATATATATATATATATATATATACATATATATATATATTATATATATATATATAATATATATATATATCGTATATCGGGGTCTGAGGGGGTCGAAGGATGGAGTTTATGTGGGATTTCCCCCCCCCCCCCAAAGAGGTATTTGCTTTCTTCTCAGAAACCACAAACAATTCCGATGAAACTTGACCACAACCTCATCACCCATGGTGTACAAAAGTTTGTTCACAACATTAAAAAAAACTTGGGGGTCGAAGGGGTTCTTCATGGGGTTGCCCCCACAATGAATTTGCTTTCTCTCTGAAACCACAACACACATATCGATGAAACTTGACCACAACCTTTATCACCCATGATGCACCAAAGTTTGTTCATGGCATGAAAAAAAAAGAATCCGTAGGTGTTTACTTTATTCTCCGTTACGTATTTTGTGGGTCATCCATGCCTACCAGTGGTTCCCTGGTTATCTTATCCAGCTGCTACCAGGTGAGCGCCCAGGGGTATTGCCCCTATATTTATGTTTTTCTACTACTTGGACGATTATATTTAGTGAAGAAAAACTGAAGGAATGTGTGGAAAGTGTAACTTTATTGAGCGCAACTCCGTGCTCTCTAAACTGCTTTCGCAAGTCATGATGATACAGTCGACAAGGGTCCTTTTTTCGGAAATTACATATGCACTTTGCTTTTTACCATTTTGTGCGATCTGATTCATGACAAATTTGTTTTTAAAATATACCAAGAGTTTCTGCAATGTATTGATAGTCGGCAGTGGCTGAAAACGAAGAGGCACATAGACAGCACACACGGACGTGGTGGGGTTTGTGCATGCCTGCATGCGAGCAGGTTGGAGGATCGAGTGTGGGTTGCGGCATGCATGCAGGCAGGCAGTCTTTTGCCAGGTAGATAGCATGGATTTTGATTTTTAAATGCTCCCACCCAGTTTAATATAGAACACGGCGGTTAAAAAGAAAAACGTTGCTGTTTGGGCACGTTTTATCACACCTGTAATGCCCTGGTATGCTGCCTACCCTCCTCTCACACTTCCTTCCCTTGGCCTTACACTGCCATCCATTCCCCTTAGGCTTCCTTCCCCTCCCATCACGCAGCCTCCCCTTGGCCTTCCACTGCCATCCATTCCCCTTAGGCTTCTTTCCCCTCCCATCACGCAGCCTCCCCTTCCCCTCACGCAGCCTCCCCTCTTCTCATACAGCCTTCCCCTCTCCTCACCAGCCTCCCCATTCCTCCCTCTCCTCACGCTGCCTTCCCTTTCCTCGTTCTGCCTTCACCTTCACCTCCCTTCGCGCTGCTTTCACCTCGCTTGCGTTGCCTCCCCCCCCCTCACGCTGCTCCCCCTCCTCACACTCCCTCCCCCCCCCCCTCACACTGCCTCCCCTACCCCACACTGCCTCACCTTCCCTTCCACTCGTGTTGCCTTCTTTTCTTAGAAGGGTGGAGGAGGAGGAAGGAGGGGAAGGGGTGGGTGGGAGTTTGGAGGGAAGGGAAGGGGTGGGGTGGGAGGATGCAGGGGAGGATATGGGATGAGGGAGAGGAATGCGTGGGAGGGGGAGGGAATAAGTGAAGGAGGGACCCGCATTTTCTGGCAATGCCGAGCCACCTTTTGCTACATATAAATAACAGTCTGAGCGTTGATTCCCAAGGTCCCCATTACTTAAACCCCCCAACCACATTTCCTTCCAATCACGGTCACTCTTTGCTTCCTATCACCAATCCAGTTAGCTACTCTCCCAACCACTCGACGTGCTTAGCTAACCGACTATGTGATACCTCATCAAATGCCTTCTGGAAGTCTAGATATACCACCACATTCACTGCACTTCACTCATCCGCCCTATCAGAAACTGCTTTATTGAATTCCAATACATTTGTTAAACATGTTTAGTAAATAAAAAATCACCAAAATATAAAATGAGCACACAAAACATTTTACCAAACTTACAAAGTTTGCTAAACATTAGGAGACGATGGACAAATCAACAAGGGAAACGCAATTTGAACGTGGAATCCCATCCTCACAAGTTACAGTGGCCTGTAAAAGTATTCACCCCGCTCCAAAGTTCTCACATTTTGATGCCACCTGAGATTATTGGCTCTACCACCGATGGTGAAGGTGGTTATGTTTTTACCGTGTGTGTGTGTGTGTGTGTGTGTGTGTGTGTGTGTGTGTGTGTGTGTGTGTGTGTGTACAGGATATCTCAAAAAGTTGTGGATGGATTCGGCCAAAAGTTGGTGGACAGGTTGGGTGTGTGACCTTGACTAATTGTATAGCTGGTAGAGACCTACCCCAAAAATACTCATAGCAGTTATTGCTGCAAAAGGTGCTTCCACCAAGTACTGACCCCCTAAAGGGTTAAATACTTTTACAACCAGTGAATTTTGATTTGTAGATGGTTTTTTTCCAGGCGTTCCTGACATGTAACCTCCTTCAACTACAACAGTGTTTAGTTTGATTTGTTCAGTTGTGAATAAAAAAGTTCATTTGGAAAAATTGTTTTTACATCATTCATAATTTATCTAAATGTGCCATTATTTTGGTAGGGGGTGAATACTTTTGCAGGCCACTGTACATGTACATGTACTCTAATATAAATAACAACCAGGCTAACCCCTGTAAATCATCTCTCGGTTAATCCACAGAATGAAAGGGTAAAACCCTTCAGCAGAGAAGATATGTGTTTCCTCGTATAAAAGTTTTTTTGGTTGCAGTTTACTTCTCAATGAATTTGCCAAGAATGCTATAATGTAAGCACTTACTGCTCTCAAATCTCAGTGACGATATAATGTAAGTGGTGCTTTGACAGTTACTCTGCACCACTGTTGAACTTACATTCTCAGAGTATGTGATTAAATACAAGTATAAAACAATGCCAGCTATTTTACAAAGCACTAATGGCCGATTCCACTCCAAACTAGTACCTTCAAAAAGGAAATCTCATAAATCCATAAAATCTGCAAAGCAAACACACAAAACCTTCCAATGAGTCCACAGTGCATCACTGAAATAGCAAAATGTATCGTTAGATGAAGGCCATCCATCCATCCATTGGGACCATACTCTGTGCAGAGCGTTGGTGCTGCCTAAACAGTCTCCTTGGCTATTGGGCACAATCTTGGATGGGTCACCACTCCGACACAGGATACCAGCAAGCTGGCACTCATTTTGCCGACCTCGGAAGGATGACAGGCAGAGTCAACCCCACCTGGTATTAATTCAACAGCCAAGTGGGATTTGAACTCAGGCTGCAAAGATCCCAAGCCCACCACCCTAACCATCAAGCCAACGCCAGGCATATATAAAGACTCCAGTGCTTTAATCTGCTTTACAATGTAAAAATAATAAAACTAGAGTTCATAGAACACGATACTCCACACACAGTGTTCAGGTATATAATTAAATTGAGATAAAATAAAGATTTTAAAGGTCATTGAAAAAAAATTAAAAGAATCCAGACATTTACCACTATCAATACAACACCTTATTTAACACGTTACATTCGTTCTCCATGCCTGTTGTTTGTGTCCTTTATGAAATCACTAAAAACAGTACGTTTCCTGTTTGGAATGATTTTCAATTTTGTTTGACTTCAAGACAGGGGGACAGAGTCCAAATTTTTTTTTTATCTCACTCCTCTCTGCGCATGTGTGATCAGGCCAAAGTCAGAGTCAAAGCATTGCTAAACTGCAGGTTCGTTTTCTGATTTGTCTTCAAAATTTAACATTCAATTGAAATCAAGTTGTTCCTCGACCATAAGCTGATGTTTGTGGACATACGGACAGCAGACCGATGGACAAAGTGAACCATTTACTTAACCCCACTTTTCACTTCTCGTGCATGGGGTAATAAAGTAATTCACTCACTTGGCCGATTTTCACCAGCAGCGAAACCAAAGATGCCTCCAACTGAACCTTCTTGTCATCTTCCTGTTGCCAGTTTGTCTCAAATGACCTCATGAACTCTGATATGAACAGGATCAGCACATAACCATCAGTTTTCCATAAAGATTTAAAGTCTCACCAAGCAGTAAGTTGATAATCAGTGCATTTATATTGTTTGAGATATCAGAAACAACCATTGGCTGCTGTGCTTTGACATACCATCCATCATCTCTTCCTTGTCCCTGAGTTTGTTGAACGTTTCATTCCTTTCTTCTAAATAAATAACACATCATTGTGCAAGGTGGGCTCCGAATATGCTCCAAGTTAGAGCAGCGCTGCAACACTCAGTTTATTAAACAAAATCGAGCTAAATCATCAAAACATTTTGGCCATTCTGTGGATTGAGGGTTTTCAAGAAACTCGGTAAGATCAGACATATCGTGATTATAACCCATGGAAGCTAATCGTGTTTTAAACAGGTATGCAAAACCAAGAGGGGAGTGTTTTACATGAGAACGTGAAATATTAAGCACTGATTAATGTAGAGAAAAATAAATAGTCAATTAATAAAGAATCATGAAAGAAAAAACAAAAATGACACATTATCTTACTTACCTTGGTTGTTTTCCTCCACATCATTCTCAAGTTCACCAATATCAGCATCCTGTTCAATGTGATCTTTCATCCCAGTTATCCTGCACAAAATTTGACTCAGTCATCCACTGTACAATCTTGAATGGGTCAGCACTCCGCCACAAGAGACTCGGCTGTAGGTGCAAGGATTAGTAATTTGTTCAGGGTGCCTGCGATAACTCGCCGACTCTTCTTGAAGGACATAACTGCGATAACTCGCCGACTCTTCGCTGTGGGATCTTTAACATCCACCAACTAATGCTGGTAGACCGGACACATGGTTATATTTCCATCCGAGGGACGGCACACACATTGCTACATCGCCCTGCCTGTAAAACACCAGGATGACAGCTTATAACCAGTTCAAT
>CM068958.1:63175660-63196375 GCA_035128595.1 Eptatretus atami | reverse complement strand
GTCTCCTAGGCTATTGGGCACAATCCTGGACGGGTCTCCACTCCAACACAGGATACCAGCAAGCTGGCACTCATTTTACTGACCTCGGAAGGATGACCGGCAGAATCAACCCCACCCGGTGTTAATTCAACAGCCAAGTGGGATTTGAACTCAGGATCCTGGGGTGCCAAGCCCACCACCCTAACCATTAAGCCAACACCAGGCATGATGTTAACTTCCAACTTAAAATCTGCCATGTACGACTTGCGCGACTTTACAGGAGGCATTTGGAGATGACGTAGTAAGGATGACTACATATGATTAGGATTGAAAGGGATGGTTCAAATGTAATTGGTGAGTGTGTGCTCGTTATTGATTGGATAATTTCCCACGCATCAGTGAGCAGATTAACGTTTAATTGCTCACCCAATCGGGAAATGCTCCGAGAAATGATTGCTGGAGTGTGTTTGAAATTAGGCCTAGGTCACATTTGCCACGCGGCCGTGGGGTCTCCAAAATCTGCGGCCACTAGCAATTATACGGCGGCCGCAGTATTTCCACGGTCACACAATGTAGCAGTCACATATGTTTTTATTTTTCGGGTAGCCGCACGGCGTATTTATAAATTGTGGGAGACCGAAAACGTGGGGTGCCGTAAGGTCTTTGATTGATGTCGCACGGTGGGCGTCGCTGCGGCGGCCATAGAATTTTCAAGGCAGACGCAAGGTGCCCGCAGGCGACCGCAGGGGGCCCTAAGGCGAACGTGCGGCCAGACGGACGGTAATGAGTGGGTGTATATATACCAGTTCTTTTTTTACTGAAATAAAATATACCAGTATATATAACTGAATATACTATAACTATAATATACCGTGGTGCCCCCAGAATCCGAACGCCCCATTGTTTGAACAAATTGGAATCCGAACAATTTTTTCGAGAAAATTTTGCCCTAAAAACCTAATATTGTACATTTTAAAAAACCGAACACAACGTAGCGTCATGTTTGTTCACGTGTCTCCCCCACCTGTTCGACCCGCATCTTCGCGCTTTGTTCATTCAGTTCGTCGGTGGAAGTCCTCGTGAAAGCATCTCTCGTGTGTCGATCGATACTTTAGGCCTCAGTCACATTTGCTCTACGGCGAGGATACGGCGGCCGTACGCCCTCTGAATTGACAGAAACGTGCGGCGGCCGCAGAGAAACTGAGGTGGCCTCAGGGTGGCCCTACGCCGTATGGCTATATTTTACAGGTCGTAGGTCGCCGTGAATTATAACACGGAGTTTATAACTTTTTTCATTTCTACGTTCACCGTTGAAATTCGACAAGCCGAAACAAAAGAACTGGTAAAAAAAATAAAATAAAATAAATTAACCCATTCGTTACCGTCCGTCTGGCCACACATTCGGTCTAAGGCCCCCCTGCGTCGCCTTGCGGCCCTTGCGTCTGCCTTCAAAATTCTATGGCCGCCGCAGGAACGCCCTAAGGTCACCGTGCGACATCAAATCAAAGACCGTACGGCACACCCATGTTTCGGTCTCCACAATTTATAAATACGCCATGGGCTACCCGAAAAATAACAAGGCCAAATGTGTCCAAGAGCAGCGTCCAAAACCTAAAGGTTTTGTCGGCTAAAAAAAAAAAAACTTTTATTTTTTTTAAAAAAACAACAACAACAACTTCCGATATTTCGTCACGTGCCTTCATTAAGCCAATAGCGAAACCCGTCATAATGTATTTACGTATTTACGATATATCGTGTATTACGAAATATATAATGTATTTACGAAATTACAATACGATAAATGGAATAATCTTTAATAGTAACGTTCAACTTTTCGAAACTTTAAAGCAAATGCCCGAATATATTTAAAAGTTCATGATAGACGCTCTCAAAAAGCACCGTCTATGTGAGGATGTGTACATGTGCTCAGTATTTAAGGCGATCCGGATCTTGTATATACATATCCGAGAGATTAAGGTTTTGTCTTCACAAGAATAATAATAAGAAGAAGAACAACACCGAGCTCTCCATGAGCAGCGTTCGCTACGCGAGACACTGCTAAAAACATATGTGACTGCTACATTGTGTGACCGTGGAAATACTGTGGCCGCTTTATAATTGCTAGTGCCCGTACATTTTGGAACCCTCCGGCCGCCGAGCCAAATGTGACAGGCCTTACCTCGTGTTTTCACCTCATTTGTGATGTTTGTTTTTTAATCATCTTGTGTTTTAATTAACATAACAAAAAAAGCAATCCGATCACGTGGTGTGACGGGACTGTCGGGCAAGGATTGAATTTCACAGCAAAACCAGTTGTAATTTGGAATATCCATTATTACGTCAGCCCGATGCGTTGATGAAAGTGATTGTGGTTCTGCGGGCATCATGATTGATGAGCTGCCCTGGGGGCAGCGCTCTCGCAGAGTGCGCGACGATCGGAACCCAGGCCGGAGCACGAGCCTTGTGGACCTTTGGATGTGGTGATTGTACCAGTTTACATACAATACACCGCCACCGAAGGTCATTTACTCATCTTATTTTATCTTAAACATGGGGAATTTCAGTTTAAAGTGTCTTGAAAGTGAGTTTTCTTTGGGTCCACGAACAGATTAATTCACTCCATTATTTCTTATTGGAAAATATTTTTGGAATCCGAACTTTTTGCAATCCGAACAGCCTCCTGGAACGAATTAAATTGGGATTCTGGGGCACCACGGTATAGGCAAATACCTGTACTCCGATCTCTAGCGGTTAGCGCACGGTGACGCATGGTCGACGCAGACTGCCACGGAGGCCGTACGTAGGTGCACGGCGGACGTAGGGGAACCGTGCGTCGACCCTGCGTTGCCCGCAGTAGTCACACAGACGCGCAAGGCCACCGTACGGCGACCGTGGAAATAGTGCGGCCGCCCGTAATTTTTGGGGTTGGGAAATTCATTTTTCATTGAGAAGAGCTTACGGCAGCTGCACGAATAACGCAAGCCCACCGTACGCCCTACGTACGGTCGATGTGGAACACATCTACATCATAGCTTGGCTTGTCGAATTGCTACAGCGAACGTAGAAATGAAAAAAAGTTATAACTCTCCGCGCTATAATTCCACGGCGACCCTACGGCCTGTAAAATATAGCCAAATGGCGTAGGGCCTCCCTGAGGCTACCTCAGTTTCTCTGCGGCCGCCGCACGTTTCTGTCAATTCAGAGGCGGTACGGCCACCGTAATCCTCGCCGTAGAGCAAATGTGACCTAGGCCTTACCAATTGTACAATTTATTTCAGAAAATATCGCACTTTGCAAATTTGTTTTTATTTATGCAATTCAATGCCTCAAAACCACAGATAAGTCGATTCTGAGTGGAAGTCAAGCACCAGACTTCCAGGAAAAAAAAACAACTATCAACTTATGCCAAAACAATACGGTAATCATCCTTTAGCATGAGCAGTGTCCATCTTGACTGTCCTTTGTGGAACAGACAGTGTGCATGTATGAGACAAAATCCTGACCAACTGGCACCAAGTTGTTGTGGTTGGTGAAGGAGAAGCAAATTTGGACATCAGGTTGACTTGGACAGAAAAAAAGAAAAAACTGAATATGAGAGACTACAGGTATGAATTGATGAAGGAGGAGGGAGGGAGGGAGTAAGAGAGGGAGAGGAATGATTTACACTTTCATCTGTGCAATGTCATGAGTGATTGATAATTACAAGCATATTAACCAGCATAATAACATATATTCAAGAATATTAAAGAAAATCTGTGTATGCTCCAATATTTATGCTATGTGGGGGAAAACATAAAACAAACAGTCGGCCATTGCATGCCAATACCGTGGCCAAATTCCAAATTTCCTCCCAATTACTGCAGTGAAAACAATGAAAAACCAGAGAGACTGATTCTGCCAGCAACACCAAATCTATTTTTGGAAAATGATGCAGTACTTATCAACATTATCATAATTATACAAGTTGGGTCATCCAGTCAACATTGGGTTATTTAGACTTTGAACTTGGGTAAAGCACCAAAATGATTGTTGTTAGCCGAGACAAGTTATAAAAACATGAACACAGTGGGAAGGAGGAAAACAGCAGGGACAAAGAGACACAATAAGACAGTTGGAGGAAGAATGGAAAAGGGGAAGAAACACCCAGAAATAAACGTCTGAGCCCAGAAATGGATGTTTTACAAGAGTTGCAAAAAAATTAACTCGGGAGTGCAACAACAACAATGATGGACCAAATGACCTCATTTCCTTGTTTAAGGATGTGCAGGATCATCCAGCCACTCAATAGACTCAATGTAGTCCTGCGAAGACGAAGGACTCTCTGAATATTAATTTCCACTCCGGAAAACGGAAAATAAATATTTGAATGCAATTCGTTTGATTCCCTGCATTGAACGTTGACGTATGGAGGAGCCTGGATGCACAAGCCAAATTCTGCCCCTCTCCTCACTGAAGGAGTCTAAGGCAACAGACGTATGATGCTTGATCGACCAACGCACCGTTATTTCAGGCTGTCACATCAATTTGATTAGAATTTAAAGTTTATGTTTTGATGTTGACCTTCCGCATGTGAAAATAATGTGGTGCAGCAAATTTCAGTGAAATTGGCCTCGGGGTTTGGAAACGTTCAGTACAAGAACAAACACACTCACGTGTGGTGTGTGTGTGTACTGTATATACAGAGACATGACACAAGTAAATAGACACCTTAAATTTATTCATTTCATCTGTATAAAGCAGGTTTTACTCAGTGATTTGTACTAATATTCAACTATATATTTGCAGAAACGAGTTCCTGGGTCGTGTATGACAATTAACTATGCCTCAAACCCAGGAGCACACGACCTTTGCGATTTTCAGAGGACGAATTGTTGCCAATCGGAAGGTGGAGTCAGCCAGCGTCAGATAGCTCAGAACCTTGCATTCCGCTTTCTACGGTCAATCGGGTGATTGTGCAATTCACCAGCGAAGGCAAGGAATCCACAGCTTCCCGTTCTGGTTGACCTGGGCCCTCAGAAAGGTGTCTTCGAGCTATCAAGTGGTCCATTGAGAAAAAACTCCTCGTTGCAAGACAGCAGATGTTACAGAGGAGGTCGAAGTCACCTCAAGAACTGCCTTGCGGTACCTTCATCAACTGGGCTCCCATGGGAGAGCAGCTTGGAGAAAACTTCTGCTTAAACCAGCCAACATCCAAAGGAGAAAGAAGTGGGCTGACGAGATGGCCCCAGACCCTTGGAGTTTTGGCAAACTGTCATTTTGTCAGATGAGTCCCAATTTGCTCAATTTTGTGACAGTGGATGCGTATGGGTCTGGAGACTTCCCAGTCAAGAGTTCTCTTTGAAACGACTGCAGCCAACTGTCAATCACGGTGGTTTTCGGTGATGGTGTGGGAGGCAATCTGGAGCGCTGGTCGATCAGAGCTTGTGGAGTGCGTTGGCAACATCAACTCTACGATGTACATTTCTATCCTTGAGGATGGACTTCTTCCCGTCTTCTCCACTGGTTAGATGGTCAAAAACAACACTCTGTTCATGGAGGATGGAGCTCCGTGCCACACTGCAAAAAAGACCAAAGGATGGCAGGACAGGAATGGGATCATTGTGACTTCAATGGCCAAGTCAGTCTCCTGACATGAACCCCATTGAACACCTCTAGGCCATATTGGATCGAACTGTGCGGAAAAAGTCCAGGAAACCAACATCATGGACAGAATTGCTCACCCGTTTGTGTGAAGCCTGGGCAGAAATCCCACAAGAGAAAATTTCAGAACTCGTTAATTCTATGCCTGAAAGAGTAAAAGTATTGAAATCTGCAAATGGCAAGTCCACCAAATATCAGTGTGTGTATTAAAATGGATGAAATGTTCTTGAAATGTTAAATAAATTAATTATTTTGAAATCATGGTGTCTATTTACTTCTGTCATGTCTGTATATGCAGCACTCTAAAAAGCAAATAATTCAAGGAATTATTTCCTATTGCTGTACTTTGTTTTATCAAGTCTTTTTCATTTTAAATATTATGGATCGCTCACTTCATGAATAAGAAGTGAAATTGGAATCAAACAATCCACACTCATGATACACAATTTATAATTATTGTTGTGAAAATTTCGTGAAACAACTGCACAAAATAAAGATCGGGATGCAAATGCACTCGCACGTGAAGACATACAGATACTTACTTGTGTCCTTCATGAATGAAGCATCCAGGTCCTCAGCCTTGCGATCATTATGCACTTTTATCTGACAGACAAAAGTCATTATAATGAGGAAGAGATCTTAAAGGGGGCCAACTGCATATTACATATGCAAAGGTGTGGATACAGGTAGGGTAGTTTAGTTAGTTTGGAAAATACGTGAGTAAGGGAAATCCAAAATGTAACCATTTTATATACACAATGTGAAGATAGCTCCAAAGTCAGCACTTTGTAATTTTTAATCTTCAGGTTCAGGTACATGAGGATTGCATTCAATCATCGGTAACTTTGGATAACCTCGAATGCTGGATGTACACACCACATTGTAATCCTGCGTGACTTCCTCCATATCCGCATTCACATTCAGTTTGTCAACAAGCTGGAAGAGATTAGAAGAAAAAAAAAATTCAAGGTTCTAAGTCAACCAGGTGTTTAAGGTAACAAATAAAGTCCATTTTGCATTACCCAAGCCGTCTTACCATATTGTAAACAGCCAGCTCACCCTGCAAGTCCTTGATTTCTGCTGAAAATGACTCCGCCCTGAAACACAGTTGATCAATGAAAGCATGGATAATTTGCTCATCGATCCACGGAGCATTTGTGTAGCAAGCTTCACCTCACCTTTTATGTATGCATGGTACGCCGAGTTGTCTTGGTCAAACGCTTCCACCGATCTCTGCAGTTTGCTGTTTTCGGCAGCAAGCTCAGCCATTTTGCTCCTGCAATCAGAAAATAATACTTAAAGACACAAATATTATTTAAGCCTCCCCCGATAAGGCCTGTGGGATAGTGGAAGGCTTTTGCTGTTGTAGGGTTTGCTTCTTCATTTGGCACCCCAAATTTTGATGGTACCACAGAGTTTCTTAGACCTCAAGGAGTACTAAACCAGCACTTCGAAAAAATTTTTTTTAATTTATTCCTCCTGCTCTCCCAACATTTCCAATTTCCAAAACGCATCTCAAAGCTGGCTGGGACTTTCAGATTGAAATTTTGCATCAATAATGCGGAATAGAAAGTATGTAGATTGACACAATTTTTTTGACCTTGACCTAATTTTAAAGGTCATGATCCAATTGTAGGCATTTTAACATTTTCACCATAAACTCAACGAAGGGTTGTCTGATCAAAACGAAATTTCCCTTTCTAGACAGCCCAGAGTAATTATCATTAGACTTAATTTACATCATACCCCCCCCCCCCACCCCAGGTTAAAGGTAAAAGTCAAGTGGCAGTCTGAAAAAACACCAAAAAAACCCGCAAAAACCTGTGAATTTTGGTATTGCTCAATTTTGCCAATGTGGAATCTCAAAAGACCGCTTGGTCTTCCAAGATGTCCTTGAAACATAATTAGTGTACCTGCATTAAGTTGTGCACCTGCTATTTGATTTGTGGCCTTGACCTACTTTTTTCAGATTGTGACCAAATTAACCCATTGAATCCTCGTGGCCATTTTACCAACCGCTATTCAAACCTCCATATACCTGAGCGACCAGTTTACCGGCTGCCATTCAAACCTCCATGTACCAGAGCGGCCAGTTTACTGGCTGCCATTCAAACCTTCATATACCTGAGTGGACAGTTTACCAGCCACTATTCAAACCTCCATATACCTGAGCGGCTAGATTTTTCTCCAGGGAGCCAGAGGTGGGAGAGCCGAAAGTCCAAGGAACTTACGGTTCAAAGGGTTAACAAAAAAAACCTTTTTGATCATAACTTGAATAATTTTCCTCTGATTTTCATAATGTTGAGTTGATGGTAGATTGTGGATGGGACACATTTTCTTAATTTACACTCTATCCCTAGATGTTGAAAGGCAAGGTCATATGGTGGTCCAAAAAAAATATGGCCATCATTGGATTGGCCACCCCAGAGTAAGGCGATCGGCCAAGGGTTAATCGCGGGTGATCACCAAGGGTAAGCCTTTCCCGGTCAGCCGAGGCTTACCCTTGGCAATCGCATCGTGTTATCGCAGATATCTAGTTTGTTAAACTTGAAGTTATATGACGATGATTGTGAAGTTTTTGCAAACAGATGCTGGCTCTTGTGGAAGAGCTGAAAGAGAAAGTGGGGGGGGGTTAGAGAGGAGAGAGAGACAGAGAGAGACAGAGACAGACAGACAGACAGACAAGAAATAGCATTAAAAAATGATACTGAGAAAGGAAGGAGAAGCAAAATGGGGGAGTAACATAGGACGATTAGAAAAGTTAAGAAGTTGACAAATGATATGATGTACGATGATGATGAGTTGACACCTTAAATGATTTAAGGATGGAGGACTGTAAGCAGAAGCTGTAAGATGGTTCCATGGTAGAAGAAAAGGGGTGAATAGAAGACTGGAGGTGAATTGTTCGTCTGAATTTTAGGTAAAAAATAATTAGTGGGTGGATGATAGGTCTGTTCACTGTAGGCTGGAGAGAAAAGACGTGTGAAAAAACCCCCATAAACAAGAGGCCCACGATATGATGACAGTGAGAGAGAAGCAAACCCCGTGCTTCGATATCCTCTTTGACATGCCAATGATCTTCTATATCAGTCTACACAGTCTGGACTCTAGAGCATCAAGAGTGCCAGGTTTGAAGGCAGGGTCTTTTCTCAAAGTGGAGCATTGTCCTCCATGAGCTTTCATGATAATTCGTGCACAAAATAATTACAAAAAGCAATCACTTTCTTTTGTGCTCACAATAATCAGATCTGAAGATTCCCATTAACAACTCACCATTGATTTAGCTTCTTGGGGTTGCTGCAAAGGTCCTAGACGAGGAAGATCTAACGAAGCAAGTGGTCAACCACACACTTGACTATGCAAGGAAATTGTAGTTTTAAATTAATTTGAGTTTTTTTTATTCTTCAACCAAATACAATGATCACTTTCAATGGAGACACAACAGTCCAGACTGATTGAGAGAAGAAAATTTTCTCGTCTTACCTCAACTGACCCATAAAATTGACTTGTCCATGATCTGCCTTTGAGGACCTGTTGAATAAAGTAAGAATAAAACTTTAAAAAACAAAAAATAAATAAATCATCAACAAGTGTGGGGAGTCAGTGCTTGGAATATAATAAAACAAACTTATATTTGTGTGAGCAGGAGTCTGAGGGTGTCACAAACCTTTTGAGGAGGTCTCATGATGCTAAGGCCTTCACGAGTCATTGGGTGGTCAGCAACAATAGGAGCACCAAGGAGCTGGGGGACAAGCCGGGGGAGACTCCTCTTGAAGTCGTTGGCCTGGCTGTATTCGGAATCTGCTGGTTTTCAAAATAATTAAAAAGGTTGTATGAAATAGATTCACAGAAAATATTGTCCTTATAAATGATAGTCTTCATGACAGTTCAGGCAAAGTTATGGCCACTTTGATGTTATGGCCATAACTACCATCAATTTGATGTTATGGCCACTACTACTTCACATGGGAAGGGGGGGGGGGAATTGGGAAAGGAACATGCGAGTCTGGAGCATTCCATTGTACTTCTAGAAGAGAAAACTGTCAGATATTTGCTGCAGTAATAAATAAATAAAAACAAGGAAACATAGGCATAGGTACTGTTTATTTTTTTAAATCCAATGTTGAGATTCGTATCAGCGCGAACACATAAAAATATAACAAGGGTATAACAAGGGGAGCAGGAGACAAGAGGGGTGGGAGATGGAAGCACAAAACAGTGGAGAACAGAGACATTAGGAGATCTAAAAGCATGAAAAAAGAGGAATGAAAAGAATGAAGGTGAGCAGTCGATTCTTGATTTTGGTAGTTTTACCAGAAGGGGTTGCTGGTGGACCTGAGCACCATGCGGAAATATGGGGGGCGGGGGGGTGGGGTAGGGACAGATCGCAGTCAGAGAAGAGGGGGGCGAGGCCAGAGAGGAGATGGTAGAAGACAGAAAGACCACCGACCTGCTTGCGGCGGAGAGAGTGAGAGACCCAAAGACTCAGCCTAATTACGCGGAGATACCAATGATCCTAAAGCCCTTGGTTTCCACAGCGTGAAGCCCAGAAGGTGAGAGGTGGGAGCACCAGCCCAGAGGCGAGAGCAGTACTCCATCAGGCTGCGGATGAAAGCTTTGTACGTGATCAGCAGCTCAGATATGCCAAGGAAGGACTTTGCATGACGGAGGATGCCCAGTCAGCGACTGGCTTTTGGGAGGCCAACTTGGAAATGTGCTATCCCAGGAAGATCATGACAGATAGTGAGACCCAGAAGCTTGAATGAAAGGACTTCAGGAGGATTGTCGAGAAAGTAGATGGGGGGGGGGGAGAGGGGTTTCCAGACGGTCCTTTCGGAGAAACATCGTGAAAGTATGAGATTTATCAGGATTGAAAGACATGTTCCACGTGCTGGACCAGCTTGTGATGTTACCCAGGTCTGCAGAGTGTGAAGAGGCTGCCTGCTTGCCGAGCTAGGATGACAGATGGTACGGCAGAGGGTGAATCATCAGCAAAGAAATAAAGAGGATTTTCCAGAGAGTCGGAGAGATCATTGATGAAAACCAGAAAAAGCACAGGGTCAAGAACACTGCCTTGAGGAAACTCCAGCCTGGACAAAATTACAATATTACTTAGCCTATCTTCCCTACACCATATAGAAGTTCATGCATACCTACCCACTGCAGTTAGTGGGGAGTGACAGGAGAGCCCAGAGGAAATGCACTCACCTTTCCACTGTCTAGTCTCAATTCAATTCTCAACTTCACAATAAACTGTCATTCCGATGCTATGCAGGTGGGCGTTGCATCGACGGGTGAGCCATCCTACAGAGGGACTGCACCGGGTGTCCCATTTCTCTAGCATTCACTGGTTTATGATACATACCTCACAGGGCCTTTAAAAAAGAGCAGCCATTGCGTTGCCAGTACCCCGACCAAATTCCAAACAGCAGAGCTGCATTCAAAGTACACCGCCCCCATGCCAAACAAATAAATAACAAATCCACCAGTGTGCGGCATCGCCGGGCGCCTGAGGCGCCCACCGATGCCGCCTTGCAGTTCATGGAGACGGAATTGGAGGGAGCGGTGCACTTCTGAGGTGAATGTATACAAATGATACTTAGTTTATGTGTACAAATGTACTTTTGAGGTGAATGTGTACAAATGATACTTACGCACCTTGCAGTACATGGAGACGGAATTGGGAGGAAGCGGTGTACAATAATTGGTTAATTCATTGATTAATTAAAATAAACAAATACTAATCAGAAAAACGAGTCAGACAAACTCACTGACCCAGCCAAAAACAAGCATCTTGAAATGTCTCGGTGGTTTATGGAGAGAATTGAGAAGCCTGTTTTTCTAAATGACATTTGGTTCTCCCACAAGACTCAAGTTTTGCTTAATGGCAAAGTCAACTCGAGGAACAATGTCTACTGGGTCATGGTACCACCCGATGAGGTTCGCCAGAGACCCTTACATTGGGTCAAGTGCATGGCCTGGTGTGAAATGGCATCATTGGACTGTTCTGGTTTGAAGATGAGGATGGTACTGTGATAACTATCAACTCTGAACACTACATTAAAGTCTGAATAAGTTCTGAGCTGCTCTTGGTTGCAGAAGAAGCTTTCAAAGAGAAGAACAATGTGTTTCAGCAGGATGGGACAATCCCTCACACCGCAAATGAGTCCAATGAATGGGTAATAAGCCACTTCGGTGAGGGAGCAATTGGCCGATGCTTCAACGTCGAGTGGTCTTCACATTCTCCTGATATGTCATCTAATTCCCTGATATGATTCCCTGATTCCCTGATATGAGCGATCTGGATTTTTATCTTTGTGGATATTTCAAACATAATGTGTGCAAGGATAACCCGAGAAGCATCTACGAGCTGAAACAAGCTATTACAAAGAAAGTTGGGTCCATCACACTTGTCGAATGTCAACGTGTCATCAACAACTTCAACCGTCGTGTTCAAATGTCTTTTCAGCTCAGAGGTGGACACATGGAGCATCTGATCGACCTGTACAACACGCATTCACCCCAAAACTGACTGTAGTGCTAATGATCCAGCTATCTCCAAACAAGGAACGTGGTGAGGATACCAACACATGCCCTTTTCCAAAGATACCTTAGGATCTCAACATCCACCATCTAAGTGCAGATGGAAAACTGGTTTTATATCCCCTTCAAAAAGACGATGAGCTCCAAGATAAGTGCCCCTGCTGGCACTGCACCGCAACAGATTTTGGCTCAAAACCAGACGAGACAGCTCAAGTTTGAGCTATCCTATGAAATGAACTATTCTCTCACCCAAACATCTTTAGGGTCCCATCCAAACACTTTAGGGTCCCATCCAAACACCTTTAGGGTCCCATCCAAACACCTTTAGGGTCCCATCCACACCTTTAGGGTCCCATCCAAACACCTTTAGGGTCCCATCCAAACACCTTTAGGGTCCCATCCAAACACCTTTAGGGTCCCATCCAAACACCTTTTAGGGTCCCATCCACGGCCACCAACACTTTAGGGTCTCCACCCAAAACACCTTATGGTCTGAAGCAATGCTGACTCAAAATTAAAATAAAAGATGGCATCTGAAGTGAGTCGAAAATTTAATTTATAAAAGTAAAAAAGAAAATTGCTCTTCACAAAACTATAACTAACTTTACCTAAACGAGAAGTATAACCAACTATCTTGCCTCATACACAGCTTGACCTTTGTCATAACAGAGGTTTAACTGCAACAAAAAATGCCTCTTTATCTTCACTGTACCCTCTTCCACTGAGTTTCGAGTTCCCGTTCGAGTTACCACTCACCAAACCAACCACCAAATTTGGACGCACTGTCTCCATGGCCGGATTCGGGTGCCACCGAAGTGGACGGAGGTTATGTTTTCACCCGTCTGTCTGTTGAACAGGATATCTCAAAAAGTTGTGGATGGGTTCATACGAAACTTGGTGAACATGGTGGGTTGTGTGACAAGGACAATTTTTTCGTTTTGGTGAAGATCCAAATCCAGATCCGGAAACGAGAATTTTATTATTTCTTCAGTAATTCTTCATCATTGAGTGATGGGCAAAAAAACGATACATAAACATGCTATTTCAAAAAGTTATGGATGGATTATGACAAAAACTTGGTGGATTGAGTTGGTTAGATGACAAGAAGAAGCAATTCGATTTTGGTTCAGGTCAACAGATCTGGCCTTTCAGTGGCATCCAAAACGTAAACTGCTCATTCCTGTGGAGGTATGTCCTCTACTGAGTGCCATTCTAGTTCTAGCTCTAGTCACAGAGTTCGTTAGTTTGAGTGCGGTTCTAGTTACCGAGTTCTACCCCTTTACCTACAAAAGCCTTCATCCGCAGCTTGATTGAGTGCTCTCCCCACGAGGCTGGCTCTCTTGCTTCACATCTTTTCTCGCTTGATGCTATGGAAACCAAGGCCTTTAAGATTATTTGAATCTCTGGCAATGAAGCTAAGTCTATGGCTCATCACTTCGCCATCAAAGATAAGTCGGTGGCCTCTCTGTCTTCTACCACCTCCTTTCTGTCTTGGTCCATTGGTCCAGCGCTCTTTCCGTGCTTTTCCCTCCCCCTCAACCCCCCCCCCCCTCCCCCAGGGTTTTTGCAGGGCTCACATGGTTCGACCAATCAACCCTGTTCTGGTGAGAAACTACCTAAATCCAGAATCACTGTCATCTCCACTCCATTTGTTTCCTCCTTTCCTGCACCTGTAGCCAAAATCAACCTCCCACATCCCGCTTCATCTCAATTCTTCGGTCAGGTTTTTTAAGACAAGCTGTTCACCGCATCTCAGATCGTCCCCAATCCAAACCATGATATTTTTACCCTTGGTTAACCACACTCAATCCCTCCCTTTCCCAGTTTCCAGTTTTAACTACGCTTGGAGTTTCCCTTCTCCATGGAAGTCATGTTTTGCATCTTGCTTTTTTGTCTGTGACGTCCGAATCTGTTTCAGTGTACTGGGGCTCTTCATGACCTTGACCTATGTACAAAAAGAAAAACGGCAGTATTTTTCAGCAACTGATTGTTGGACATTTGCAGTTTTCCCCATCACAGCACTTTTCACTCCACAAGCCACAATTGAGAGGAATCATAGGTTCCTTTTTTTTTTGCACTGTAATGGAAAAATGGGAAAAGGGGAAGACTGCCTATTCAGGCTGTATTGTTCATGATTAACTAAATCTTGCATAGCCACACCCTCACTCCAAACACTGATCTACCCTCTTGTACCCAACTTCCTTCCCTGGACACTGGTCTTTTACTTGAAGAAGGTGGAGAGATACCGGTAAACCTTGACTTTGATGTCTGGACAAGCCCAGATGGCCTCCAGTGTTTTGCATCCTAAAAACCTGCTCTGGCTGCTCTTGCTCATACCTCTTCTGTTCTGTTTGGGTGTTGATCATTCTCTCTGGGGCAGTTTCCATCTTCCCTGGAAATTGGCCAACATCACTGCGATGCACAGACATGGTACAAAAATGGATCATCAAAACCTACAGGCCTATGAGCTCTTGCTTCCAGTTAAACAAGCAAGGTCATGGAATCCATCATTGCAGTTGAAATCAATCTTTCCTTTTTCTCAATAAGAGACTCCATCTTAGGTCATCAGTTCAGTTTTCAGGCTGGTCATTCCACCCTTGGACATGCTACTTCTACTCTCCCACCAATGGTGAAAGCCCTCAATCTCAGATGAGAGATCAGGGCCCCTCTCTCTGAGCATACAGGGTGTTTCAAAAGGAGTGATGCAACTTTAAATGCTAAGTTTACCAAATAAACACGAACCTCAGGAATCATCAAACAATTTTTCTGAAAGCTTATGACATGGTATTATCTTTCAACTGATTGCTATTGAAGTCAGTCACTGCAAGAAGATAGTGGAGCCCAAGGTCTGAAATTAGGCATTACGCAAATCCCTTGTAATGACTTTCTTGATGTGTGCCCCTCCGTGGTTCAGACAGGCATTGATCCTGACTCCAAAGTTCCTGTCAAATTTTCTGTAGGTCTCATGTGGCACTGCCTGGAAGGTAGTCTGACACCTCCTGCTTCAGATTATCCCAGTGTGGCAGGAATGGTTGGCATAGACAGAGCCTTGGCAGTCCCCAGAACCAGTTAGTTCAGAGGGTCAAATCTAGGTTATAGGGTGCCCAGTCATGAGCAGTAACCCAGGGCAACGAGGGGTTTCTGAAAAGCTGATGCAGGAAAGTGATGGTGTCACAAGCTGTATGCGGGGGGTTGCACCATCCTAACATAAACCAGGTCATGCTGAAGCTGGCTTAGGGTGACCTTTTTGGGCGATATCATGGAACTTCTGGACAAGGCCTGGTTAGTGCTCATCTGTTTGAATCGTCATCATCCCTGCTGTTGCCATTGTCAAACAGTCAGCCCTAGTGTTCCCATCTGCCAATTGAAGTTGGGCAGAGCATGTGATCTTAAGGCCCTTTCCAGGTACGCTCCAGTGATCTCCGTCAGTGGATTCTGCCCCCAGAAAATGTTGTTTGTGGTTGTTGATGGCACTGCTCAAGTGAAGGGCTTTCATCCACTGAACCAGATCAGGTTGATTCAGTTTGGGTCTGCCTCCATCCTGTCACTTAGCCAAATTGCACAATATCAGTCTCCCTTCTATGTCATCTTGACTCAGTTTTAATGCCAACAGAGATGATGTATGGGAAAACTTCAGTTCCTTAGTGAGGATACCCCGACTAAATGTTGATTTTGATGGGCCGATTTCCCCGGGAGTGCTGGCGGTGGGACCTTCTTGGGACTGTTCACTGCAGAATCCCGCATGGTGTCCGATGTTGGCTTGGCTCTTGGTTACTGATGCTGGCCTGCACTGTTGCCCTTGCTCTGGTGGTGCACTTAACCCTTGGTGCTCAAAAAATGTTTCAACAATACGTGAATGGCACAATTTGGGTCCACGTCATGTGTTCTGAGGTGGTATTGCCTGGCAGAACCTCGGCGAGTGGTCCTACATAATGAATTTTAGTCTCATACCACAGAGCCACCACTTTTGTCTTCTGCTTCAACTGTCAATGGCATTAGTTGAGCTGCAGAGCTACAAATCCACGATAACACCACCAATACCTGAAAAGGAAAACGGTGTAGGTCAAAAAACAATGAAATGGCAAGGAAAGTCAAAGTTGTATGCAATCTTTTTGAAACACCCTGTATCTCCAGCTTTTGGATACAGTCTAGCACCCTGTCTTGCTTTCCAATCCATGCTTAATAGCATCTGAGGCCACCTCCACTCATGAATCACCAATTTCCTCCACTCCAAAGTCAGTGTGTTACTCTTAATAGGATCCTATCATCTCCTCTTCCTGATAAGGCCTGGAGGGCCTCAAAAGCAGGGTCTTTGGCCCCAGTCTTGCTCCTCATTCATCAATGATCTTTTCTGATTCCCTGGAAAATCTGCCTATCACTTTGCTTGATGACTGCAGCCCCCTGCAATCATTGCTCATCCTTCAGACAGGTAGGCAGCAGCCCTCTTTTTGATAGAGTTCAAGAGGCTGAATGCTGCCTGTCAGCTCCTCCATGCGGACCTGATATAATCAGGAAGCTATTCAAAAAACTTGGAAGATGTATTTAAAACGCATGAAAATCGCACACACTCAATGTGGTTCTATTCAAAAGGACCATCTGATATACCACCCCCAACACTCCTAAGCAAACCATTGAAAGAGGTTAAGTTCACTCAAAACTTTTGGCCCTCAATGATTTGCTATTGATTTTCCCTTTTGGGCAGACCATAATTTCCAGATGACTTCCAAAGCCAGCGGCCGACTGGGCAATTCACCATCAATGGCATGGTCCTTTCCATGGCCAACTGAACTTTTACATCTTAAGGCTTAATTTGCAGCTTGATGGAGTACTGTTTCCCCTCTCTTTGGGCTGGCCGCTGCCTCACACCATGCCATTGTTGATGCATGGAAAGTAAGGCCCTCAAAAATGCATTTGGGATCTCCCATCGACGAAAGTGAGTGTCCCCTCGGCCTGTCACTTTCACATGTCAGACAGGTTGTTGGCCTGTTTGTATCGACTCATCCTAAATTATCTTGCACCCTCCTGCCCTTCTTGGCTCTGTCCCTCCTAGTTTGTGCAGGGCACACATGGTCTGCCAATATCCCAAATTCTTGTAAACTCCCAAAATCCAGGCTCACTGCTCCAATCTCCACTCATTTGTCAGTCGCCTCCACTCACATTTTCTCTCACCTGTGAAACCAACTTCCTCACTCTGTTCAATCCTATTCTTCCCTCCAAAGCTCAAGACAGCTTTTCACACACTAAATCAGGTGTCCCCATTCCTACTCAATGATCTTTTCTCCCCCATAGACCAAGACCCCATTCCTAAGAAACCCCACCATTTCCAGTTTTGGTGTTTTCCTCCCTCTCCTCAACCTATTTTCTGTTTGTTAGTTTGTCGGTTGGTTTGTTCCTTTCCTTGTTTCATCCCCCCCCCCCCCCCCCGCTTTCCCTTCCTCTTCATATGTGTTTCATTCAGTTTGAGTTAGCTTTTGTCACCCCATGTCTCCTTCTCCACCTCTTCCTTGATCTCACTCTCACTTACACTCTGCTGTTGGTGTTCCCCTGTCCTTTTATACCACTCCATTATGCTCTAGCTCTTCAATGAGCCTTCAGTCATCGGATAACAACCCCCGCCGCCCCCCAAAAAAAAAAAACACTGCAACTGCATCGCTTTAGCAAGATGTGCTCTGCAGATCCACTCCAACCCCAACCAACAACCCATTACCTCCACCTCCTTGCTCATCAGTAACATCATGCCTGCTTGAAATTCCCTTGGAATGGTACCTCACAGAACTCCAATAAATCCTCCACATTTGGATTTAACAATACACTGGAAATTTGCAGGCAAGGGAGTCAAATCTTTTACGAAAACACAAAGTCGTAGGCAGTGGGCCAACTATACTTTTCAACTACCTTCAATTAATAAATAACAGCAGGACATCTTGAAAGAAAAGCCTATGAGCAAGGATTTCATAATTTTAGTAATCGCCAAGCCAGCTGCTGCTGTCGGGATCAATTTTTCAGGACGGCGTGCACATACGAGGCTTTGGGAATAGCTCCAGCTTGTACACCTATAAACGGAAATTTTCAAAAGTTGGTAATAATGAATGTGATCTGATCCTTTGAATTACACAGAATGAATCACATTCATCAAAACTGCATTACCAAGTGCTTCCTGCTGTAGGCCAGATTTGAGTATTCCAGATTTAATAAACATACATTGTGGTTTAGCTGGCGCTTACTACGGCACGCCAACGGCAAAGAGTAAATCAGGACGTTTTAATCCACCTGCACTTACGTTGCAAACTACATTGGTGACGGAAGGAGCATTCAGCACCCTGGACGAAGTACAAGTGACAATGTTTTTCGGGTGAATTTTTTTTATAGAAAACACTGACAACATACAATGCCCTGTCAGAATAAAATGATTATCTCTGATTTAAATTATAAACAAACCTTTCAACAATCTGTGACACGGACACAAATCACATGAACTCCATGTATTAGTATCTTGTTAGCAGGTCCGTTGGTATCATAAAACACTTGAACTCGGTGAGGCATCGAATCAATGAATGTTCCTGTTTCTTGTATGAAACATCATCAACAAGGCGTTTTGGAGTATGGAACACATTTACTGGCAAGGAATGAATGGTCCAACATACCATGTGTCAAGAACAACCTTGATTGGAAGAGACCCAGAGTGGGCAACAGCTTCTTCCCTGGGCACCAATGAGTCCTGACCTGAAGCCATCGGACAGGTCTTGGAAATGAGCGGAGCTGCATAAAGCTGACCCTATGCCAAGTTAATACGAAGTTACTCAAGAACTGCAAACAAAATTCTACTCCAATTTTGGCAAAATATGGATGAGAATTTTATACGGAACGTCAGGATTTGAATGCCTTCATTGATTCAAGCACTGTAATGGACGCCAACGGCCCATGGAACCAGATACTAAACACATGTCATCAGTTTGACTGCGTTCCTATCACAGATTGTTTTATAAATCTTGTTTACAATGAGGGGTGTTTATTTTCTTCTGGCACGGCAACTCCAACGCTCTTCTGGGGGCCTTGAATTGCATATTAAAATAATTAATAAATAAGCCTCGGTCCATCCTGGGTGATTCTCGTACATCCCCAGGAAAGATGAAATACATTTTTTGTGATGTTTAATTGCATGCAATATAATTGATTTTGCATGAATGGCCTTTTTCGTTTGTCCAGGATAGCTCAGTGGGAGTGTGCTGGCCTCCGAGTCTCGTTGGGCATTTAGCACAAAAACCACTATTAACTCGAAGGTTCATGTTCCACAATATTTTGTCCCAAGTCCTGCTAAACAAGGGTTCAAAATGCTAAAAAAGGGGGCGATTTGTGTTCTTCTCCAATGTTTCAAGTGTGTACAATAATTCAATTTAAATAAAATATAGATTCGATAGTTGGAGAAAAAAATTCCAGAAGTTTACCGCAACCGTTGATGCGGCGTCTGTACACCACCGAGGGTGTGGAATGGGGCGGGTCGCGGTTATTTAACACAATCTAACATTAGTTCTTAGTGCCTGTTGTTTGTGTCCTTTATGACATCTTTAAAAAACAGTAATGTTCCTGTTTGGAATTATTTTCAATTTATTTGACTTCCCAGACAAGGGCAGACAGGGTAAAATTCTCTCAACTTCTCTGCGCATGTACGATCGAGACAAAATTAGATGGCCAAGTACTGTTAACACAGGTTTCGTTTTCCTGATCCATGTTCAGATTCGTACTTCAAAATATAACTTTCCAAATGAAGTTAAGTTGTTCCTCGATCACAAATTGACGTTTGTAGATGAACAGACAGACAGACAGACAAGACAGAAGGGAACACCAATTGGTTTAACCCACTTTTCACTTTTGCATATGCGGTGGTTAATGATACAGTTACCAGTGAGGATCACTGCAACATTGACGAACCGACCGTCCTTTTGGCAATGAGCTGACTGCAAACTGGACTAATCACTTGTGAACTTTATATCCCTTCACATCTATCACACGAGTAAGTCTTTCGGCCCATTCCTGAGCCAAAGTTTACAATTCCCGATCCAAGGTTGAACATCAGGTTTTCACCTTGCTTTACGATACCTTTCCTGTTGATAAACACTGTCAAACAGCCCATGAAAATTCCCATAAATATGAAGGATAATAACCACCATGGCAGTTAAATGTTTTGAAAAGATTCACCATATTATTTCATGGCACTCTCAGATTAAACATCCAAAAAAGCAAAATTCACAAATTCAGTATGGCTGCCCATGGAATTGACTTAGAAGTCCTGAATTTATTATTACCTGTGTTATGTTGTGATGGTTTGGAAATGTAACCCCGGAGAGGGGCATACGTTGCACACGGAGTATCCCGAGATGTTATTTCTAGTTTATTTTGAAGGGTCAAGATCTTTGCCTTTTGTTCTAAGGGTTTTCGGGTGGGGGGGGGAGGTGGAAATGTTGGTTGTTAGTTGTGTATCCCCACTCAAAATCCACTCATTCTTTTAAATCGTCCCAATTCACCATCTTTGTTCTTTTGTCTCATCACCCATGA
>CM068958.1:63125294-63147562 GCA_035128595.1 Eptatretus atami | reverse complement strand
TTAATGTGCAATTTTTTGATGGAATTTTCAAGGCATCAGGAGGCCATGGTCCTCAGAAGTTTGACAAAGTTTCATGAAAATAGGGTTATTAGTTTTAGCATCACGGGTGAAGAAGTTTGTGGTCAAGTTTCATCGATACTGTGTGTGTAGTTACTGAGAGGAAAGCAAATACCGATTTCAGTAACCTTCATCAACTGGGCCTCCCATGGGAGAGCAGCTTGGAGAAAACTTCTGCTTTAACCAGCCAACATCCAAAGGAGAAGAAGTGGGCCTGACGAGATGCCACAGACCCTTGGAGTTTTGCGCCAAATTGTCATTTTGTCAGATGAGTCCCCAATTTGCTCAATTTGTGACAGTGGATGCGTATGGTCTTGGAGACTTCTCCAGTCAAGAGTTCTCTTTGAAAACGACTGCCCCAGCCAACTGTCAATCACGGTGGTTTTCCGCGTGATGGGTGGGGAGCAATCTGAGCGCTGGTCCGATCAGAGCTTCTGGATGTGCGTTGGCAACATCAACTCTACGATGTACATTTCTATCCTTGAGGATGGACTTCTTCCCGCTTCTCCACTCGTTAGATGGTCAAAAAACAAACACTCGTTCATGGAGGATGGACCTCCGTGCCACACTGCCCAAAAAAGACCAAAGGATGGCCAGGACAGGAATGCGGATCATTGTGACTTCAATGCCCATCAGTCTCCTGACCATGAACCCCATGCAACACCTCTAGCCATATTGGATCGAACTGTCGCGGAAAAAGTCCAGGTCGAAACCAACATCATGGACAGAATTTGCTCACCCGTTTGTGTGAAGCCTGGGCAGAAATCCCACATTGATGAAATTCAGACTCGTTAATTCTATGCCTGAAAGAGTAGTAAAAGTATTGAAATCTGCAAATAGGCAAGTCCACCACCTAACATCCAATCCTGCTCGTGTATTAAAATGGATGAAATGCTTCTTGAAATGTTAAATAATTAATTATTTGAAATCATGCGGTGTCTATTTCTTCTGTCATGTCTGTATATGCAGCCCCACTCTAAAAAAGGCAAATTAATTCAAGGAATTATTTCCTATTGCCCTGTACTTGTTTTATTCAAGCCTTTTTCCTTCTCTTCCTTCCTCCTTTTCTTTCTTTCATTTTAAATTATTTTATGGATCGCTCACTTCATGAATAAGAAGTGAAATTTGCGAATCAAACAATCCACACTCATGATACACCAATTTATAATTATTGCTGTGAAAATTTCGTGGAAACAACTGCCCACAAAATAAGATCGCGTGCCAATGCACTTCGCACGTGAAGACATACAGATACTTACTTGTGCTTCCTTCCCATGAATGAAGCATCCAGGTCCTCAGCCTTGCGATATTATGCACTTTTATCTGACAGACAAAAGTCATTATAATTGAGGAAGAGATCTAAAAGGGGGCCAACTGCATATTACATTATTGCAAAGGTGTTGGAATACAGGGTAGGGTAGTTTAGTTAGTTTGCGAAAATACGGTGAGTTAAGGGAAATCCAAAATTGTAACCATTTTATATTACACAATGTGAAGATAGCTCAAAGTCAGCACTTTGTAATTTTAATTCTTCAGTTCAGGTACATGAGCGATTGCCAATTCAATCACGGTAACTTTGGATAACCCTCGAATGCTTGGATGCTACACACCACATTGTAATCCTGCTGTGAACCTTCCTCCATATCCGCATTCACATTCAGTTTGTCAACAGCTGCGAAGAGATTAGAAGAAAAAAAAAATTCAAGTTCTTAAGTCAACCAGCTAGAGTCTTAAGGTAACAAATAAGTCCATTTTGCATTACCCAAGCCAGTTCTTACCATATTGTATAAACAGCCAGCTCACCCTGCAGTCCTTGATTTCTGCCTGAAATGACTCGCCCCTGAAACACAGTTGATCCAATGAAAGCATGGATAATTTGCCTCATCGCATCCACGGAGCATTTGCGTAGCAAGCTTCACTCACCTTTTATTGTATTGCATGGTACGCAGTTGTCTTGGTCAAACGCTTCCACGATCTCTGCAGTTTGCTTGTTTTCGACAGCAAGCTCAGGCCATTGCTCCTGCCAATCAGAAAATAATACTTAAAGACAAAATATTATTTAAGCCTCCCCGTAAGGACCATGTGGGATAGTGAAGCTTATTGCTGTTGTAGGGTTTGCTTCTTCATGGCACCCCAAAAAAAAAAAATTTTTTGATTGGTACCACAGAGTTTCTTAGACCTCAAGGAATAGTACTCTAAAACCAGCCACTTCTGAAAAAATTTTTTTTTAATTTATTCCTCCTGCTCTCCAACATTTCCAATTTCCAAACTGCATCTCTCAAAAGCTGGCTGGGACTTTCAGATTGAAATTTTGCATCAATATATGGGAATAGAAAAAGTATGTAGATTGACACAATTTTTTTGAACCTTGACCTAATTTTAAAGGTCATGATCCAATTGTAGGCATTTTAACATTTTCACCATAACTCAACGAAGGGTTGTTCTGCATCAAAACGAAATTCCCTTTCTAGACAGCCCAGAGTAATTATTCATTTAGACTTAATACATCATACCCCCCCCCCCCCCACCCCAGGTTAAAGGTAAAAGTTCAAGTGCCAGTCTGAAAAAACACCAAAAAAAACCCGCAAAAAACCTGTGAATTTTGGTATTGCTCAATTTTGCCAATGTGGAATCTCAAAGACCGCTTGGTCTTCCAGGATGTCCTTTGAAACAAATAGTGTACCTGCCATTGAAGTTGTGCACCTGCTATTTGATTTGTGGCCCTTGAACCTACTTTTTTTCAGATTCGTGACCAAATTAAACCCATTGAATCCTCGTGCTTGGGCCATTTTACCAACCCCTATTTCAAACCTCCATTATTACCTGAGCGGACCAGTTTACGGGCTTCTGCCATTCAACCTCCATGCTACCATGAGCGCGCCAGTTTTACTGCTGCCCATTCAAACCTCCAATATACTGAGTGACAGTTTACCAGCCACTATTTCAAACCTCCATATACCTGAGCGGCAGATTTTTCTCCAGGCGGAGCCAGAGTGGTGAGTAGAGCCGAAAGTCCAAGGAACTTACGCGCGTTCAAAGGGTTAACAAAAAAACCTTTTTGGATTTCATAACTTGAATAATTTTCCTCTGACTTTCATAATGTTGAGTTTGATGGTAGATTGTGGATGGGGACACATTTTCTTAATTTACACTTCTATCCCTAGATGTTGAAGGCAAGGTCATATTGGCTGGTCAAAAAAAATATGCGGCATCATGATGGCCACCCCAGAGTAAGGCGATCGGCCAAGGGTTTATCGCGACAGGGTGATCACCAAGGGTAAGCCTTTACCCAGGTCAGCCGAGGCTTACCCTTGGCCAATTCGCATCTGTTATTCGCAGATATCTAGTTTGCTTAAACTGTGAAGTTATATGACGATGAATTGGAAGTTTTTTGCAAACAGATGCTGGCTCTTGTGGAAGAGCTGAAAGAGAAAGTGGGGGGGAGTTAGAGAGGGAAGAGAGGCAGACAGAGGAGAGACAGAGACAGACAGACAGGACAGACAGAAATAGCCATTAAAAAATGATACTGAGAAAGGAAGGAGAAGCCAAAATGGCGGAGTAACATAGACGATTAGAAAAGTTAAGAAGTTGACAAATGAAGATGTACATTGATTATGAGTTGACACCTTAAATGATTTAAGGATGGAGGACTGTTACAGAGCCTGTAAGATGCGTTCCATGGGTAGAAGAAAAAAAAGGGAGTGAATTAGAAGACTGCGAGGTTGGAATTGTTCGTCTGAATTTAGGTAAATTAAATAATTAGTGGGTTGGATGATAGGTCTGTTCACTTGAGGCTGCCGAGAGAAAAGACGTGCGTGAAAAAACCCCCATAAACAGAGGCCCACGATATGATACAGTTGAGAGAGAAGCCAACCCGTGCCTTCGATATCCTCTTTGACATGCCAATGATCTTCTATATCAGTCTACACAATCTGGACTCTAAGCATCAAGAAAGTGCCAGGTTTGAAGGCAGGGTCTTTTCTCAAAGTGGAGCATTGTCCTCCATGAAGCTTTCATGTTAATTCGTGCACAAAATAATTACAAAAAGCAATTCACTTTCTTTTGTGCTCACATAATCAAGATCTGAATTCCACTAACAACTCACCATTGATTTAGCTTCTGGGTTGCTGCAAAGCGCTCCTAGACGAGGAAAGATTCTAACGAAGCCACAGTGCGTCAACACACACTTGCGACTATGCAAGGAAATTGTAGTTTTAAATTAATTTTGCAGTTTTTTTTTATTCTTCAACCAAATACAATGATTCACTTTCAATGGAGACACAACAGTCCAGACTGATTGAGAGAAGAAAATTTCTTCGTGCTCTACCTCAACGTGACCCATAAAATATAACTGTGTCCATGATCTGCCCTTGAGGACCTTGAATAAAGTAAGAATAAAACTTTATAAAACAAAAAATTAAAAATTCCATCAAAAGGTGGGGGAGTCAGTGCTTGGAATATAATAAAACACAACTTATATTTGTGTGAAGGCAGGAGTCTGAGGGCTTGTCACAAACCTTTGCAGGAGGTTTTCATGATGCCCTAGGCCTTCACGAGTCATTGGGTGGTCAGCAACAATAGGAGCCCACCCAAGGAGCTGGGGGACAATGCCGGGGGAGACTCCTCTTGAAGTCGTTGGCCCTGCTAGCTATTCGGAATCTGCCTGGTTTCAAAAATAATTAAAAAAGGATTTGTATGAATAGATTCACAGAAAATATTGTTCCTTATAAATGATAGTCTTCATGACAGTCAGGCAAAGTTATGGCCCCACTTTGATTTATGGCATATACTACATCAATTTGATGTTATGGCCACTACTACTTCACATGGGAAAAGGGGAGGGGGGGGAATTGGGAAGGAACATGCGAGTCTGGAGCATTCCATTGTACTTCTAGAAGGAAAACTGTCAGATATTTGCTGCAGTAATAAATAAATCAAAAACAAGGAAACATTAGGCATAGGTACTGTTTATTTTTTTAAATACCAAAATGTTGAGTCGTATCAGCGCCGAACACATAAAAATATAACAAGGGTATAACAAGGGAGCAGGAGGACAAGAGGGGTGGGAGATGGAAGCACCAAAAACAGTGGAGCAACAGAGACATTAGGAGATCTAAAAAGGCATGAAAAAGAGGAATGAAAGAATTGAAGGTTGAGCAGCGATTCTTGATTTTGCGTAGTTTACCAGAAGCGGGTTTGCCCTGGTGGACTTGAGCACTATGCCCGCGAAAAAATATGGGGGGCGGGGGCGGGGGGTAGGGGAACAGATCGCCAGCTCAGAGAAGAGGGGGGGCACGCCAGAGAGGAGATGGTAGAAGACAGAAAGAACCACCGGACCTGCTTGCGGCGAGAGAGTGAGAGACCCAAAGACTTCAGCCTAATTTACGGGAGATACCAATGATCCTAAAGCCCTTGGTTTCCACAGCGTGAAGCCCAGAAAGGTGAGACGGTGGGAGCACCAGGCCAGAGGGGGAGGAGAGCAGTACTCCATTCAGGCTGCGGATTTGAAGCTTTGCTACGTGATTCAGCAGCTCAGTAATACCAAGAAGACTTTGCCATGACGGAGGATGCCCAGTCATCGACTGGCTTTGGAGCGCCAACTTGGAAATGTGGGCATCCCAGGAAAGATTCATGACAGATAGTGAGACCAGAAGCTTGAATGAAAAGCCGAACTTCAGGAAGGAATTGTCGAGAAAGTAGATGGGGGGGGGAGAGGGGTTCCAGACGGTCCTTTCGGAGAACATCGTGAAAGTTATGAGATTTATCAGGCATTGAAAGACATGTTCCACGTGCCGGACCAGCTTGTGATGTTACCCAGCGTCTGCCAGAGTCGTAAGAGGCTGCTGCCCTTGCCGAGCTGAGGGATGACAGATGCGTACGGCAGAGGGTGAAGTCTCAGCCCAAGAAATAAAGAGGATTTTCCAGAGAGTCGGAGAGATACATTGATGAAACCAGAAAGCACAGGTCAAGAACACTGCCCTTGAGCGAAACTCCAGCCTGGACAAAATTACAAATTACTTAGCCTATCTTCCCTACACCATATAGAAGTTCATGCCATACCTACCCACCAAAATGCAGTTAGTGGGAGTGACAGGAGAGCCCAGAGGAAATGCACTCACCTTCCACTGTCTAGTCGTCAATTCAAATTCTTCAACTTCACAATTAAAACTGTCATTCACGATGGCTATGCAGGCTGGGCGTTGCATCGACGGGTGAGCCATCCTTACAGAGGGACTGCCCACCCGGGGTCCCATTTTCTAGCATTCACTGGTTTATGATACATACCTCACAGGGCCTTTAAAAAAGAGCAGGCCATTGCGTTGCCAGTACCCCGAACAAATTCCAAACAGCAGAGCTGCATTCAAAGTACACCGCCCCATGCCAAACAAATAAATAACAAATCCACCAGTGCGGCATCGCCGGGCGCCTTGAGGCGCCCACGATTTGCCGCCTTGCAGTTCATGCGAGACGGAATTGGGAGGGAGCGGTTGCCAACTCTGAGGTGAATGTATACAATGATACTTAGTGTTATGTGTCACAAATGCTACTTTTTGAGGTGAATGTGTAACAAATGATACTTACGCCACCTTGCAGTACATGGAGACGGAATTGGGAGGAAGCGGTGCTACAATAATTCGTTAATTCATGATTAATTAAAATAAACAATACTAATCAGAAAAAACGAGTCAGACAAACTCATGACCCAGCCAAAACAAGCATCTTGAAATTGTCTCAGAGTGGTTTATGGAGAGAATTGAGAAAGCCTGTTTTTTCACTAAATTGACATTTGGTTCTCCCCACAAGAAACTCAAAGTTTTGCCTTAATGGCAAAGTCAACTCGAGGAACATGTCTACATGCGGTTCATGGTACCAACCCGATTTGAGGTTCGCCAAGAGACCCTTACATATAGGGTCAAGTGCATGACCTGGTGTGAAAAATGGCACATTGGACTGTTCTGCGTATAGAAGATGAGGATGGGTACTGTGATAACTATCAACTCTGAACACTACATTAAAGTGCTGAATAAGTTCTGAGCTGCTCTTGGTTGCAGAAAGAAGCTTTCAAGAGAAGAACAATGGTTCGCAGGATGGGACAATCCCTCACACCGCAAATGAGCCAATGAATGGTAATAAGCCCACTTCGGTGAGGAGCAATTGGCCGATGCTTTCACGTCGAGTGTCTTTCACAGTTCTCCTGATATGCATCTAATTCCACTGATATGATTTCCCTGATTCAACCTTGATATGAGCGAATTCTGGATTTTTATCTTTGTGGATATTTCAAACATATGTGTGCAAGGATAACCCGAGAAGCATCTACGAGCTGAAACAAGCTATTACAAAGAAAGTTGGTCCATCACCTTGTTCGAATGCCAACGTGTCATCAACAACTTCAACCGTCGTGATTCAAATGTCTTTTCAGCTCAGAGGTGGACACATGGAGCATCTGATCGACCTGTACAACCACGCAATTCCACCCCAAAAACTGACTGCTAGTGCCTAATGATCCAGCTATCTCCAAACAAGGAACGTGGTGAGGATACCAACACATGCCCTTTTCCAAAGATACCTTAGGATCTCACATCCACCATCTAAGTGCAGATGAGGAAACTGGTTTTATATCCCCTTCAAAAAAGACCGATGAGCCTCCAAGATAAGTGCCCCTTGCTGGCACTGCACCGCCAACAGATTTTGGGCTCAAAACCAGACGAGACAGCTCAAGTTTGAGCTATCCTATGAAATGAACTATTCTCTTCACCCAAACATCTTTAGGGTCCCATCCAAACACCTTTAGGGTCCCATCCAAACACCTTCTCGGTCCCATCCAAACACCTTTAGCGGTCCCATCCAAACACCTTTTTTTAACGGTCCCATCCAAACACCTTTAGCGGTTCCCATCCAAAACACCTTAGGGCCATTCCAAACACCTTTAGGGTCCCATCCAAACACCTATATGTCCCATCCAACACCTTTAGGGTCTCACCCAAACACCTTTATGGTCTGAAAGCAATGCCATGACTCAAAATTAAAATAAAAGATGCATCTGAAGTGAGTCGAAAATTTAATTTATAAAAAGTAAAAAGAAAATTGCTCTCACAAACTATAACTAACTTTACCTAAACAGAGTATAACCAAACTATCTTGCCTTCCATACACAGCTTGACCTTGTCATAACATAGGTTTAACTGCCCCAAACAAAATCCTCTCTTATCTCACGTTACCCTCTCACTGATGTCGAAGCTCCCGTTCTAGTGGAGTTACCACTCACCAACCCAACACCACCAATTTGGACGCCACTGTCTCCATGGCGGATTCGGGTTTGCCCACCGAAATGTGGACGGAGGTTTATGTTTTCACCCGTCTGTCTTGTGAACAGGATATCTCAAAAAGTTGTGGAATGGGTTCATACAGAACTTGGTGAACATGTTGGGTGTGTGACAAGGACAATTTTTTTCGATTTGGTTGAAGATTCCAAATCCAATCCGAAACGCAGAATTTTTATTATTTTCTTCAGAATCTTCATCATTGAGTGTGGGCAACAAAAACGATACATAACATGCCTATTTCAAAAAGTTATGCGATGGGCATTATGACAAAACTTGGTGGATTTGAGTATGGTTAGATGACAAGAAAGAAGCAATTCGATTTTTGTTCAGGTCAAACAGATCTGGCCTTTCAGCTGGCATCGCAAAACGCTAAACTGCTCATCCTGGTGGAGGTATCGTCCTCTACTGAGTGCCCCATTTCTAAGTTCTATGCTCTAGTCACAGAGTTCGTTATTCTTTTTGTGTTGAGTGCGTTTTTCTAGTTACCGAGTTCTACCCTCTTACCTACAAAGCCTTCAATCCGCAGCTTGATTGAGTTGCTCTCCCCACGAGGCTGGCTTTGCCCTTCACACATCTTGCTCGGCTTGAGCTATGGAACCAAGGCCCTTTAAGATTATTGAATCTCTGCAATGAAGCTAAGTCTCATGGCCCCTCATCACTTCGCCTATCAAAGATAATCGGTGGCCTCTCTGCTCTCACCACCTCCTTCTGTCTTGGTCCATTGGCTCCAGCTGCCCCTCTTTCCGTGCTTTTCCCTTCCCCCTCAACCCCCCCCCCCCCTCCCCAGTTTTGCCAGGGCTCACCGATGTAGTGACCATCAACCCTGTTCTGCGTGAAACTACCGAAATCAGAATCACTGCTATCTCCACTCATTTTGTTCCTCCTTTTTCCTGCCGCTGCAAATCAACCTCCCACATCCGCTTCATCTTCATTCTTCCGTCAGGTTTTTAAGACAGCTGTTCACGCCATCTCAGATCGTCCCCAATCCAAAACCATGATATTTTTCTACCTTGTTAACCACACTCAAATCCCTCCCTTCCCCAGTTTCCAAGTTTTTACTACCTTGGAGTTTCCTTCTCCATGGTAAGCATGTTTCTGCATCTTGCTTTTGTCTTGTGACGTCCTGATCTGTCAGTGTGTACTGGCTCTTTCATGAGCCTTGACTATGCTACAAAAGAAAAAAACGGCAGTATTTTCAGCAAACCTGATTGTTGGACATTTGCCAGTTCCCCATCACAGGCAAACCTTTTCACTCCACAGCCAACAATTGAAGAGAATCATAGGTTCTTTTTTTTGCACTGTAATGCGAAAAATGGAAAGGGGAAGACTTGCCTATTTACAGCGCTGTATTGTCATGATTTCCTAATCTTGCATAGCCAACCCCTCACTCCAAACATGACTCTACCCTCTTGCCTACCCAACTTCTCCTGGACACTAAGTCTTTTTCATTGAGAAGGTGCGAGAGATATCCGGTAAACCTTGACTTTGATTCTGTGACAAGCCCAGATGGCCTCAGTGTTTTGCATCCTAAAAACCTGCTCTGTGCCTCTTGCCTCTCCTCTTTCTGTTATCTGTTTGCTGTGATCATTCTCTCTGGGGCAGTTTTCCATCTTCTGGAAATTAGCCAAACATCACTGCGATGCACAGACATGGCTCAAAAATGATCATTCAAAACTACAGGCCTATGAGGCTTGCCTCCAGTACAAGCAAGGTCATGGAATCCATCATTGCAGTTGACAATCAAATCTTTCCTTTTCTCCAAGAGACTCATCTTAGGTCATCAGTTCAGTTTCAGGCCTGCGTCATTCCACCTTGACATGCTACTTTACTCTCCCACCAATGGGTGAAGCCCTCAATCCAGATGAGAGATCAGGGCCCTCTCTCTGGCATACAGCGGTGCTTTCAAAGGTAGTGATGCAACTTTAAATGCCTAATTTACAAATAAACAGAAACCTCAGGAATTCATTCAAACATTCTTGAAGCCCTTATGACATGCGTATTTCTATCACTGATTGCTATGAGTCAGTCACTGCCAGAGATAGTGAGAGCCCAAGGTCGAAATTGGCATTTACGCAAAAATCCTTGCTAATTGACTTTCTTGATGTGTGCCCCCTTCCGTGGTTCAGCACACGGCATGATCCTGACTCCAAAGTTCTGTCCAAATTTTTCTGTAGGTCTCAATGTGGCACTGCCTGGAGTAGTCTGACACCTCCCTGCTCAATTATCCAGTGCAGGGAATTGTTGGCAGTAGACAAGCCCTTGCAGTCCCCCAGAAACCAGTAGTTCAGAGGGCTTCAAATCTAGTTATAGGGTGCCCAGTCATGAGCAAGTACCAGGGGCAACGAGTGCGGTTTCTGAAAAGCTTTGCTGCCCAGGAAAGTGATGCCGTGTCACCAGCTGTATGCGGGGGGGGGGGTTGCACCAGTCCGTACATAAACCAGGTCATGCTGAGCTGGCTTCTAGGGTGACCTTGCGATATCATGGAAACTTCTGGAGCACGGCCTGCGTAGTGCTCACTGACTGATCGTCAATCATCCTCTGTTGCCATTGGTCAAACCAGTTTAAGGCCTAGTTTCCCCATCTGCCATTGAATGTTTGCAGAAGCTGTGATCTTAGGCCCTATCAGGTAACCTCTCAGCCTGATCTCCTCAGGTGATTCTGCCCCACCAGAAAATGTTGTTGTGGTTGTTGATGCACTTGCCTCAAGTGGAAATGGGCTTCATCACTGAACCAGAATCAGGTTGATTCAGTTGGTACTGCCCTCCATCCTGTCACTTAGCCAATGCCCACATATCAAGTCTCCTTCTCATGTCATCTTGACATTCAAGTTTATGCCCCAACATAGATGATGTATGGGAAAAGTTCAGTTCCTTAGTGAGGATACGCCAGACTAATGCCTGATTTGATGCCGATTTCCCGGGAGTGCTGCGGTGGGAACTGTCTTGCGGACTTGTTCATGCAGAATCCCGCATGGTGTCGATGTTGGGCTTGGCTCTTGGTTACTGATGCTGGCCTGCCACTGCTTGCCCTCTCTGGTGGGTGCCACTGCTACCTTGCTGCCTCAAAATTGGTTTCACAATACGTTAATGGCACAATTTGTGGTCCATCATGTGTTCTGAGGTGGTTATTCCTTGGCAGAACCTTTCCGGCGGTGTCTTACATATGATTTTAGTCTCATACCAACAGAAGCCACCATTTTGTTCTTCTGCTTTCCACTGTCAATGGCATAGTTTGACCTGCAGAGCACTACAAATTCCCACGATAACACCACCAAACCTAGCAAAAGGAAAACGGTTGTAGGTCAAAAAACAATGAAATGGCAGGAAGTCAAAGTTGTATTCAATCTTTTTGGAAACACCCGTGTATCTCCAGCTTTTGATACAGTCTAGCACCCTGGTCTTGCTTTCGCAAATCTCCATGCTTATAGCATCTGATGCCACCTCCACTCATGAATCACCAATTCCTACCACTCCCAAAGTCAGTTGTGTTTACTCTTAATAGGATCCTATCATCTCCTCTCCTGATAAGGTGGAGGCCCTCAAAGCCAGGGTCTTTGGCCCGTCTGTCCTCATCTTCATCAATGATCTTTCTGATTCCCTGGAAACATCCTGCTATCTCTTTGCTGATGACTGCAGCCACCCCCTGCATTATCATTGCCCTCATCCTTCAGACAGGTAGGCACAGCCCTTTTGATAGAGTCAAGAGGCTGATTGCCTGCCCTGTCAAGCCTCCTCCATGCGCGACCTTGATATAATCAGGGCTATTTCCAAAAACTTGGCGAAGATGTATTTAAACCAGAGATGATAAATCGCACACACTCAATGTGTTATTCAAAAGGACCATCTGATATACCCCCCATCAATTCCTAAGCAACCACATTGATAGAGGTTAGTCACTCAAACTTGGCCCTCGATGATTTGCTATGATCTTTCTTGGGCAGACCATATTTCCAAGGGATGACTTCCAAAGCCAGCGGCCGACTGGGCATTCACCATTCATGCATGTCTTTCATGGCCAAACTGCATGAACTTTTAAACATCCCTTAAGCCTTAATTTTGGCCAGCTTGATGAGTACTGTTCTTTCTCCTTTGGCTGGCACCTGCCTCACACCATGCCATTGTTGATTGCCATGGAAAGTAAGCGCCCTCAAAAATCATTGCGGATTCTCCTCGACGAAGCTGAAGTGTCTCGGCCGTCACTTCACATGTCAGACAGGTTGTTGGCTCCGTTTGCTATCAACTGCATCCTAATTAATCTCTGCACCTCTTGCCCTCTCTTGGCTCTGTCCCTCCTAGGTTTGTGCAGGGCACACGATGGTCTGCCAAATCCCACTTCTTGCTAAAACTCCCAAAATCCAGGCTCACTGCCTCAACTCCATCATTTAGTCAGCTCGCCTCCAATCTCACATTTTCTTTCTCACCTGTGAAACCAACTTCTTCTCACTCTGCTTACATCCGTATTCTTCCCTCCAAAGCTTCAAGACAGCTTTTCACCACTAAATCAGGTCGCTCCCCATTCATACTCATGATCTCTTCTCCCCCATATGACCAGACCCCATTCCTAAGAACCCCACCATTTCCAGGTTATTGTTGATTTTCCTCCTCTCCCTCACCTATTTCTGTTTGTTAGTTTCGCTGGTTGGTTTGTTCCTTCCTGTTTCATCCCCCCCCCCCCCCCCCCCCGCTTTTCCCCTTCACTTTTCAAATGTTTATGTTTCATCAGTTTGAGTATAGCATGTTCACCCATGTCCCTCCTTCTCCACCCTCCTTTGATCTCACTCTCACTTACACTTCTGCTGTTGGGTGTTTCCCCCTGATCCATTTATACCACTCCATTATTGCTCTAGCTCTTCCATGAGCCTCAGTCATCGCATACAACCCCCCCCCCCCCCCCCAAAAAAAAAAAACACATGCCAACTGCATCGCCTTTATGCAGATGTGCTCTGAGATTCCACCCAACCCCCAACACAACCATCCCTTCCCACCCTCCTTGCCCTCATACAGTAACATCATGCTGCTTGAAATTCCACTTGGAATGCGGTGACCTCACAAGAAACTCCAATAAATCCTCACATTGGATTTACAATACACTGGAAATTTGCATGGCAGGGGAGTCAAATCTTACAAAACAAAGTCGTAGCAGTGGGCAAACTATACTTCAACATACTTCATTAATAAATAACAGCCAGGACATCTTGAAAGAAAAAGCTATGAGCAAGCGATTCATATTTTAGTAATCGCCAGCACAGCTGCTGCATGCGGGATCAATTTCAGGAGCGGCGTGCCACCATTACGAGGACTTATGGGATAGCTCAGCTGTACACTATAAACGCGAAATTTTCAAAAGTGTAATTAATGAATGTGATCTGATCCTTTGATACACAGAATGAATTCACATTATCAAAACTGCATTACCAAGTGCCTTTCCTCGCTGTAGGCCCAGATTTGAGTATTCCAGATTTATAAAATACATTTGTGGTTTAGCTGGCGGCTTACTACGCACGCACGGCAAGAGTAAATCAGGACGTTTTATCCCACCTGCACTTACTGTTGCCCAAACCTACATTGTGACGGCAAGGAGCATTCAGCACCCTGAGCGAAGTACAAGTGACAATGTTTTTCGGTATGTGAATTTTTTTATTAGAAACACTGACCAACTACAATGCCTCTGTCAGAATAAAATGATTAATCTCTGATTTAATTTATAAACAAACCTTTCAAACAATCTTGTGACCACGAACACAAATCAAATGCAACTCCATGTATAGTATCTGTTAGCAGCCGTCCGTTGCGTATCCTACAACACTATGAACTCGTGAAGGCCATCGAATCAATGATGTTCTGTTTCTTGCTATGAAACAATCAACAAGGCGTTTTGGAGTATGGGAACACATTTACTGCAGGATGATGGTTTTTTCCAAAACCATTACCATGTGGCAAAACACCCTCTGATTGGAAGCAGACAGAGTGGGCAACAGCCTTCTTTCCCTGGGCACCAATGAGTCCTGACCTGAACGCCAATCGGACATGGTCTTGAACATGGAGCGGGAGCTGCCCAGCTAAAGCATAGACCCTATGCCAAGTAATACGAGCTACTCAAGAACTGCAACAAAATCTACTTCCAATTTTTGCGCAAAATATGGATGAGAATTTTTCATACGGAACGTCAGAATTTGATGGCCTTCATTGATTCAACCCCACTGTATGACGCCAACGGCCATGGGAACCAGATACTAAAACACATGTCATCAGTTTGACTCGTTCCTATCACAGATTGGTTTTAATAAATCTTTGTTTACAATGAGGGGTGTTTTATTTTCTTCTGGCACGGCACTCCACACGCTCTTCTGGGGGCCTTGAATTTGCATATTAAAATAATTATAATAAAGCCTCGTCCATCCTGGGTGATCTCGTAACATCCAGGAAGCATGAAATACATTTTTGATGTTTAATTTGCATGCAATATAATTGATTTTGCATGATGCTTTTTCGTTTGTCAGGATAGCCTCAGTGGGCAGTGTGCTGGCCTCCGAGTCTCTTGGGCATTAGCCACAAACCACTATTAACTCGAAGGTTCAATGTCACAATATTTTGTCCAAGTCCTGCTTAAACAGAAGGGTTTCAAAATGCTAAAAAGGCGATTTGTGTTCTCCAATGTTCAAGTGTGTACAATAATTCAATTAAATAAAATATAGATTCGAAATTAGGTTGGAGAAAAAAATTCCAGAAGTTTACACCGTTGATGCGGGCGTCATTGTACACCACCTTATTTAACACATTTACATTAGTTCTTAAGTTGCCTGTTGTTGTGTCCTTTATGACATCTTTAAAAACAGTATGTTTTCCTGTTTGCGAATTATTTTCAATTTATTTGACTCCCAGACAGCAGACGGGCTAAAACAATTCTCTCACTCTCTCTGCCGCCATGTACGATCGCAGACAAATTCAGAGCAAAGTACTTTAACACAGGTTCGTTTTCTGATTCCATGTCAGATTCGCTCTTCAAAATATAACTCAAATGAAAGTTAAGTTGTTCCTCGATCACAAATTGACGTTTGTAGATGAACAGACAGACAGACAGACAGACAGAAGGGAACCCAATTGTTTAACCCACTTTTCACTTGCATATGCTGGTGTAATGATACAGCTACCAGTGAGGATCACTGCAACATTGACGAGGACCGTCCTTTGGCAATGAGCTGACTGCAAAACTGGACAATCACTTGTGGAACTTTAAATTATCCCTTCACATCTATCACACCGAGTAATCTTTCGGCCCATTCCTGAGCCAAAGTTTACAATCCCATTCCAGGTTGAACATCAGTTTCACCTTTGCTTTAACGATACCTTTCCTGTTGCTATAAACACTTGTCAACAGCCCATGAATCCATAAATAATGAGGATAATAGACCAAACATGGAAGTTAAATGTTTGAAAAGTATTCACCATATATTTCATCACTCTTCAAAATGAAAACATTCCAAAAAAAGCAAATGTCACAAATTCAGTATGCTGCCCATGGAAGACTTAGAAGTCCTGAATTATTATTCAATGTGTTATTTGTGTGGTTTTGGAAATGCTACCGCGTGAGGAGGCTATATACACGCGGAGTCATTCCCGAGAATAGTATTTCATAGTTTATTTGTGAAGGTAGCATTCTCTTGCCTTTTGTCATAAGGGTTTGCGGGGGTGGGAGGCGGGAGCGCTCAATAGTGCTGTGTTGAGTTTGATGTATCCCACTCAAATCCACATCATTCTTTGTATCGTCCCAATACCATTTTTTGTTCTCACATTAGAGACACGATTAATCACACGTGGCCCGATCGGTTTTACCTCCTCATTTTTACGGTTCCCTGCACTTGCACATTCATTCATGTGGGACACACGCTTCTCAAGTATGCGACAATCTTTTCCCATACGCAGTAAAGGTACAATGTATCTCGCAGACACTGATAAGTAGCATCTGCTGACAATGGAACGGTCTTTGTGCGCAAGGGGCAGTGGGGGGCTCTCGTCCGCCACTCTGTGCGGCGTCGTGAAAGGAGGTCGGTGGGCAGGCTCACCGTGGCCATCACCACAGAATGAGACGTGAGATTATGTCTCACTGACTGGCAGCTTACACCCGCACCCTATCGGAAACGCAACAGATGAGAAGGGTTTGCGTGCATTTACTCCTTAACAACGGCCCAGCCGAAGCGCCTTTTAGAAACCAAAATCGCCAATGCGTTCAGAGCTGCCATGCTGCCTGTTGCATCCCTGGGAGCTCTGTCGGTTGCTTGACACGCTCAGGGATGTTTTGTTGAGCGACAAGGACGCTGTTTATCGATACTCCAGAGACGGAACTACGAATGAGTTGTTCTACGTCTGGTATGTTACACCGTGGGGTCTGTTGATGCACGGAAATTGCGACCGCAGCGTGTCTCAGACTGGCCCTGTTCAAGATTAGTTCTTGCGGACGTGCAGTCGGCTGGGACATGAGAGGGGCATCTGCGAGGGCCGAGGCAGCGGGCCACAACTAGGAGTGTGGTGCATGTCCCTGTGGTTCACACAGCTCCATGCCAGATCTCACAGCATCCTAACCTCCCACCCCACCATCACAATATTTTACCTACACGTAAAGTTGTGAGCGTTAGAGAGGAGTCGCCCACAGCTCTGTTTGATCTGCTTCTTTCCCTTTCTTTCCAGATTGAATTGATGGCCATACGTCTTTTGTTCAAGTGACAGTCTGTCAAAGTGAATAGTACTGGGGGTCTAAGTTGCCCTCTTCTGTTCCTTGTTGCTTATAAATACTCGGTTAATGATCTGCCTTGCTTGTTAAAATAAACCCATTTGTGTTTGTTCTGCCAAATTCTGCCTCGTTCAATTCCCTTTCCGTCCATTGCGTCGGCAAAGTGTGCTAAATAATAGAGGATGGGAAGTTTCTTCTCCTCCTCAATTTGCCCGCGGCGTTATGCCAGTGCTGCACCGCACGTCCCGCCTCGGCCAGTAATAGTACTCGGGTGTGCTGAGAGTGGTGTGCACCTTTAGCTCCAGTTCGTGGTGACAACAAGTAGGTAAGCAGCTGTGGATGGCGTAGACCCTGCTCCGTGCTAATTGCTTTTTGCCACTGGCAGTCCGTGGCTGTTCTTCGACAACCCGTCAGGCCACGCGAGTTATCCCTGGCCGAGTGGACTCAGGCTCAGTCGTGTGGCGACGGGTCCGAGCATTCGACACCTCGTTAGCCCGGCGGTTGACGATTACCGTTAACAATAATAAGTGTATACATTATTACTTGTCCATGATGACAGCAACATGGTACACAAGACCACCACTGGTTTGGTGATTTCAGCTCCGAAATAATATACCGGAGGACGGTACCCCGATACGACTCATAAGGATGACCACACGGTTGTCTCTGTGGCACGGTCTGCCCTGAGTCCACTTGAAGCGCCGAGCGGGAGGGCAGATCACAGACTGAACCGGACCTCCGACTACAAACTTGGTATCTGCGTCGAAAGTCACTCCCGGAAAAAACAAAAAAAGCATCACAACAAAGGGGAGCAAGGACTCGTGGCTGCAACGAAGCTTGAAATCACTTGTATTGGTACTTTCAATATTGCATTATTGCATGTTTTTTGTATACAGAGTCAAGGCTTGACTGAAGAGATGACACTGAAGACTATGTGGAAGTTGGTTCCACAGAGGTTGGGGCGAATTAGTGGGGAAAGGAACGAATGAGGGTGTTTTTGGTTGCTTTTCTTTTTAAGCGAAGAAGGAATAGGGATAGCATGTGAAAAGGCTAGGAAAAGAGACAAGCCATTTTTAGGGAAAAAGAAAAAGAGAAACAGAGATGACAAAAATCATAGCGTTGGCGGCTAGTATGATCATCTAACATAATTTCGTGGTATTAACCAGTCGTAATCATGAAACGGTTGCAGATATCTGAAGCCTCAAAATTATGATGAGCCAGCAGTTATTTGGCAAATTGCGACTTCAGGCTCGATCGACGAAGCTGAACTCGAAATCGGCCTAGAAAGGCAATTATGTGCTTGTGGACCTTCATGTTCTACTCCACTACTCCAAAACAGACAGTAAAAGTTTTGCCTTGGATCCGGAGGTGGTTTGAATCAGCTTGCCAAGCTACGCGCAGAACGGAGAACTCCACACATCAACGCGACCAGTGATAAGATATATATTTCATCGGTAGACAAAGTACAGGCCGATATTCGATAATGCCAGACAGAGTATTGAACGAGCTGAGTTTTTAACTATTCCCTCCTCATGAGCTTGACCCAGGCAAAAAGTATACTGTAAACCTATCGCTCTCTCCCAACCTAAGTATAATGCAAAAATCTTGTGCACACGTACCGCCCACGAGACACTGTTCATGCTTTATAAGGTTCAATCTGTATGCCCTGAGAACAACATTTCAATGGATCCAACTAGAACATACTTAGATAGTAGACCGATATCTAAAAGTGGTCAAAAACTACTGGATCCATGAAAGTCAACAAGTACCTTATCACTATTTCATCAGCACTGGATCAGAAGGAAACAAAGCACACGGATAAAGCAATACATATTCCTTCCATTCAACTGCAGTCTGACGCTCAATATCCTATTGCTGGACAAGCAAACCCAGTGGAAATAACACATTAAAAGAGACAGAGAGGAGCGGAGAGGAACCAGTATAACCTGCAGGTAAGAGGACTCAGTGGAAGTCGAGGGTTATTTGGAGGCGGTCATAAAGGCATGGGTATGGTCGGGCGGGTGAGGTTGACAAGTATGATAGTTGCACTGCTCTGCTTTGATGTCCATGGAGCCCGCGTAAGGGTGCCAATGTGAGAAAGCGCTCGGACCCAAGGACTCTCACCAACATGGGAGAAAGAGATGAACAAAAAAAGCAGTAACGTGCTTACTGTGGTCATGGGTCACACTGGGAGTTTGTGAGTTTAACCAAAAGGAGGGTGATGCAAGAATGTGTGCACCCTGGAACACATTGAGGGATGATGGAGAGCTTTTGAGAGCAGGGGGCCGAACGCCGAAGGAGAGATGGTTCAGAAACAGATGGACCACCTGAATTTCGGCTATGACTGTTGCGGAACTGCCAGAGTCTTATGTTTTGGCTGCTCATTGTGAGATGAGAGATGAACTGTTGAGTGCCTTACGATTTCAGAGAACCCAGAGTAAGACATCATTTAATCGGGCTGGGACTTTCAGACCATTGGGCGAGAACCAGCTACTCCATTAGAGCTAATGACAAAGTTCCGCTAGGACTTGTTCATTATTCTGATTCTTTAAAGAATATTTCTGGAATGATGGAAGGATGCAAAGTCTGGAACTCGGTGAGTCTTTTGATATATTGTAAACCTAGCAGAGGTCATGGCATGGTGAGACCCGAGAGCTTACAAGAAACTGAACCTCTTCCAGTGGAGCTAGATCATGGAAACAATTGGTGGGGACATTGATTGTTATCTTTCCAGAGAACAGGGAGACTGTGAGATTTTTCCCAGAATTCAAAGAGCATGTTCACATTCATCAGATCTGCATCCAAATGCAGATGATGATAATTTCAGAGGGTGAACACCGAACTATTTGTCTCTCCGTGGGACGGGCTACAATTATGAGTGTACAATGATTAAACAAGAACAGGCACTTAACACGGTACCACATACCTCTGTCTTCAGACAGAACAGGATCGGACCTGAACCAAAAAGCAACGCCGCTTTGTTCTTCGTCACCGAAGGCCAACTCTTCTCCACAAGATTGTCATTAACTCCGTGCCATACGCTTTTGGAAATTATTCTGACTTACAGGTTATCGTTTTGCCCGATCTCTCGAGTGTGTGAAGAATAACTGTAAAAATTTACATTGTGTCTCCAGATTCGGACTCTGCGGATCTTCACCAAAATTCGAATGAATTCTTCCTTTCTCAACATTCAACCTGCTCACCAAGTTTCGTCCGAAATCCCTCCACAACTTTTTTACGATATCCTGCTCACACAGACAAACAAAAAGGAACAAACAGTGGTAAAACATTACCTGTCATCGGCAGCGGAGGTAGATTATACTGTTTTACTTACTTCCTCTTAATGGGCCCATTTATTGACCTTCTTGGTGGGCGTCAGCTGGGCGGAAATGTGTTCGCCCAAATGCGAAAATTGAGAATGCTACTAGACTACAATCAGAATAGACCGGAAAGAATTTGTTTTTGAGGGCCAATATTTTCCAAGTTTTTTTGGGCTTTTTTTTAAATGTTAACATTCCTTCACATTGTTTTAATTTTTTTTTTTCATTAATAAATTTTTCCAATTAAATTAATTTAATAATAATAATAATAATAATAAAAACACAGACAGTAAGCTTTTTGATTATATATTAACTCCGACATCGAAGATGGATGGAGGATTACTGTTTTCACCCCTTTCTGTTTGTTGTTTGTTTGTGTTGTTTGTGAACAGTATTACGGAAAAACTCCTCGACGGGGATTTCGACGAAACTTGTGTGGAGGGTTAGGTCTGGTCCAAGGAATCATGCCATTAGATTTGCCGACCTTGGTCCAAAATCCCCAATATGGCGCCTATGGCGGCCAATTGAAAAAAATATATTCAATTTTTTTTTTTTGCTATTTCTACATGTTTTAAGTAATTCCAACCCCCCCCCCCCCCCCCCCGCCCCCCCCCCCCCCCAAAAAAAAATTGTTAGAGAAAAAAAAAATTTGCAAACTTTTTTTTCAAAAACAAAATTTCGATTTTTTTTTTTGCCATTTTACATAGTTTATAAGCTGATTTCCACAAAAAAAACATGCCAAAAATTATATGCGGCTGATTTGGAACTTCAGTGGATATACCCATGTAAAATCAAGTTCTGTCTCAAGGGAATCTAGTTATGACAATAATTGAGTATGTAAAAGTTAAAAGTAAAAGGGAAAGTTGCCAAACTATAACTTTGTGAGCACTGTTGACATCAAATTGATATGCAATAGGATATCAGGTTCACTTGGTAGTGACCTAGCAGTATTGGTGGCGGAGGTTTTTGCCCACTCTACGAGTGCCTTCCCCTCTTAGTTTGCAGATGCGATTGTTTGATGAACTGCCAGAATAACAATTGCGAAAGTGAGGGTTAAAGTTGAGGACCACTTTTTCACACTCGTCATCCCCCACCGGTAAGTCGTCGCTGGTATTCAGGGAAATTGATCGACAAGCAGGAAATAAATTAATTTTACTCGTGGATTTATGTGCTTCCCAGATCCTGTATTTGTTTGTATTTTCCCCACACCTTTTGCAAAAAAATTGGGGCAATGGCCCCCGTGTGCCTATTATTTAGCCTTGGTAGAACCAGGGAAGCACTTGGTCGGTAGCCGGATGACCCAAAAATGTCTAAATTAGCTCATGGGGTTTGAACAAACTTGTGAAACACCACACAGAGATAATTCTGACCAAGTTACATCTACATCGGTGTAATATTTTTGAGAAGAAGTCAAAAATAGCGATCTCGGAATCGTAATGACATTTGATATTTAAATAAATGATCGGACTTATGTGCAATTTTTGATGGACATTTTCAAGCATCATCGAGGCCATGCGTGTCCTCAGAAGTTTGACAAAGTTTCATTGGAAAATAGGGTATTAGTTTTAGCATCACGGGTGAAGAAGTTTTGGTCAAGTTTTTCCATCGTTACTGTGTGTGCTAGTTACTGAGAGAAAGCAAATACCGATTTCAGGAGACAACCCCTCCCCCCCCCCCCTTTCACCATGAACTCCCTCGGACCCTCATTTTGCCTATCTCGAATTGGAATCCAAATAAGGTATGTCATCGCTGCCCCACCGGCGTCCATCCAGTCCTCTATTCACTTTTCTCCCGCCAAACCCCTGGCCGATCCGGCTCAAATTTGGTTAGGAACGTT
>CM068958.1:63058954-63073070 GCA_035128595.1 Eptatretus atami | reverse complement strand
CTTTTTATCTGGTTAAATACTGTAGTGTCCTTGATGCATCCAATGAATTTTTTAAGTATTACAAATGCATCCTTGGATTCAAAGATCTCATTATAGAAATTTAAATCACTAAAATACATCATCTGAGAGCAAAGATTTGGCAAGATATTTCAACCAAGGATAAGACAAACACCAAGGAGAAACAACAGGGGAAACAAACACATGGAAAACAAACAACCAGGGAGGGGGGAACAAACACAACAGGAAAACAAAAACCGAGAAAACAACAACCCAAGAAAACAAAACAACAAGGAAAACAAACAACCAAAACAAAACCAAGGGAAAGGACAAGGGAGGCAACCAAAAACACCACCAGGGGGGGAGAAACAAACCAGAGGAGAAACAAACAACAGGAAACAAAAACCACCAGGGGGGAAGGAGGAGGAGGAAAACACAACCAAGAAAGCAACAACCAAATGGGAGAAAACAAAAACCAAGGGAGGGGAAAACAACAACCAAGAAAACAAACACCAAGGAAACAAAACAACCAGGGAACAAACAACCGAAACAACAACCAGGGAAAAAAACAAAACAAAGGGAAAAAAGCAAAAAACCAAGTGATAGCAAACAACCAAGAAACAAACAACCAAAAAACAAACAACAAGAAAACAAACACAGGGGAAGGAAACAACAACAGGAAAAAAAACAACAGGAAACAAAACACAGGAAAGACAAACACAATCAAGGCAATCAATCAAAAAAACAACAATCAAAAGACAAACAACAAGTGAAAACAATCAACCAAGACAAATAACAGGTGTAAAACAAAACAACCAGAGGGAAAAAACAAAACAACAGGAACTAAACATCAAAGGGGAACAGGAGGAGGAAACAAATCAACCAGGGAAAACATTCACCAAGAAACAAACACAACCAAAAAAAACAACAACAGAAAAAACACAAACCAGGAAAACAAACAACAAACAACCAGAAAAGGAAAAAACAATCAAAGGAGAAACATCAATCAGAAAAATTAACATATCGAAAACATCAGGTGAGAGAAAACAAAAACCAGGGGAAACAACAAGCTTAAGGGGAAAACAAACAATCTAAAACAATTTCACCAAAAACAATTCAACAAAAAAACAACCAGGAAAACATTTTCAACCAAAAACAAAACAACACAACAATCAAAGATGAGGAAACAATCAAGGACAACAATCACAAGAATTAATAAACACCAAGAAACAAAACCAAGGAAACACATTCAAGGAAAAACATCAAAAAAAAAAACAACAGGAAACAAAACAGTAACAAAACAAGGAAAACAACAGGAAACAAACAACCAGAAAACAAACAACAGACAACATCAAGACAAACACCAAGAAAAACAAAGGTCAGAGAAGGAGATTTTAAAAAATGAGCGATCCTTCCTTTCACCCCTGATGTGTTTGAGGGGCGGCTGGGGCGGTGGCGGGTGACGCGTCGATTGTCATTTCGTGTATAATGGGAAGAAGAAAGTGGGGAATCGTGTACAATTTTTTTAACAATAATAAATGGGAGAAAAAAAAAAAAAAAAAAAAAAAATTTTTCTTACAGAAACCACACCACGACACCCAAGACTAAACACCGCTAATGCTCCCCTCCAGGGAACCATTATATATATTAAAATAGTATTTTTTTGAAAATGCAAAGGCAGTCTTTTAAAGCTACTCCTCGTTACCCTGTTTGAAAACCAATAAACTATGTGAGCTTGTTTTTTAGGGCCGCCTGAACACAGAATTAAAAGTACAAAGACTTTAATTTTCATTCTCCACCCTTACAGGTTTTAGCAGCTCAAAAGGGCTGGGAGGAGAAGGAGGGAAAAGGAGAGAAGGGAAGAGGCGCAGTGAAAAAAAAAGAACTAATAATTTTTCCGCGGAAGGAGAAGCCGTGGGGACTGTAATGGAGCAAAATAGGAACAACCTCAAAAGGAATGAATGTGGACTCAACTCTGTCTCCTGTGATACGCGGATCCCCACCGAAGCCCTCCCTCTGGCGCCACCCGTCTCAGTGCAACTCCAGCAGCACTGATCAGAAAAACGTCCCAGCCGCAACTCACATTTCCAACGACTCCTGCTCGCTTAATTTTTCCTGCACGTGCTTAACCTCTCCTCCCGACTTTCCTCCCTCTGAAGTTTCAAATATCCACGGTTCTCATTGATGAGCTTCCCACACATTTGTACCGATCAGAGATGTTTTATATTATAAAGCCCTACTTCAGCCATTACGTATAAACCCACCAAATCCTTATCAATCAGAGTTATCAAAGGCGGTGACTACCTCAGATGGCCACACGTCCCTTCCCCGTCATCGTGGGGTTGGTTCATCCCACCCGGGAGAAAAAAACTGTCTGCCTATTTTTTACAAACGTACATTCATCCAATGCTTGCGCGTCCCTCTGATCGGCACTCATACTGGATAACTGCCAGTGAATTAAGACCACGTTGCCCTTCAGTGATTTGTTGAAACTTCCCCACTTTTGCCCCTGCCGTAAACTATTATGCTTCAGCATTTTCCTTTTAACTGTTGAATATGAATAGTCTCTTTATATCCACTGATTTTTCTCTCTGGTTGCATAACTTTTTTCAAAAAGGCAATTGCATACTTATTTTGTTTTGACCGACCACCCCCTCCGGTTATTAATGGTTTCTTTATGCAGGGAAGAAAGTTACCTTTAGCTTTTTACTGTACTTTCCCCGTTTTTATAGCATAAGCGAAATTTAGGTCTATTAAAGCAAAAAAAAAAAAATTCAGAAGTAACACATCTGGACACATCAAATCTAATCTTTATCATGCAATAATTACTTAACATTTGGTTCCTGTTTGTGTTGAAAACCCCGCCAAAAAACTTAACTTTTAGTCGAGCCCCACGACAATCTCCATGTCTTGTGTGTACTTACCAGATGATCATTACCTCACCAGTAAGCTTGGTACGACATCAGTTTTACTCTGTCCTGTCTATGACAGGATATCTCAAAAAATATTAATAGGAAATTCGGACAAAACGTGATGGACATTGGTTGTACATTTCAAGACTACAAGCTCTAGCTTTTGTGTTGAAATTCCGGTTCCAAAATATTTCATGATTCTTCACCATTGAGTAAGCTCGGTATGCTTGCGGTTTTAGGGTGCTGGTCTTGGATCTAATCCTGAGTATGCAACCTCGCACCACTATTAACACCAGGGGTACTCAGCCTGTCATCCTCCCAGAGTCTGCAAAATGCACCATAGATGGTAATTGGCACTGCCATCAGCTCAGGCAAGCCGTGCCCCTAAACCAATTAATACAACCACAGCAAACAAGCAGGCACACGATGAAACCATTAGAAATAACACCAAAAATATAGCATGGTATTCAAAATACGTTGTGTAAGGTATGACAAAGACCTGTGGATATTTGGAAGTATAAGAACAAGCCATTGATTTGTTAAAGTCAATGCAATCCGGACTAAGTCAAAGTGCATACAAAACAAACTTCAGTTTTTCGGATACCTCTACCCCGTGCCATTCTTATTTTAAATCTAAATCTACATAAAGAGCATGTCGTCTCACTGTTTTGGAGATGTGTCGAAATTGAAACAAAGCATTAACGGATTTCAATAATCCAGAACGACTGGATTCAGGAACTCCCTGGAAGCTTTAGCAAAGAAAAAAACACAGAGGAAAAATAAGTAGTTTTGTCTAATGTAATGGCCACTTGTCAAAACTCAAATGCTAACTTGCCGAACGCTGTACCGCATGGACGATCTCCCAAATCCTTTGTTTTATAACTTGAAAGGATTTCAATGAAACCACTCTCAAAGAAACACACCAACCTTTATCCCTCTCCCACAAAGAATTTTCTCCCCAACTTCTCCCAATTCTCCACAAATCTAACCATACTCATTGATGAAACAAAAACTCACTCTCCTCCTTCACAAAAGATAATGGTGATCTCTCCCAATCCCATTTCTCATATTAATATTCAAAATGCTTGCAATATCAATACTTTTCTTTTTAACTTCAACATTTCATTTTCTCATATAACAAATATTGTTACGAATTTTAACCTTGTATTGGTTTCACACAGACATTCAGGTCCCCAAGCCATTATTTCATAGAAATGTGGATAATGCTCCCTTCCCTGTTTAAGGGGTAATAAATTTCATCCTGTGAAGTTTATTTGATAGTAGGATTTTTTTTAACTACAACAAACACACCTTCACCCGCTTCCTCCCACGACACCGACGCCAATTGTCTACTGCGTCAGCACACGTGCGGCAGTTCCACCCGCCCCTCGTCCCTCGCCAATAAGAAGCAGCGAGCGCGCTCGCGCGCCGAGTCGACGAAGGGCGCAGACACGCACAAGCGAACCACACCGAGAAGACGACGAAGATCAGGGACAAATAATCTGCGCTCCACTTCTCGATCGCGGTTCTGCACTCTGCTCGTCCCGCGCTGGCGCTGGTCATCCTCTCTCGCTGCGCTTCTTCTGCCCTCGTTCTCATCGTGGTCCGGGCTCTCCAGCATCCCTCACCTCGTCTCGCCTCCCGAGATCGGCGCCCTGTCTGTCTTGCGCTGGTCTCCAAGGAAGTGCGACCGTCGAGACCGCAGACGCGCGCCAGTAGCCAGCCACATCTCATCCTCACTACTTATCCCCCGACTGAAGGAAATATAAAACCATTGAGAGTCCGTTTCTTTTGGTGTGTGACGAATCTGTCTGTGGGCCTGTCTTAAATAGAAACTGGAATCTTTTCTTGTACATTGCATATCATTTCTTATAACGATAACTCTCTGCCTTGATGCTCCCCCCTCCCCCCATTTAAATAAATCCCCTGTCTCATGTTTCAGCCGTTTCTGTGTTCTTAATGGCTCAAGCCCATCACACCTTGAACTTTTTCCAGCATGCAATTTTTGAAAAATGATCTAAAACGCTGCACAAAATCGAATACTTAATGGTTAAGGTTTTAAACATTGAAGCAATGCTGAAAAACACTACAGAACCGTAGAGCTGGCTTCATCGTTATTATCCTTTGTACTTTGGTGTCCTCAAATTTAGCAATTCTTAAATATTTAGATTATGCCAGCGTATGACATCTAAAAGTTCTCTGCTAACGGGCCATAGTTGTAAGGCGCAAACAAGATCATCTTGACACACCAGTTACACATGTTATTGTAAAAGTCATCATAAGTCAAAAACACGTCGATAATGTTAGACATCACACCGAAAACTTATATTCTAACCATAGAAGAACGTGTTGTAGCACGTTATCCTGCGATCGTGAGACCGTTCGACACACGTAGTTACTTGTAACCTATTTTTATCCATAAGTCGAAACACGTCAAGTGTAAATTAGCGTCATTTCCAGACTCCCTGGTTGTTTTTTTCTTCGTTTATCACTCTATGTGTACAATTCTTCGATTTTCAGTTCTTATGATTTAAATCGGAAATAGAGCGCATCCTATAAATTTATTAGAATTTAACCGCACTAGAATCGAGTTCAAATCGATCACCGTCATACCGAAAAAAAAAAAACCAGAGGAGTCTGAAACACTGACGCTAACCATTAACCTCGACTGTGTCGAACTTTTATGAGTAACTTACATATGATAATTTGTCACGATCTATCTTCAATGTCCAACGATCGCATATCGGTCAACTTGATTCCCATCCATCGAACTGAGCATACCAAGCAGTCTTCGTAAAAATGAGCATCTTACACGTTTAAAATTTCATACTTACTACCATAATGTACTACACATAAAGTATGATAGACCCAGCTTCTATTCACGTATACCAACGATTACCAACCTTATATCGACGTCTCGCGCCTACATTATTAGTACGCCTATATTTCTACAGATCTGCATACGCTGGCAATATCCAGAGGTAGGACTCAATCTATGTGCACTTACATTTCATCCACACACAATAAGTATTATATTTAATCCATGTGTGCAGCCTTTTCATAGGCTAGCCACTATCGTCGCCGGCACCGCTAGCATAAGTTTGAACTATCGCGCTTGGGCATGGAGTTCGTGACGCCGACAACAGACTAAGCATCTTCAGGTTAAGTTTATCTATAAACTACAATACCCCTTTGTCCGTTACATATATTAGCATACGGACCAACCGTATATGAATACGTCCAATCTTAAAAAAAAACATCAAAAGTTCAGCGTTATTAAACCAGCTTTTACATACATTTTGATACGTCCATGCTGCTAAAACTAAGTGACTGAGGCCTTTAGCACAGTGAGTGGAAATTTTTGAAAAGCGGCAATTTACATTGACCGACGGACCTCATAACCATCCGCTCGTTACCGGGCGACACGGCATTTGCTCATTCCCACGAGGCCGCGAGGTTAATCCTTGTAGCTTCCACGTTGAATTGCGACTTCTAGTATTTTAAGTTGGAGAGCTAACTTTTAAAAGAAAAACCCTGCCCCACAGGGTTGACTTCATGATATTCACGTCCTTAAGACCTACCTTTCGAGATTTTCCGAAAGGTACGATCTAGATTCGGGTGTTCTGAGTCGAATCCTACTAGCTCCAGCCATAAGCGGCTTGCTCACAACCACCCCGCCTCACACAACAATATATCGACCGTCAAACAGCACTTGCCGATATACACACCTTTTAAAGCAGGGTCTTAACCTTTAGTGATGTTTCCCTTTGGAAATTCAAATATTGAATATTTACCCCACACATTATCAACCTAAATTAATTTTTAAAAAGTTTTAAAATTATTAAAAATATTCCAATAAATATTGCATTAAAATTATACACCAAATTTATTGTCCTAATATTAACATCTTATATAATTTTAAAATTTGCATAGCTTACAATCAGCAAACTTCTCTCAGTATTCAACATCATTACATTAAGGGAATGTTTTGCAGAGCATCATTCAATATTGGCAAACAGTCGCCCAAATAATCGTAATTATTCTCATTTCGCGTAAACGCAAGAGCAGAAATTGAAGATATGAATGCACTAAAGCGCGTAATACTTCAAGTGAAGATGGCTGGAACTGCTTCTGCTCACAAGCAGATCGAGGTCATGAGCATAGTTTAGAGAATGTAGCGAGCTGTCACACTCCACTTCCAAGCTAGTCATCTTATTTATTTGTCAATAAATAAAAAACCGCGACTCACAAAGATGATGAGAGAAAACACAGATTAAGGATTTTTCAGACATTGTACTCAGTGATGTAGGGTCCGCCAATTAACCCAGAAGTTCTCACAGTCTTTAACACAGACACCAAGCCTTTCAGAGGAATCATGTGACTCCAAAAATATTCTTGCCTTCTTTCGGGCTATCCACGGCAATTGAATTCTTTCAACCTCTTTAAAATATCGGCAGGACGATCGGGAAACAGTATCTAACTCATCCTCAGGTTTAATGTGTTGACATTTCTTTCCTTCCAATGGTCCTATTTCTTCTCACCATATATATCACTGAACTGAAAGATAAATGCAGAGAATTTTGTTCCGCAATTTTCATCCTTGAGGATTCGGTACTATCAACGCAAATAAATAGTTGAAAATGTTCAACCTAATAAAATATTCCCCTGAAATCGTAATTTCCCCCAGGGAAAATCCCCCAGTAAAGAATTACTGTTTAAAGCATCACAAAGCAAGTCACCGACTGCAACACAGTAGGAAAGGGGGCGAAATGAATACACCCAATAAAAATAGCGATATTCAATATTTATATTGCACGATTTTAAAGGTGAAAGTTATTTTATTTATTTTCTCTTAAAACTTTCGGTCAAAACACTATACCATCTTTATATGAGAAGGCAAAAATGGCAGAATTCCCCTATCCCTCTGCACTGTTTCTCACATACATGAGGATTGACTATCTGACATGTCTCATGGGGAGAAGCAAATTCCTCAAAATTCCTCTCATTGCACCCATCAAATCTTATTATAAAAGGGCCGTGTCTGTCTATCTGTTGTTTGTCGTGCGATAAGTTGAAACGGATTAAGGATTTACCAAGGACGGTGATCAGAACTCAAGAGGTATGTGATGCAAAAAAAAACAAAGAAAGGAAGGCTCATGTGGTTTACATGGGAAAATTCAACTTAACACCAACTGCATATGTACCCCGCATGGAGGCAGATTCCCAGATCCCTTTTTTTGTTCGTCCCAATCGATTAGCCATCCAGCAAGATGTATTCCTCCGAAAATCGGTACTTATATGCTGTGTTCATACAAATAAACATTCCAATAGTTCAAGAAATCATCACTTATCAAAGAATATTTTTTTATATAGGATTCATAATATGCATAATATTATTATTGCCACATAAATGCATACATATTGTTACAATTGGAATCATATGCACACAACATTTCAATATCCTTTAGTCAGCTATTCATAATGCTTTTCCTAGATTAGGCTCACCTTCATTTTAAATGTTCAGAAACGATTAGATCGCTCGATCATTAATATAGCAACAACAATGGAAGACATCCCTCCCCCTCTTCTGCAAGAGAAGAAGAAACCCTGCCTCCCTGTCATGATCTCAACAATCTCCCCCCCCGTGGTTGACGGGGATGAAGAGCAGATCATATCACGCCGGGAGCGGAGAAGGGCAGAGATAAAGGAATCTTTCTTTGTCGTTAGGGAGATTTGATAGTAAGCTTATTTGCTTCGCAGAGATAGTCGCTCAGCAACCTCAGGTCCGTTGCTTGGTTGGTTGAGCCTTCGAACTTTGTTCTGCAAGAGTTGTTCAGCAGAGCTTCGAGTCCTGCTCGACTCTGTTAGGGTCAGCTTTGAAAGCTTTTTCTCAACGCCTTGTTGAAAAAGTTAAGCCGTTGGCTCGGCTCGAGCTCGAGTGGTGCTTCTTCTTGATTCGTGGAGCTCTTTGTTCTCATTTTCCGCTTGGTGCAACTCATTACCTCTTCTTGGGTTCCTCGGGAAGACGCATTGACGGAATCGCGCCTCGTCTCACCAGCATTTGTGAGACGCTGAGGATTCGCGTGAGCTCGAGGATCCGGCTAACGCAATTGGATCCAAGCCGCTCTCGCTGTAGACCCGGGTCCGAACAATGAAGAACCACCATGAGAGGTTCGAATTAGTTCTGGTTTCAGCCACTTCCTCCGAGCTGAGGTCTTATTAAAGCCTCTGCACCATTTCTTGGTGTGTCGTGCGTGCTACGTTGTGTCCGTGGGCCCAGTCTAATTAGTAAAATGTAGGCTTTGTTCTTTAAATGTGCATCTATTCTATAGACGTCGTAGTTCTTTGCGTCTTTGCTTGATATATTGCATACTTTGCCTGTTTAATTGCATACGTGCTTTATATAATAAAGTTCTTGGATGTTAAAACCTGTTTTGCGTCCTCTCCCATGAGCTGCATCTTCAACTCGATATAGTCGAATTTTTTTAGAGACGGTATGATCGCCAACGGGAGCTTCCGATAAATACCCTGCTCGATTCATCCCAAAAGGAAGCGAAGCTGCTTAAGCAGGTCTTTCCAACGTTCCCTTATACAATCTCTCGGTAACTACTCCGCGAATAATTAGGGTAATCAATTTGGCGATCGACCCGTAGCCGTAGAGTCACAGTGTGGTTGTTAAAAACCACTGTGCTGGTTTCCGGCGATGATCCGGGGGAAAGCCAACTGGATTGCCGTTTTGGCGAGATCCGACCGCTATGTTAACGCGGTCTTCCATGCCGAACAGTGGGAAATCTACAACAATATATTAATATATTGGTAGTATATATATAATAGAATATATAATTATATAATATTATATATATATATATATATATATTATTATTTTGTCTGCTTCTGTCGTAAAGGAAATTGAAAATCATTCCAACAAGAATTATTTTTAAGACGTTCATAAAGGATAGCAAACAACGCACAAATAACTAATTTGTTTAAATATAGTTATAACAACTAAGGTAACTGGTGAAAACCCACAATTAATTATATTTATCTGACTTTTAAACCTTTATTTAACCTCCATCGAAGATGACGAGTACTGTTTCACCCCTGGCGATACATGTGTTTGTTGTTGAACATATTACGCAAAAAATCCTCGACGGATTCGACCGAACTTGGGATTAGTATAGTCATAGAATCTATATTCATATGAGCACCCACCTATTCAGAAATTGAACCAAAGTCCAATATGGCGCTATGCGCATTTGAAAAATATTGAATTTTTTTTTGATTTACATGTTTAAAGTGATTCCACCCCCGCCCCCCTCCAAAAAATATAGTTCGAGATGAAAAAAAAACAAACAAATTTGCAACTTTTTTATCAACAAAATTTTCTCACTTTTTTTGCATTTCTACATTTATAATGTGATTTCAAACAAAAAACATGCCAAATGTAATAATTGCGAAATTTTGGAATACTTCAAGGTGACGTTATACCCACGTAAAATCCAATTTCTGTCTCAAGAATCTATTATACGAATGAATTGAGTATAAAAGACTGAAAAGGGAAATTGCAAACTATAACTGTGAGCGACTTTACGTCAAAAGAATCTGAATTAAAGATATTCAGATCACTTGATACATACTACGTCCGCATTCGGCGGAGTTTTGCACTCGACGATGCTCCCCCTCTAGTTTAATTGAATCTCGTACCCCACATATTCGTGGATTCACATTCACAGTCATAAAGGCTGGCCTGTTCTCCATTCCGATATGGGTTTCTACACCCCTTCCCAATTTCATATCCAGCGATGCTACTCATCGCCGGGCGCGCCCTGAGAGAAGGCTTTCTTAACCTTTTGTGTTTGTTCTCGTTTGTCTGTGATTATCTCACATCCTTGTGATCTAGAAGCTGAGTTAATATAGAAGACAAATCTATGTGCTTTGAAAACACAATTTTTTATTAATGGAATTAATTAATTTACTAATTATTATCAGATTTATTAATTACTATTCTTCTTATTTTCTCATCTGTGCGCCATATACTCAGCACACCTTTGAGCTTTTGAAATAATTTGACACACAACTGAAAGTGTTTTTGGCTATAAACCAATATTTTTGTTTATCAATCAAGTATCGATTAATTATTTTAATTTATTGTTTGTCAAGCAATATCTCAGCACCTTTGAGCTCAGAGCGTTGACATGACAATGACCCAACATATTGGTATAAGGTATTTCTTTATTATTAACGATTAACATTTATCTTTTCATGAATAACTTAATTTTCAGACCAATTTCAAAAATACACATTCGGATGAACAGTGTGTTAGTCAACAACAACTATTCGCAATTGATCTGAGAAATCATTATTTACGCTTATTTATTTTACTTATGCAATTAATCAATCAATTATTGCACACTCTCCTCCCAATTCTGTCCCCATGCTGCATGGCAACGCATCCGGCACAAGCACTTCCTGGGCATTATTGCTACGAACCGAAACCCTCCGCATCAATTCAGTCCCAAAATTAGGTTAGTTCGATACAGCTATCGTCCAGTTGAATAAGTGTGGCCACGCCTCATTTTCATAAATCCAAGGACCACATAAAAAGCCAAGAATTCACAAGTTTCGGAGGAAAAACGATATAATAGTAACGAAGTGAGCGTGATACTTAACCATGTGACTGAGAGAATGAAATCAACAACAACACACAACAACAACACAATAGCCCTGGCTATTGGAAATCTGATTATCGTAGCTATGACTTTTTGCTTCCGTTTGTTTTAACGCTGTGGTGTAATAAACACGATTGGTTTATTTCATCTTTGTGAATTTATATACCGTTCACATGAGGAGCATTAGGAAAAACCAAAAACAACACATACCCTGGCAATTTGTGCAATCTGCGAGTCGTTGCACTGATATCATTTTGCTTCCTTTTTTTTTTTATGGTTTTTTTTTTCCGTTTTTCATGGATATAGCATCCGGAGATCATGACCGGAAATGGTTATTTATTATTCAATTAGTTTTTTTCCTCAACATAATTTAATGTTTAAAATATACTTCCAAGAGTAATTTTTTCATACAAAGTGTTATATTGTATTACCATTACTGGGAGTGATTATTGTATATACTCTTTCCAAACTTTTAATTTCTTTTATTCTTACTAGAAGTCATCAGTTTATTTATTTATTGTTAATTCAATTATTTTTCCCAAATAATTATAAAAGATGTAGATGAAATAAAAGATAAGTACGCGTAGACCACTTGACGCGTGGCTCGCACACAGACAGAAAAACCGAGATGCTCGCGTCGCGGATTGTCCCTGGCATTCATTAACGCCTGTGTCACTTGGTCTCCTTGATCGTAGAATGAAGAGTTCCAATCGTTATTTGCTGGCTAATTTTGGCTATTACTTGCGTGATCACTGCACAGTATTCCTTTTTGTGTTTTGTTAGAGACGTTCAATCAAGTGAAAATAAAAGCCTATACTCCGAAGCATTTCTCTCACATTCATTCAAGAAGTATATTCTCCCCGCATCATCAATAAAATAATTTTAATCCGTATTCATTATTTGTTCGCTATCCAGAATCCAGCCGAAGTAACCGAAATGCGTCAAATCATCTGTGCGTGTTACAGCTACACGTAAGTTGCAGATACAGTTGTGAACTTTTATGTAATAACGATGTAAGAAGTTCTACGTTCGCTCTAGGCTTTGCCGTATTCTTAGAGAAACCAAGACCAAAGGTGAACAACGAATACCAAGAATTGTGAAAAACCAAGGAGTTGTCACACTGAGTTAGATCCATCCCCTTGAATCTAATGAATTACATGTGGTTACGGATTTTTTTAGCAGTTTTATGCATCAAACAAATACAACAAGTAACACACATCCCCCATCCCGCCATCGCCCCTTGCTCGATGTCAGTCCAGGGTGAGGAGATAGATGCTCCCCTGCTGTCCTTTGGGTTCTCAGCACGCACAGGTGAGGTGTCGTTCCCCATCCCACCAGACCACCCCTTGCCCAATCAGAACTCACCTCAGCTGACTCCCTTACCGAGATGAGTGTTCGCCCCCAATGAGAGCCCCACGATCGCTAAAGGGGCCACCGTCCAAATCAGGAGCGGTGTCGGGAAAGAACTCTCCCTTCTCAGAGAGGATAATCGCCTTGTGGTATTTCACGCTCCAGCACTTGCCATTACGGAACGACGACCGATGTTTGCCGAGCAGACCTTCATCGTGTGTGAGAGATTTCTTGTGGAAGAATTCAATTCAGACATTATCCAACTGCATCCCAAGCCTGTGGTGTGTACACAAGAGTGCTTCTGAGAGATCGTGATCGTGGCGATAGACGGTCTCAGTCTTGGCGATTGCAGCGGCGGTCTGTGTCTTGTCAGCGTCTCAGGTCTTAGGTGCTGCAACGCCAATCGTGGGTTCGATCCCACCATGTGTTCGCGGTTACCGCACAGGCTACAGTACCCCGGCCCGCGTCACTGACTGCGAGACCCACTGACTCCAGTCTCGATTTGTTGTCTGTTACCGTGTGCTACCCGGCCCGCGTTAAGTATAGCTGCCCTTTAAGTGTTTCTTCTTCATATTACCATTCTTTATTCGTGATAACTCTGCTCTTTTATCCACCGATTGTTGTTCGTAAATTGACATTCCCCTTTTGTTAAATGTTCCAGCTCGTCCTGTGTTTCTCATTGCTTAGCACTCGTGTATTGAAGATAGCGAGTGGTAAATTGTTTCATTTGTTCCGCCGGCTCTGTAACTCCGCTCGCTTACGCCCGGACCGAGTCGTTACCTGCGACTCGGATCGACAGAGCGCCAGAGGGTTGGTTCCCTGGGAGTTAGACTGCTGGTATTCAGGAAATTGAAAATTAGGCAATTTAAACACCCCACTGCGTCGAAGTATAGCTCCAGCATCTAGCCATTTTCACTGATCGGGAACAAATTCAACATAATTTGTTTAGCCAAGTGCATTTCTATGATCGCCCACAACACCTACAAATCTAAGAAATCCACGTTGTGAAAACGTCTAATTTGCAAAATCCAATTAGGCGGCCAATATGATATGTGCATATCTTTGCTCCACAGATGACTATTGATGATATTCAACTTCTATGGTATTTTAACAAGAGCATTAGATACTTTAAACTTTCCCTGGAACAACTCTCTTTCATAAATCCAAATGTGCCAAATATCAATAATC
>CM068958.1:62950432-62961018 GCA_035128595.1 Eptatretus atami | reverse complement strand
AAGAGAGAGATGAAAACCTTAAAAAAAAAACGTTCTCTCTTCGTCTTCTTTAACTACCCTAACAACAAACCACACCTACCAAAGGTTGGCCCAGTGGGAAGGTTGTGCCAAGTCTTTCAAGAACTGGTTCACCAATCATTATCTTGCACTATGGCAGGAATTTGAAATTTGTTCAGGGTGCGGCGATAACTCACACTCTTTGTCAAACATGATGAGGACTTAACGCCCAACAAATTCCCCAAAATCCTAGCCGATGGTCCTAAGCTTGGCCCTTCAGTGGGACGGCGCACAGCATCAAACCTGGCCCTTCATGCAAAACATCATTGGCCGTAATACTGGATCAAGTTGCAATCAAAGTTAACAACCAGTGCAGAGCACATCAAAGCAGTCCCCGATTGAAACCTGCAAATCTAACGGACAAGAAACATAATTAAGGGCAAGATGTGATTGAGATCCGACAGGGTGGGATAAATTCCTTGAAGGATACCATTCTTGCCAGCAAATTTCATGTCACGACATGAACTACTACACGACTGTCATACGTCGATACGCCCTTCCCCTTCTTGTCAACATTGCGCGAACATTCCTGTAATGAAAAAGATTGAAAAAGTAATTTCTTGCACATTTTTGTTGAGGTAAATTCAAACACAAAAGTTAAAACACAAAAAGTGAAGAAGGGAAAATAAATTATTTACTTTAGACGTTGCAAAGTGATTTCTTTGAAATGCCGGGACGGTAATGCGACTGGGTCCACGTTGATAGGCTGTTCACGAACAACGTCATGTGAACTAGGAGACTCGTTCCTGTTTGATTCCTGAGAAAGACAGTTCTCGTAAATTCACAACTTCATACATATGTGCCAAACTGGAATAATCATATCATGCTCCATTAAAGAATGACACTGCAATTCCCCCTCCAGCAAAGCATCAATAAAATAAACAATATAGGAAAAACGTACCAAAAAAAAAACAAAAAATAAAAGGACAGTGGAAAAGGGTCTTTCAAAATACTTGCTTGCCTCTCCAAGCGGGATCTATATTTTCTACACCCAGGTTTGTCCAAATCTCGATAACCCCAACGCAAAAAGGTGTGAGCTATCAAATGTGATTGTGGAGATGTAATATTTTGTCCAAGTACTGCTAAAACTGGAGTTTGTGAAGTGTTGAAAGGAAGTTTTGCATCTGCAGTGTTCACGTAAAATGCAATGAAACTACAGGGAAGTCAAGTGTCAAAAAGCGCATTTGTTTTCTGCAGTGTGAAAATATTAATCAATGAAAAAAAAGTTTTTCAGGTCAAGAAAGAACATTTTCCGGAAGTTTTTCCGCTGTTATGCAGCATCTTTACAACCCTTGTGAACATGTTACATAGTTATTTGTGCCTGGTGTTTGTGTCTTCATGAATTCATTAAAAACAGAATTTCCCCTTTGAATGATTTCGAATTTATTACTGACACACAACAGGTCAGACAGATGAAAACGATTACCTTATCTCGGGCAATTCCACGGTACTCCCGTTACATTTTTGATGTATTGAGGCCCCAATTTGTTCATAATTTCTTATTTAAAGTTTTGAATCAATAGTTTTCACAGTAGTTTCATTTTGCCCAGACATAACCAACAAAGGAGGAGAATTTCAGAAACTTTTTTGTGTGGGATTTGTGCAAAAACCACAGTCGGTTACTCAGGTTACATTTTCAAACACCCAACAAAGTGTCCTTTACTGAATGATCTTGAAATAAGTCATACTCTTATAATTACCTCAAACTGGTGGTACAATAAGGGTTGATTGAAAAATCTATGTGATTGACATTCCAGAAGAATGACAAAAATTTGGTTACTCACGTTACGCTTACTCTCGAACAGTATGTTACAACTCGTGTGACATAAAATGTACACTGCAAACAAAGTTTCTACATTAAAGCTGAGCAATGCTTATCTAAACAGATTAAACTTGAATAAATTTTATTTTGTTAACTTTGTACCCCAAGTAACTTATTACAGTTTAGTAGGGTAACTTCAGATAACCTTCGGTTGACTTTCCTAACATCACAGAAAAATGTCACGTGGCCATGGTCTTAACAACCGATTGGGTATCACTAATGTTTTTCTTGAGCATAGAAAATGTTATCCATTAGGTTTGACCATTTTTCCAGTTTGGTCTTGCTGGTTGCATTAACTGAACTGGTCATCATTCTGATGCACCATCAATGGCGCCCACTTCTCCTGGGTACAAGTGTCCCTTCGATTCCACGCAAACCAGTCACTACTTTTATAGGTGGTGAGATCACTTCCAGATTCAATGGCTCTGTGTCCTCACAGGTGTCCTTTCCATCGGTGATGACATGGTTCCGCGGAACGAGTCGGAATCAAAAAAACCCTTTCATCAAATGAAAAGGCATTTTCATTGATGGAGGGGTTCTTTCCACTTCTGTGATGAATGATGCACATTATCTTTATCACCTTCAAAAGATGCACATGGCCATTCAACTGATTGGCTTTGCATTCTCAAAATACAGTCTTCAATCAAGGTTCGCATTTTTCAGGTCAATTTCAGTGGTTGCGGCTCTGTAGATCATCTGGAAGTGTTTTCAAAATCATCAGACAGCACACGATAAATCCACGAAGGAAAGATGCAATGCAGTCCATGGGCCAAGAAATAATTGGCACCCTGCACCGTTTTTCAATAATGCAAGCCATTTCTTCCATAAAAATGTTGGAAAAAAAAAAAAAAAGCTTTTCGAATCCACCAAATGTATTTCTTGGTTTGCAGGGAAGAAACAAAAAGCTGAAACAATATCGAAGTCTTATCTTATCTCCACGAGAAATCCCAAGATGGCCCGGAACAATAATTATGGCACCGTTTTTGAACTGTGAGAAATAATAAGATTTCCAAGCAGGTGAGTTCTCCTATACTTTGGAATTGAACTCACCTATGGGGTGAGTTCAGGTGACTGCAGATAAAATCCCGTCGTTCAACAGTTGAGTTCGATAAAAAGAGTCATCTGCTATTTTGCGTCACTCGTGTGTACCACGATGAGCATCGAGACAAGGAAAGAAAACCAGAGATTGACTGAAGAGGTTTAGACCACCAAATATAGCCAAAGCATGGACAATCTCAAGGCTACAAGTCCGACTCCAGAGACCTTGAGGTCCTGTAATCACCATACGCAATATTATCAGAAAGTTTAAGGCCCATGGCAACTGCAGCCAACCTCCGTGGATGTGGCTCAAGAGAAGAAACTTGTCAAAATAGCAGCAAAGGATGTTCGAATGGTGGAGAAAGCACCGTCGGTCAACTGCCAAACAAGAGTCAAAGCTGAACCTTCAGACACAAGGCAGGAACAGTTTCAACTCACACAATCCGCGCCAAATCAATGAAAGGAGGTCTATGGTAGGAGAAAAGGAGGACCCCACCGCTGAGAGAGAGACATAAGAAAAGCCCAACTGGAGTTTGCCAAAAACAACACCTGAGAAGCCCAAATCCTTCTGGGGAATGTCCGTGGACAGATGAGAGAAATCCGAGCTTTGTGGTAAAACACAGTCATCTCTATGTTTTCGAGAGAACAAAAAGAAGCCTTCAAAGAAAGACACCTTCTTACAGTCAAACAGGAGTGGGTCAGTAATGTTGAGGTTGCTGGTGCTGGCATCCTGTTAACTTGGTGCTTTGAATGTGTGTAGGCATCATGAAAATAGGAAAGGATTGACAAGGCATTTGGAGGGCGCAATATTCAACAGCACTCTAAAGTTCGGAGACTGGATTGCGGCGAGCTCATGGTGGGGGTTACACCTACCTGTTGCGCTCGCTCTGATGTACCAATGTCCAAGGAAGGCTGTTGCTGTGTCCACGAAGCTATTCTAGATGGTGAATGAGGTAACACCGGTCAACCGATCGTATTATGAGATGAAGGAGTCTTCGTCTTGGGGTCATATCTCGGGTTCTGCATATCCTCACTGAGGAAAGTGAATCTCACCGGGAAGGGACACATTCTATGCCACGCCGACTGTGGCTTAATCAGTGCCCGCAGATGAGACACTCTTCAATCTTGGGAATTTCAATGTATGCGACTGGAACGATCAGGGATAGGTTATGACGACGTGTGTTGTCCCCAATGGCCCTGGAACTGTGAACCAAACAGCACAAGTTCCTAGGACTTGCAAGAAGTCAATGGACTTAGGGTGGCGGTTCAATGGTTTCAAACAGCCAAACCATCGCTGGACTAGTATGGCCATACACTGGTGGTGTGGCAAAGGAGATTGACCCATCGTACCTCGTTGATGTCGCTGGAGGATGACCAGAACTGCCAGGGTCTAACCGGAAGTGCTCAGTTCCTCAATACTGACACAGGCTGTTGTTGCAACTCTGAGGTTTGCACTTAAATCTGGGAGAAGGTACCATCCCAGCCAAGGCCTGGATGCTGGCAAGCTCAAGGATGAGAGGGTAGCGTGAAAGGAGTTGCAAACCGGCTTGATTGAGATTTGGGAGTAGGGTGCTTTGGGGAATCCGAAGAGTTGTGGAGTACCTCAAACACGTCCTTGATGTTGGCAGGTGGATGTCTTGGAACTCACCGGAGGGGTGAAGAAGAAAATTTTGGTTTTCAGGGAAACTGGATACCATTGACCAGAGCCCGCAGGGCCAGAGTTAATTGACGAAGTGAGCTGTTCACAGAGCTGAGCGTAAAACAACGTAACGTGACCAAGGGTGGACAAAAGACGTCGAAGTGCGAGGAATCCTGTGAGGGGAGAGATTCAGCTGTTGGTCAGTGATTTCTTTGTTCCTGCTACACGAGAATTTACACATTGCCGGTTCCTGGCAAACCTGTTCCGCGGTGTACTGCAGTTAGTACGGAGGTGGTGGCCTATTGTCAGAGGGACCCCCGAAGTGAAGTCCGCTGGCTGGTTACTTTGAGCGGCTGTACCAGCTGATTCCACCACTTCGAATTGGATGTCCAGGGGTTACTATCCCTAATTGATGACCGCCAATCAACTGTGATCCACCTTCAATTGAAACACATCGTGGTGAACCGTTGAATGTAGAAAAGGTCCTGGGATCTGTGGCAGGCCCTTGAACTTCTAACGGTTGTGGACTGCTGTGTTTGTGTCATGCAGTTCATTCTATGCTCTCCTAGAACACAGGCATCATACCAACTGATGAGAGAGGAGCCTTGTTTGTCCCCTCTCTGGAAAGGGAAGGTGATCGCCAGACTGCAAAAACTACAGGAGGGATGACGGGGGCCCCTGCTCTCAGTGCCAGGCAAGGCTTGCCGATAATCTTAATAGGTTCGCCCCATCTGCTTGAGCCCAGCGTTCCAGAGCAGTCCTGGCTTTACCCAAAGAGGTGCAACGAGAACCGACCTGCTCTTCGTGTCCTCACCGAATGCAGATGAGAAGTTCGCCAGGGGCTGCTTGTAGCCTATGATTATCTCTGCAAAGCGTTCGATGCATTGAAATCGGAGCCCTCTGGAGATTCTTGGTCTCTTGGGGTGCCGCACAAACTGCAGCATCGATATCTGAACTATACCTGCTGCTACAGTGCTGGTGAGATGTGGTGATACATCTCTGACGTAGTTTAGGTTTTGCTGTTTTCGGAGTTCATCCAGGGGTGGTACTGGCCCACACACTTTTCAGCACTTGTATGGACTGGATCTGCGGGAGGATGTCAGAAAGACAAGCTGCGCTGCTCATTGTAAATGTCAAGTCTCTGACCTCGATTTCACTGATGAGCAAGTCATCTGTTGGGAGAACCCTAGAATATCCTTTTGGGGCCCCTCAAGGTGCTGAATGAGGAGTCCGGAGCCACTGGAAGTTTCACGGGTTTCCTGGTCAAAACTAAGATCCAGCGTTCAATGACATCCTTGGATGCTGCTACTTCTCGTATCTATTGTGGCGAGGATGTTGAGGTCGCGGAGAAGATTCAACTTACCTGGCAATGATATCACGTCTCTGCTGGCTGTGAGCTCGAGGTCAAGGACTTCTGGGACAGGCCTGGGGAGTCAAATGATGCACTGGATCAAGGTTGGCGCTGCCGGTACCTGTGCAGGAGACATAGTCGAGTCTTCAGGTCCTTGGTGCTTCCGTCTTGCACTACGGAGGGTGAGACTTGGACTCTGACCAGGGATATGAGACCTCGACTAATTCCTTTGGTAACCTGGTCTCTTCGAGATCCTTGCTATTGCGTCGGAACTTTGTGTCCAAGCGAGCGGATGCCTGAGAGAGACTCAACTGAGATTGTTTCCGGCACGTCCTGTGAGCGCAGCTGAGACTGTCTGGACATGTGGCTTGTTTCTGATGCTGATCCTGCTGCACCCAGATTCTCCAAGAAGGAGCCTCGTGAGTGGAGGAGGTCAATGGTCGACGCACATCCCGTGGTGCCAGTAGGTTATCAGCATCCTCAAGCAGATGGGGGGGGGGGGGCAGGTAACGCCTGGGGGAAATGGTCGATAAGGCCCCTGAGTACCAAGAGTGTGTTTAAAACGCAGTAAGAGGTGTGGGAAGCCATTCATGCTTTTGGCAAGTGATGACTGCAGTTATTGTCATCACAGGCTGTGCACCAAATATTAAGTGAGGGTGCCCAAAATTTGTCAATGCATTTCTTTTTATTTCTGATTTAAAAGAATATTATGTTCTGAATAAAAAACAAAGTTTGTAATATTAACAGTGAAATAAAGAAAGTGGAGACCAATAATTTGTCAAATCAACTGTATTTTCGAGAAATGTAGGTATTGAAAAAGTGCAAGGTGCTAATATTTGTGGCCACAACTGCACACGGTCCATGCGTGTCACTGCACTGCAATGAAAGGGTTACTTTGTGTTTATGTGTTATGCTGCCTCTTGTTTGTGTTAGTCCTGCCCTCTGCGTTGCACAGCTGATATTTTCTCACTGCTTGTAGCAACAATAATTCTATTTACCACTTTATTGAAGACAAACATGGTTTACTCACTTACATGGTTTCTCAGCATTCCATTTTCATTCCCATCCCGTCCATAATTGTTGGGTGTGCATGATCCTCTGCTTGTTTAACAGTTTGGTATGATATCGTAGCAAATCAAATTCGCAAACCTGCTGGATTTTAATCACACAAATTTAACATGGAACAAATACATATTTTGGGTTGCTCAACACTACATTACTGCACTAATATCTTAAACATTGCTTTACAAACAATTGCACGAACGAAATATGCAAATATATTTAGTTGACATCTAACATTAGTGCCATGTGTATTCATGGACGATCAACAATAATGGAGTATCAACCTCTTAATTAACCATAAGTCAAAGGCATTAACCAAGAATTTGTGCAATGTTTCAGTCAAAACATCATCCCACTCATGGACATTTCTCCAAAACTCAATGAAAAAAAAGTGTGCACTACATGCCACACAACTTTGATGTGTTTCAAGCAAAATAAGATTAGGACGGTTCCATTTCAGAACTTCATTATGTAGGCGCTTGTCCCACTTGTCATTTACCTTGCCCTTCTGTGCACTTGGGACAAGATTCCGTACAAATGTGAACACATAGTATGCATCGCGTGGGTGTTGATGTATGTTTGCTGTTGTGGTGTGTTCACATGCTAATGTATGTATGTACGTGTTGTAAGACACGGTGAATGTATATGAGAAGAACACAATGACATAATGCTTTGATATAAATGACCATGCCGTGTGCAGAAAAGTGCACAACGTGAACGATTATCTTTTGCAAACTGAAGATTTAACATTTCGATAGATCTGGTTGAAAGTGTATTCCATTATCCCCTCCCTCTTCAAATCAAAGGTACTTCTGAGTTTTGACATTTGTGCTCTTCACGATCGACATTCCGAAAACCTTTAAAAAACTTTATCTTCTTCGTCTTCTTTTAACTACCCTACAACCACACCTACTCATAAGGTGGCCAGTGAACCGTTGTGGCCCAAGTTCTTCCAAGAACTGGTTGACCATCATTTTGTTGACTGGCAGGAATTTGAATTGTGTTCAGGTGTACCGGCGAATAAACTCACCAACTCTTTGTAAGAGACATATAGGATCTTTTAACGCCCACAAATACCGCCCATTGGCTAGCCCGATGGTCCATAGCTTGTCCTTCATGGGATAGCGCAACACATCAATAACCTGGCCCTTCATGCAAAATAGCCACGTTGGCCGTAATATTTGGATCAAGATTGCAATCCAAGTAAAAAACTCAGTGCAAGCACATGAAGCAGTCCCCCTGACCTGAAACCTCAAATCAGGTGCAGAAAATAATTAAGGGCAAAATGTGATTGAGATACGACAGGGTTGATATAATTTCCTTGAGGAAACCAATTTCTACGCCAGCAAATTTCATGTCATGACATTCCATCTCACTCACGTGACATGTCATCGCCGTACGACCCTTCCACTCTTGTCACATTGCCAACAACTTTGTCCTAGTTAAAAAAGATTGAAAAAGTCATTTCTTGCACATTTGGTTGGAGGTAGATATTTCCAAACACAAGTTAAAAACAAAAATGGAGAAAGGGAAAATAAAATTATTACTTTCAAGAACGGTTTCCAAAAAGTGGATTTCTTGAGGGTGGACGGAACGACTCGTCCACGTGGTAGGCTGTTCAAGCAACAACGTCATGTGAACCAGTAGACTCGTTCATGTTTGCTTCCCTGAAAAGAACAGTTATGCGTAAATGCACAATTCGTAACATGTGCCAAACTAGATATCATCATACTTCTCCATTTCAAGACCTGACAGTGCAATTTCCCCTCCCTCAAAACATCAACAACGGACCCAGGACGTTTTTTTATTATTAATCACTTGAATTCAAATTGGATTAAAATAAATGCATTCAAATCAAATGATAAAGCAATAGGTACCAGTCCTGCATGGAAAGTAAACAGAAGGAACCGAACAAGCAAGAAAGCAAATGGATGAAGTCATCAGGAGGAACCAGGAAGATCCCCATCTCACATGCACTCCTCTATCGTCAAACCATCCAGATACAGCCAAGTGAAGCCTTATTCAAAAGAATAAAAAATTAAATGAACCGCAGATCAAAACTATTAATAATTCTGGCTGCCAGACCATGTGTGCGATAAGTTGAAATTAAAACATGTATCCGCCATCACTGCTAGATCATAACTGGTGTCGTGTCAAGTCGATCTGATAAAGTGTTCCACGAGAAAACATTATTAATATTTTGCTTAAATCCAATATGGCGCCAAACCACTGACATCAAATTATTCCTTAAAAAAAAAAAAACTTTGTACTCACATGCCTTCGGGAACATTTGTGTGAAGTTTCCCCTCAATCTGTTCAGCCCATTGTCAGAGACAGATTTTTGAAGGCTTTTTGAAAAAAAACAAAAAAACCAATATGGCTGCGATCACGTGCCCGATGATGTCATCAAAATTATTTTGTGGACCATTTTATCCCTGTCTGTTTGTATGACTGTGGTTTTTTATTTTGTCTGTCTGTCGTTTGTACTTTGCAAAAATCGAAGGATTTTTCAAAGTGTGTTGGTTCATCAATTTGTTATTCTGTCCTGTCTGGTCTGTCTGTCTGTGCTGTCTGTCTGTCTGTCCTGTCTGTCACTCCAGGTTACAATTTTCAACCGATTCAATGAACTTCAGCCACCATGGTAGAGATTGGAAAGTAGGAAGAAGCTAAATTGTTTTTGAGGTCAAAGGTCAACATAGCCCCAAGGTCAACCACTACGTTGGTAATTGTCTAAAATCCCATCAATTTTCATCCCATGACTTGAAATTGATAAATGATTAATGTCAGGTCACTGAATTCAACCAGCCAATTATTTGGACGTCAACATGGACCAAAGGTCAAAAAGCCAAAGGTCCAACCAACTGAAGAGTTGTTGCTAAAAATCCCAATTTTTCATCCAATTCGACTTGAAATTTGAAGAGGAGTTGCATATCAGGTCATGATTCAAGCACCATTATTGTTTGGAGGTCAAATTTGTTTATGATTTGCCAAAGTATCGTGCTTTGCACGAATGTCGTCTTCTTGTTTGTTTGTTTGTGTCCTGAGTACAGGATATCTCAAAAAAGTTGAGATGGACTGGAGAAATTTTGTGGACAGGTTCAGTTGTTTGACAAGGACGAACGATTTAAGATTTGGTGAAGATGCGGGATCTGGAATAGACCCAACAAGATTTTTAAAAGGATTCTCACCATTGGGGAGATAGGGCCCAAAAACATATATGGCAATGATGTTGCCAAAATTGTGGAAGGATTTGGACAAACTTGGTGGACAGGTTGGGTGGAGTGACCATACAAATTAATTCGTTTTGGTGAAGGATCTGATCAGATCCAGATCTGATAATTTCTTTAAGTGATTCTCACCATGAAGCGATCAGGCTCAAAAAACCATATATGGCAATGGTTCAAAAAAGCATTGGGCCAAAAAGTTCTCATGGAGGATCAGGCATGACAGGGCGGAGGTATACGCTCTACTGAGTTCCCTTCTAGTTTTATTAGTTTTCATTTTAGATCGCCCTTTTCTTGTGTTGAGTGGGTTTATGGGTCATATGCATTGCGTGGTCTCTTTAGGCAGGTCTTTATTCCCATCCTTTATCCATTTCCTTTACTTTCCTACACACA
>CM068958.1:62932802-62946683 GCA_035128595.1 Eptatretus atami | reverse complement strand
GCGTCGAGGTTGTTGGCGTCGTGGAGTGAATGGAGTGATCGTAGAGATGTTAGTTGTGGCGATGTTCATTGTTGTTTTGTGCACCAAAATAACAATAGGAAAAGAAAAAATGGCTAACTCAAGAACACAACAGGGAGAGAGAGAGAAGGCAGAGAGAGAGAGAGAAGATAAGAGAGAGAGATGAGAGAAAGAGAGACGAGAGAGGAGAGAGGAGGAAGGAGAAAGAGGGGACACATCACACAGAGTTAAGGATAAGAAGAAAGACATGACAATTAGAGGCTGCAGCCTACCTTTCTGAAGATCGAATGTCACAACAGAGGGTGGATCATCAGCAAATAGATAGAATTTTCCAGTCAGAGAGATCGTGAGAAGATCAGGAATAGACTGCCCAAACACTGCCTTGGCACTCCAGCCTTCACAGAGAGGATACGAAAGATTCCTTGAGAGCCTTATGTTGCAATGAAGAGTAGAGGAAGTCAGTAAACCAGTATGGAGTTGACCTGAGCCACAGGCAGAAATTGCAAGCAAAGTAGCCAGACTGCATCAAAAGCACAAAGATGCCGAGAGATGGCCCTGATCTCATGTCTGACATTTGAGCCTCCATCCTTTTTGAGTAAAATATAAGCAGACTCTTGGTGGGGGGCCTTGTCTGAATCAAATTTCATCTGAAATGAGATTTTGAGAAAATAAGGACTTCGATGATCAACTGCATGACGGATTCCATGACCTACCTGATGATTGTAATGAGCTGTTGGTCTGGATTAAGGGGATCCTTTTTGCACCTTTTGTATTGCTGCAATGCATGTTGAGATTTTCAAGCAGATGGAGTGACCTAACGACTGACAAGTGAAAGGCAGACTGAGGAAAGAGGCAAAGGGCAGCAGAGCATGTATTTCAAGAACATAGCTGATGCCCTCCGGATCAGCAGCAGAGTCATCTGAGAGGGAACAGAACCTTCTCACCCGTATTCGGTGCAAAGAACAAGATCAGGAGCTGCTGATATTACAGGAAGGATGGACAGAAGTGAGTTGGGACACAGATTTGTAATCAAACACAGAATCGAGACATTTAGCCTGTAAGACGGTCGCTGTGTCGCGTTCATTTGAGAGAGCGAAGAGATGGAAGGGGAGCGTACACCAGAGCCGACTAACAAGCACCACCAGATTTTAGAGGAGAGAGACAAGTCAATTCTTGGGTTTTGGACAAGTTGTTTTCTGATGTGTCCTGCTGGACACAACATGTGCGACTTTGTGACTGCACTTGACGATTCCTACGGTCGGATTGCTTCCAGGAGAGAACAATAATTCAAAGCAACGACCGCATCATAAGATCGGTGTTACCATGGGCAGAAAGGAAATAGCATAATGAAGATAGTGGATGGATTTGGCTATGAAGAGAGAGACCGGTTTCTGAGGATAATTCCGAGCTGAGTACTCAAGGCATAATACGGAGATCAGTCCTGAAGCAGAGATGCTGCTTGCGAGTCCCTGTCAATCTGCTTAAGTAAAATGCCCAGACTCTCCGGCGTTTAGGCAGCTCATCTGAGAATAGCAGGAAGATGTTGACTTTCACAAGCCACTTGTCAGTATTCAGATGAACCATGCAAAAGAAGAACAGAAATATTTGCAGGAAGTTTATCACCAAGTCAGGATCTGGCTTGGAGAGTCACAGATTAGCATCCTTCCGGTCACAGAATCCTTGCTGACTATATTGTTACGGCGTGGAATTTGCAGAACACCCATTTATAGTCCTAGTTCAGTTATGCCGATAAGTCCGTGTTCAGTTAGATTTCCCCCCGCGTTATTTAATGTAATTATTCGTGTCACCGGCTTGATCTTGAGTATGCCGTTTTTCATTTTTACTATCGTTATTTTGGACTAACACCTAACACCACCGCCCACACACCACCCTCACTACCACCCACAATCCAGCCACACCACCCTCGGACCACCCGAACGCCAGCCCGCCATCAAGACCACCACAAAACGCCAACCACACCACCACCGGGGGGGGCGCAATTCTACCCGGCACACGGTGCCAGAGGCCGTGGCCTTCGTCGCAGGAAAGCACGCGGCCCCCGTTCCCCCTCCCCGAACGAATGCGTCTCCACGGTGGATTCACCCTGCCGAGGGACAAAGACCAATACCGCTGGCCGCGTCGCCTAATTTGCGGGAAAACACTTCCTTCATGAAGTTTCCCGCATGTTCTGGAGGATAGGGTGGGAGTGAGAAGGGGCGGGCGGAGAAAAAAGAGTGGGAGAGTCGTCACCAGAACCGAGCGCTTAGAGAATCGCGCTCTTCTACTCTCTCCTCTCTCTCTCTCTCTCTCTCTCTCTCTTGATACAGCTCATGGTCTACGGTGCAGTAATATTTACTTGTAAAAGATCAAGTTTGTTAACATGCATGACCCATTGGCTGGGCCCGACGAATGAAGGAATGAGTACAGTGTTGGAGTGCGGCGAGAGGTGGTTGGTCAATACCAATCACCTCACCAGTTGTTGGATTTTCGATTGCGGATGTTTACGTTTCCACTCAACTCCCCCCTTGCAGATCCCGGCTCGCGGTCTATGAGCACCGAGGTCGCAGAGGTGCCAACGGTACTCTCACAGAATCTTACCCCTCGCAACACATACTCTGCTGAAAGTTTGCAACACACACATGACCACAAACACACATACCTTTAACCAACTTAACCTGAAATGCATAAACAATGATTCCGGCGGTGTTTCACCACTAGTATATGCTTGAAAAATTCAAACAACGCAACAAGAGGGAGGGAATTGTTAACAAAAACCACGAAGTGAAAAGGATTCCGAGTGTGCATACAGCTTGGATCTGAATTAAATTAATTAAAATCATCACTGTTCATGACACGACTTTGAATACAGGACATGTCCACATACGCATCCGATCGAACCCGTAGCCTGCTGCTTTCCATCCTTCACGTGCACTTGATCTCATCCAAGTAATGAGAGGGGGTGTCACCGAATACTTTTGGGGATCGCATGTTACATCAGAGCTCCCCCAAAGGTTAACCCATTTTATTAACCGGTATTTGAAACATTTTCTTCCCCACCTTCACCATACCCCCACTCCTCCCCACCTATCTTCATACGGTGTAAACAATCGTTTGCTGCTGCAACTGGTCGCTACCTGGCGAAATGCGGACAGTTCTCCAACTGTCTCCAAACATGGCTGATCGACTCACTGACATTCTGTCCTCATCATCATCATCCGATAACATGCAATTTTATGTCTGGCCTTATTCGACACGATACATCGTGTTATTTATCCAATCTCAACCAAAACTTGACAGAAGGACTAAGATCACATGTGGAGTTGTGTCGAACTTCATTTGCCTTCCCTCTCCATAAGATTTCCGCCTGGGCAAAATCCTGTCAGGTATATATCCGTGTAAAGCACTAGCTAAATCATGGCGTTTTTACAGGCTATTCTCAATCAAAAGGAGCACATACAAATATAACAGCAATATTAAGTGTTATACAAAACACTATTAATATTCAGAATATCAACCCCCCAAGGGTTTTTCCTCATTGAACAAACGCCGGTAAAGTTTTTAATAGCTCATGGCTGGCCGTTTTGGGCACCCTACTGGAAGTAACATTATCTATAATTCCAGGCAGTCTGTGCTGTGTCGTGTTGTGTTGTGTGTGCTGCGTGTGGTGTGGTGTGGCGTGTGAATGTGTTGGGTGCTGTGTGTGTTTTGTATGTGTGTGTTGTTGCCTGTTTACATGTTGTGCACCGTGCCTGCATTTGTCGGGTGTGTGCGTGCGGTGTTGCCTTGACGTACGTGGTGTTTGTTTGTGTTGGTATGTGTTTAGTGTGTGCGTATGTTGTGTTGTGGTTATTGTTGCGTGGTGTTGCGTGCCCCGGTGTATTAGTGTGTGGTGTGATGATTTTTCGTTGTTTGTTGGGTGGTGTGTCGTGCAAAAGTCATGGTGTTTGTGTTGTTGTGGTGGGGTGTGTTGTTTGTTTTTTTGTTTTTTTAGACTGTATTGGTTAATTATATAAGCGACATAACTCACTTCCACCTTTATAATGCTGCAGTGTAGACCAGTACCAAGCGTCCCGCTTTATCGACACCTATCCTGACCGCATAATTATTACAGTTGAATTCAGATGGAAAATTAATATTAAAATAAACTTCAAGAAGACATCTGGGTACAGCCTGCACAATCGTCAGAGGAACCCAACACACAAAAGGCAAAGATGAAGCTCAAGAGGAGGAACTGAATTCGAATTTCACTGCTACCCTTCTACCCTCAAACCCATCAAGCAGAACACCAAGTGAGCTTCATTCCAAAAAAAAAAAAATCAAAGACCCAATCAAAAAATAAATAATTCTGGCTTGTCAGCATACGTGATCAAGTTAAAGTTAACTGATTCACTTTCACCACTAATCAAATTGTGAAATTTCAATCGATTGATTAAGCTGGTTTCAGAGAAGAACAGTAATTAATATTTTTTCATTAAATTCAATAGCGGCTGCCACATGTGACCTCTCAATTATTCACTGAGACAAACTTGTTTAAACTCATGATTGGAACATTGTGTGAAGTTTTCCCCTCGATCTGTCCACCGTTTGTGGCAAGAATTCGTGTTTTTTAGGTAAATCCCAATTGGTGTCAACCATTGTGACCCTAATGACATCATATGTATGACCCTATTTTCCACATGAGAGGCGCACACTTGTATAGTTTCACCCGATCTGTTCACCACTGAGAGAAGATTTTTAGTTTCAAAAAACAACACAATAGATGTCCATCCGGAACCAATGACGGCATCAATTTTTCTGTGGACCATTATTCCTGAGACCCTCAAATTAGGTATAATATTCAGAAGTGTAATCTCATATGCATGTAGTGACTCATAACAGAAACGGTGATCGTCATAGAAATCACACCTCACTTCGACGATGGTATAAACATAGATAAAAGTATGAAAGAAAATAAAAGTTTTCAGGAGTTCAGTGCCATTGGATGAGCGTGTTTTTAACACGTGCATCAGCCTCTTCGGCCTATTTGTGTGTGTTCTTATATACATCCTTTAATACGAGTTTCCTGTTTGAATGATTTTTCAATCTGTTTAGTCGTCAAGACAGACAGACGGCAGTAAAAAAAATAAATCTCATCAACTGTTGCGCGTGTCGATCGGTCAATCATCGGAAATTCTGTTAAACGAGCAGCCGTTCGTAAACAATTCAATGCTCAAAAAAACATTCAATCGAAATGAAGTGTTACTATTCATAACTTGATGTGCGTAGACAGACAGGACAACAACAAACGTTGAACGAATTGCGGAACCACATTTTGCTCGATACGCGATAGGAATAATTGCTCATCTGATAATGGCAGCAAGGTATGTGATCACGATGTATGTATGTCACGCTCTCAACTCCTTGATTTGGGACAGTGACCTGACTCACCACAATTGTCACCTGAAAATACCTTCATATATTCGCTGATGGTGTCAAGAATCAAACTTGCCATTGAAATGACACGGACTACATTGACTCATTATCGTGATCAACAACAGAATGTGGACAGGGCGAGTGTGTAAGGAGATGGAGATGCTAACTATTATCTTGCACACGTGGGGTCGATATCCACCCTTGTCGTTGTTTTTTATTTGTCATGAGACCCCATACCGAGAGAAACCATTTGCCTCCCTCACCTTCAAATCCGTTTTTTCAGAACGTTTTGAAGATCCGACGACCCAAGGACAAGCGATTCGAGACTTTCTGGAAATCCAAACACTTTCAGAAGAAAAAAAAATAAGTCGAGGACGGCTTGCTATCCACCGGCTGAACAGTCACGGTTGGTCACCAGAACCGTTCATCAACGTCCTAATGTGAGATTCCACATGAGGCAGTTTCTTGGAAACTGTCTCTGCTGCAATGTATCACGATCTGCGGTCAGGTGATGGTGTCCTCATCATGCATCGAGTACAACACAGCTCCATAACAGTTCACCCTCCACCGGTTACTATCGGTGAGTAGTACCTGAGAGGCAGGAGGTGTTGGAGGGGGGCCAATGTCACGAAAAGACAGCCTGAGAATGGCCAACGAAGAGGTCACTTCCACAATCGCTACCAATGTCCAATGATTTTTTTCATCTTCATGGGGAGGAATAAACATAGGACCGCCGTCCTGACGCCTCACCTGGTCAGAAAGCAAGTCACCAAACCCCCCCCCGCCACCCCCACCCCCCCGGCAGACCTCTGAACCTGATTTTTAGATGCGTGAACAACTTCGATAATCACGGGTGAGAAGGTTGTGGTCAAGTTTCATTAAATTGTATGTGTAGTATCAAAAGAAGAGATCAAATAGCTAATCTTGGGGGTCAAAAACCCTCCGCTAGACCCTTAATGAGCGCAGATTGTGAGGCGGTCACACACCTATCGCTTGCATCCGATATAAGCTTGTGGCCAATATTCATCAAAATCGTGTGTTGGTTCAACCGATAATGACTGAAGTGTTACGATGATCACTGACTGCACTGACAGACACTGTCATCGACGAATCCAGAACTAATGAGGCTTGAGTGTCAGCTCACTTTTGTTAAATTCGCTGATGGTGTCAGATTAACTTGCCTGAAATGACCAGTGATACATTTCATTACATATTGATCTGTGATCAAACAAAACAGAAGTGTGCGAGGGCCGAGTGTTAAGCGATGTCTGCCTAATTATCTCCATTGTGCTTGCACACGTGGGTTCGAAAATCCCACCCTTGCGTTGTGTAGAAAATTTGTTTCAGTGAGACCACAATCATGGAGAAACCTTGCACCTCCTCACCTTCAAATCCACTGTTTCTTCGGAACTTTTAGCCCCAAGCCAAGCGATTGAGACTTTCTGGAATATCTAAACAATAACTCTTAGAAAGTTTCTCAATTGTACTTCTCTTTTTCACCAATGATTCATTTCAGTTCCACAACACGTACCATCTTCCCAAATGTACACACCAGACCTGCTGCTATCATGTGCACATGACTGTTGCGATCATCCATTCACGTCCCCTCACTGCCCCAACCCAAGTCCTCACCCCCCTTCCAACCCCATCCTCAATCCTTCCAATGCTCAACTCCCTCTTCCCAATCCACACCACCCTCACCCCCCAACTCTCTGGTCCTCCCTTCCCATCGCTTCCCGTTCTTCACAGTTACGAGGAATACCCGGAACTGTATGGGCATGAGAAGGGCATTTGCTCTCATGACTGCGTTAACTTGTCTGTCCCCGTTTGTGAGAACAATGTCAAAAGTAAATAACAGAGAACCCTTGTGGTCTTTTTTAAAAAATTTGTTCGTGAACCTTTCATGGAGAAGACGTTGTCTCCTTCACTAAATTCACTTTATTCGTAACGTTTCAAGGATCCACTGTCGGTAACGATCCAACATAACCGTGGTGCCCTGCCTGCACGCCAGTTTTTTTCTCAGTGGAGTCAGAGCAGGGCTTTGCAAGACGACCTCCAATGAGACCTGCTGCCTGTCCTTGGTTTTTATATCCAACAAATTAACAGAGGATCAAACGTACCAACACGGATCCACAAAACAAAGTGGCTGCTGGCCATGTTGGAGCATGGATGGTTCGGCGTCTCTTCCTGAATATCAGCCACGAAAACTGGTCTCTTCCGGCAAATGGTGTAAAATGCTGCCCAGAAAGATTGTGCGTACCTGAGTCAAGCAAGGCCTGCAGTAACAAGGCAACTCCACGAAGGGAACAGCTGTTTCAATGAGCCTCTTCAAAAGGACCTGGTAAAGTTCTGACACGAAACTGAAATCATCCGAAACCTTGTGAATCATCACAATAGCCATTGCAGTAACCCCTAATTGTGGCGAAGCTAACCAACATCAAATAGAGATGAGAGGTCAGCCACCTATCTTAGGGGACAACACCTGGAATCTACTCTTGATCCTGGCACCATCTGCAGAAATGCAACAAACTGGAATCATCAGTCAAGTGGATTTCACCGTTGCAATGGTGGCGAGATGGAGCAAACCCTTTCCAGAAAAGCCGCCTCTTCGCCGACCTCTAGAGATGCCCACATGTTAGTTGAAGATGGGTGGTCCTGTATGGCAGTCCGACCATTTGGGAACAGTTTGAGCAGGACCACGGCCACCCAAGGAGGGCAGAAGTCTCGTATTGGCTATCCTCACAGTCTACCTGTCTCCCTCTTTCCTAAACTATTGTTTCTGGCCTAACATGGTTTCGTTGCAAATCCAAAGGGTAAAGAAGAATGTAGAGTGGAGCGTAAGGAAAATGGATTGAAGTTGTGATCTGGAACGGAGAAGGGGTGAGAATGAGAGGGGAGAGAATTCCACCACTCTCGTGACCTCTGTGATTGAAATACTTTTGCTGTTTCGTTCATTGGAAGAAAGAAGAACCGAGTTGAGCCAAGAGTCTTTGAAAAAGTACGAAGCAGTGTTGAAATGATGCAACAAACCTAGCCAGGGAACGAGGATACACATCCAAGTGATGGTCACAACACAGCCTTATATGTGCGCGTACCTTCTGGGCACAACTATTCCCGACATTTACGCTTACCACTGCAGAGTACATCATAACTCTGGAACAATTATAAAATTAATTTACACTCGTTATGTTGCGATTATTCATATTTTACAAATAAGATCCAGCAATAGCAGTAAAAAAACATTACAATATGAATTTTCGGCCGTGCCACCGCAACAGCATCCGACGATGCACGCTTCGACGTTGGAACAACAGGAACCTGACCTGCGTAACAGAATTGGAGAACAGCATTTAAAACCATGCCGTTCCACTTCACAAGTACCAGCATGGCAAACGCACAAGAACCATGCTACACCGTCCCAATAACCACAACTTGAACATCATGTCGCGCTTGGCTCGTGGCATGAGCTGCGATCATCTCATCAGATTGGATCAAAGAACGGCTGCTGGATACCAGCGGGCTGTTCAGTTGAGGGAACTGACGAGGATATTGTCCGTGATCAGATCCCTCCGTGTCGCAACACGGTTGTCATGCGGTAATATAGAAAGTCATCTTTCAGAATCCAAGGCTTGAGTCGATGTATATAGACAGTATGTAATCGATCGGTGTTTCGGATTGATGGATTGATTAATTGGGTTCCTTGCTGGTTTTCTTCGGGAGTGCGTTGAGCAGTGCTCTGGTGATACAGGTACACCCTTTTTTTCCAATTGCTGGAGTTGAAAGCGACAGATTTTTGCAAACGATGACAATCAGACTCCCAGTACCATATACGTATTGAAACATTATCTTCCTCCACCTCACGTACCCCCACTCTCCCCACACTATCTCATTCATCGGTGTAAAGACAACGTTTGCTGCTGCAACCTGCGCTCACCTGAGAAAGCACAGTCAGTTTCCAACTGTCTCCACATGGGCTGAATCGACTCAAACTTGACATGCTTCCATCTCATCATCATCATCTCATCATCATCGAAACAGATTTGTGTTCATTATTCGACCACGATACATTCGTTGTTATTTCATCAATCTCAAGTAACCTTGACAGAAGACTAAGGAGCACATGATGGAGGTTGCTTGTCGACTTCATTGCCTCCCTCTCCTAAGGATTTCCGTTCCTTGGGCAAAAATCCGTGTTCAGTTAATCCTTGTTAAACGATAGCTAATCATGCTTTTTCCCAGCTACTTCTATCAAAATTAGTACACAAATGATAACAGCATGAATTTAATGTTTTCACAAAACATATTAATATTCATATATCACCCCCCCAGGTTTTTTTCCAAATTGAAAAAAAAAAACCAACCGCCGTGGTTAAATTTGAAATAGCTCATGCTGCATTTTGTTGGGCCCGTACTGGAAGTAAAACCATTTATCTACAATTCCAGCAATTGTGTGGGTGGTTGTGTGTGCTGTGTGTGTGTTGGTGGTGGGGTAGTGTGATTGTGATTCGTGCGTAGTGTGTTTGTGTGTGTGTGTGACCATGTTTCTCGAACAACACTGGTCGATTTTAATTGAAACTTGCCAGGCAATTCTGGGCCCTGTGGATGTGCCTTTCAGGTTGATATTAATCGACAAGGCTTTCCCAAGTTATGGCCATTTATTACCAACAATGAAAAGACACGTTGTGCTCGGCCATTTATTACCAACCAATGACAGACCACGTTGCGTGCATCGGCGTTGGCCGAATGGGAGAGATCCTCAGCTTTCCCATTACGGGTTACAACGACGTACTCCGGATAGTGATGACTCGTGTATTCAAATAATTTCTCGATTTCTTACGCATTTATAGATAAACCAATGCCCAATCCGAGTCGTGTTACAGAGTGAAGAACGGATGTGTGTTGTTTGAACAGTTTATTTTTTATTTTTCCATTTTTTTTTGCATGTACGTTTTTTTTTCTTTCTCTCTCTCTTCTCTTTTGTTCTTTCCTTGCGCATGACATTGCAAAAAGCAAATACCGTTGTGCCTAATTGAATAATTGCCTTAAAAATAAATTCGATAATCGAACTGCATAATCGCGAACATTCCGCCCAGCTGAGGACTTTAAATTCGGACTTCGGTAATGACGACTACTGTATTCTTGTCCGATTTTTTCTCTATTTATCGCACTTACTGTGTTCTTCTTTCTCGATTCTTTCTCATTTTCCTTAAACACAATGCCCCAAATCCAGTCGTCCTTTACGACGCAAGAACGCCTGTTCGGTTGGTTGAATTTTTTTTTTTTGGTTGCACGTCCGGTCATCACGTACGTGGTGACATGTTGAGGGAACGGAGAGCGAGCACTGGGACTTGGAACGGGCGGCAGTGGACTGTGACGGAGCGGGCATGGTGACGATGGAAACGGAGGCGGGCAGTGTGACGTGTGCAACTGAGGCGGGCAGTGGGACGGTGGAACGGAAAGGGGCAGTGGTGACCGGTGACGGAGGCGGCAGTGGGACGTGAACGGAGCGGCAGTGGTGACGTGGAACGGGCGCAGTGGGTGACGGTGACGGCGGGCATGGGGACGGTGAACTGGGAGCGGAGTGGGGACGAGTGGAACGGGGGGGAGTGGTGCGTGGAACGGGGCGGGGCAGTGGGACGTGAACGGGGCGGCAGTAGGACGGTGAACGGAGGCGCAGTGGCAGTGGACGGAGCGGGCAGTGGTGACGGCTGAACGAGCGGGCAGTGGTACGCATGAAACGGAGTCGGCAGTGGTGACGTGGAACGGAGGCGGCAGTCGTGACGGTGTTACGAGGCGGCAGTGGTGACGTGAAACGGAGGCGGCATGCGGGACGTGAACGGAGGCGGCAGTGGTGACGGTGGAACGGAGGCGGCAGTAGGATGACGTGCAGTGAGGACGGGCAACGGATGCGCTGTGGGACGGACGTGAGGCGAGGCAGTTGACGGTGAACGGAGCGGAGCAGTGGGACGGATGGAACGACGAGGCAGTGTGACGATGGGAACGGACGGCGTGGTGACGTGCAACGGAGGCGGGCATGTGCGGTTGGAACGGAGCGGCAGTGGTGACGGTGGAACGACGCAGTGGGGACTGGAGATGGGGCGGGCCAGTGTGACGCTGGAACGGGGCGGGCAATGGGGACGGTTCGCAACACGCGGCATGGACGGTGGACGAGCGGGCAGTGGACGGCTGAACGGGGCGGCAGTGGGGACGGTTTGAACGGGCGCAGTGGACCGTTTTTTGCAACGGAGACGGAGTGGGACGTGGACGGGGCGGCAGTTGTACGATGTTGTGGAACGGCGTCAAGTGGGGACGGTGGAACGGGCGGGCAGTGGGACCGGGGAACGGGGCGCGCAGTCGGACGGTCAACGACGCGGGCAGGGGACGGCTGGAACGGGGCGAGGAGTGACGGTTGAACGGGTGCGGGCAGGGGACAGGTGGAACGGGCGGCAGTGGGTTCGTCTTGCAACGAGCGCAAGTGGGACGTGGAACGTGGCGAGCATGGCGGCGTTAGGAACGAGGCGGGCAGTGGGACGGTGAACGGCGACGTTTCATTGGGCGGCAGTGGTGACGGTGAGACGAGCGGGCGAGTGGTGATCACAAGCACTTGATCATATTCATATAAACCAATTGCCAGAAGAAGAAGAGCAGGAATATTGCAGGAAAGTTTGTCTATCACCAAAGTCCAGGGATGGTTGGAAGTCACAGATTGAGTCAGTCCTTCGAGATCACCAAGAAGTCCATGCTGACTTATCTTGGAACCAAAGAATTTGTGGCAAAAGAAAATCGATGAGGAACATCGACAATAAGATCCGCCAGGTAAGCAATGCTTTGTGATGCCACTGAATACAAACTCGTGCTACGTGCAGTAAGTTTACTTGTAAAAAGGTACAAGTTGTACCAAGCATGACCCATTGCTGGACAACAATGAAGAATGAGACTGGGGAGTGCGGCGAGAGTGTGTTGGTCAACAACACTCACCAGTTGTTTGGATTGACGATTGGGGGATGTTTAACGTTCACTCAACCGTCCACCCTTCCGGCAGAGCCGCTCGGCGTGATATGAGCACCGAAGGAATCGCAGAGCACCAACGTTCTCTCCACCAGAATCTACCCCTCGCAGCACAGTACTCTGCATTAAGGGCAACACACACCCACACAGGCACCCACAAACAACACAAACCTTTAACCACAATTGACCTGAATCATAAACATATTTGCGGCGTTACAACCACCTATAGGTATATGCTTGAAATACAACAACCCAAACAAGAGGGAGAATGTTAACAGAACAACCACCCAAGTGAGAAGGATCCCGAGTGTCATAGGCTTGGATTGAATAATTAATTAAAAATCATCACGGTTCATGACACGACAGATTGATTACAGACATGTCAAAATACAATGATCGAACCCGAAGCAATGCTTGCTTAATCATCCCACGTGCACTCTCATCTCATCAAGTAATGAGAGTCACTGAGTAAAACTTGGGATGCGCATGTTTACATCGAGCTTCCCAGGTCCAATACGTATTTGGAAACATTTTATCTTCCTCCAACCTTCACCATAATAAAAACCTCCATCCTCCCCACCTATACTTCATTAAATTATCGGTGTAAACATTCGTTGCTGCGCACCTTCGCTCACCGAGAAAGAAATGCGACAGTTCAAACTTTCTCCCAAACTGGCTGAAATCGTACTCTACTTGCTATTCTGGTCCATCATCCATCATCATATCATCATCATCATATCCATTCATCATCACCCGAAAACATGCCAATTTGTGTGTCTGGCTATATTTCGATTCCACGAGTACATTCGTGTGTTATTTATCCAATCTTTAACCAACTTGACAGAAGGGCTAGGTCACATGATGGAGTTGTGTCGACTTCATTGCCTCCTCTCCATAAGGATTTATCCGCCTTGGCAAAATCCGTGTTCAGTGTAGATCCCTGTGAAAGATAGCAATCAGCGTTTTCCCAGCACTTCTCATCACAAAAGTCAGTAACAATTACAATATAACAGCATCAATATAATTTATCACAAAACAATATTAAGGTATCATAATATCACCCCTCCCCAATGGGGTATTTTTCCTCATTGAACAAACCCGTGTTAAAATGTTGAAATAGCTCATGCTGGTTGTGGGCCCATACTGAGAAGTTAAAACATTTATCTATAATTCCAGCAACTGTGTGGTGTGTGTGGTGTGTGTGATTTGTGTGGGTGTGTGTGTGTGTGGTGTGACCACTGTTTCTCGAAAACCACTGCGAATTCTAATTGAAACTTCCAGGTATATTGCTGGCCCGTGGATGCCTTTGAGGGTTTATATTGTAGGCTGTGGAATTCGCATTACCAATAAAGGCCCTCAGGTGAGAATCTTCTGTAGGTAATTGTGTAGTAGCCCAAACCTTGTATAGAGGAAATTTATGTATTCACCGCGGCTGCGACGCGA
>CM068958.1:62833919-62865573 GCA_035128595.1 Eptatretus atami | reverse complement strand
TTCTCGCCCAGCATCTTGAAGTGTATGGAACAAGGGAAAAGGGAAAGTGTATACGTACCTGTCATCAACATATGCGACGAAGTTTATCCTACTACTGCCGGAAAAAGTGAAGTCTAACCATCGTGCGAGAACATTAAAGATACTAAATATTATGGGTTCCGTTCCAATTCAACGACGCCAGACTTTCGCATATCGATCACGTTAGACGGTAATATTACGATATGTGATGCAGATGGAGTAGCCGCCGTCGAAGGTTCTACAGTACGTTGTCATGAGCATCACGATGTGTGAATATCTGTTTGGAAAATGCAAGAGGTTACTGGAAGCCAATGGGAATGATCTCATGGATTGTCGATGCACAAGTCATACGGACAATCGCAGAGCAACATGCCGGTGTTCTATTTGGCGTACAAGCAAGAGTCTGTTAAATTAATCCATTGACTCATGGGCGCGTACCATGTGCTGCGCCTGAATGGTAGGAGTCCGCTCCGCAGAGAGTTGCTTGGAAGCCGTCAAATACTTTTGGATTATTCAAGCGTGTATAACTTTATGTCGCATCTCCCAAAGCATGGGCCATTTTAAATAAGTCACTCGGATTGACGTGCCCATCAAACTCAAATGTTTGTCGAGTCTGATACGAGGTGGTCAGCTCGCGCGGACGCTTGTAAAGATTTTCCGCAAAGCTACAGGAACATAAAGAAGGCGCTAAATGAAATAGCGAGCGCCCTAAAGACCTCCGTCAAGTGAGACTGGAAGCCACAAGCATTGGCTGAGATATGGAACTGACCGAAACAGGCAATCACGTGCGCTGTCTGGTCTATCTACTTGGCAAACATTGATCGAGTAAACAGATGTCTCAACAACCTGGAATAGATGTCGGACGGAAGAGCATTATGATGCCCTCTATGAATACATAAGTCACTTCGAAATTATGAAAGATTTTGATGCATTTAAGGACCGCCTCCAAAAGATGGTCAAGTCCACATTTACGCATTTATGATAATCGTCGGGTCAAGACGGCGAAAGAAGGCCTTCGATAAAATACGAGGAAGAAGAAACCCCAAAATCGGCAGGGAGAAGTTCAGAGTTGAGACTACTTCTCCATACTTGATCGCCTTCTGACAGAAATCCATAGGAGAAGAGAGAGCTATTAGAAAATCACAGATCTGTTTGGATTCCATCCACACGGCCAACAGCCTCGACCATATAACCACTCGTTCTCGCAGAGCAGAGAAACTGGTTTTAGCGTACCTGCTGCGTTGAAATGGACATAGTTCAGGAAATAGAACTTTGCTCGAATACTCCAAGTTATCGATCCATCGGAAATGTTCAAGTACATTATTTCAACAACAATTTGACCACAGCATTCCCAATATTTTTGTGCCCTCCGAATATACTTGTTCATATGTTGGCTACGAGCTTGCGAGGTGTGAACGCTCCTTCAGCACACTAAACGCCGCGAGTGGAAAAATGGTCTCGGTCGCACCGTGGGGCAGGGCGCGTGTCACGCGTAGGCTTCTTTGTGTTGATCTGAGCTGATGAAGCAAATAGATTTCTCCGAAGTGATTCGCGTCGTTGCCAACCAAAAGGCACGAAAGAAGCGTGTTTTCAGCAGGGGGAAAATTGAATATACATACTTTTCCTCCGAATTTGTTTTCTGTATCGTTTGTTTCTCCAATTTCGAAGCGAATTGGATTTTTACAGGCACTTGTATATTTGAAAGGGACAAAATCGCCATTAACCGCAGTCTGTTCCGATTAAATTCATGTTCAAAATCAGTCGTTTGTCACTCTTGAATTTGGCCTACGAAATCTCAAGGCCTTGGCCTACGAAGACCTTAATCCGCCCTGCAGCAGAGCCGGTCACGCCAGTTGAAGACCATGACAGAGCCACCACTCGAAGTAAATGAGCATACACAGTTTCACATCAGTGGCAAAGTGCTGAGTCTGCTCCACATTCCTCACAGTGAGCCACCGCTACATCTTCGGCTCGGAAGGGCCACTGACCATCTGAACGTTTCTCGATGCGGATACCAAAAGAAAACGCAGCCACAAATGCCCAGCTACAAGAGAGAAACGCAATAATTGTGCCACATGGGCCATTCACGAGAAATTCCGAGCTCCACCTCGGCAAAAGTAACAGAGATATGACAACAAGTAAATAGACCCGATGATTTTAAAATTATAATTTGTTTAACATTTGAAGAACATTTGATCCATTTAATACACACACCAGGATTGGTGGGCTTGCCATTTGCAAGATTTCAACGCTTTTACTCTTTCAGGCAAAGAACGAACGGAGTTCCGAAAATTTTCTCTCTGTGGCGATCTTATGCCCAGGCTTTCACCACAACAGGTTTCACAATTCTGTCCGTGATTGGTGTTCCTAGATTTTTCCGCAACAGTCAATCCGATATGCCCAGAGCGTGTTCAATGGGATTCACGTCAGGAGCTGACTAGCATGGAAGTCGCTTGATCCCATTCCAGTCCTGTCATCCTCTTGGTCTTTTTACAGTCGTGGCATGGAGCTCCATCTTCCATGGAACAGAAGTGTTGTTTTTTGGACCATCTGACAAGTGGAGAAGACGGGAGAAGTCCATCCTCAAGGATAGAAATATGTAGCGTAGGAAGTTTAATGTTGCCAACACACTTCCACAAGCTCTGACGACCAGCTCTCGCCAATGCCCCCACACCATCACTGAAAAACCACCGTGTTTTGAGAGTGTTGGCTGCATCGCTTCAAAAGAGAACTCTTGACTGGAAAATCTCAGAACCACACACGCTCCACACTGTCAAAAATTGAGCAAATTGACTCATGTAAAAAATGACCAGTTTGCCAACTCCAAGGGTCTGAGACCATCTCGTCACCCACTTCTTCTCCTTTGAATGTTGGCTGGTCTAAAGAAGAGGTTTCTACCTAACCTGCCCGCCATAGTAGCCCAGTTGATGAAGGTACCGGGGACGGCAGTTCTGAGCTAACTATACCTCCTCTGCACATCTGCTGCCTGCAATGTGGGAATTTATTACTCAATGGCGAGCTTGACAGCTCGAAGACACCTTCTCAGGGCCCAAATCGACCAGAACGGAGAAGCTTGTGAATTCCTTGTCTTCACTGGTGAATTGCACAATCACCAATGACCGCAGAAAGCGGAATGCCAAGGTTCTGAGATATCGACGCGTGGCCCGACTCCACCTTCCGGATTGGTCACAATTCGTTCCTCTTTGAACAATCGCCAAAGGTCGTGATCTCTGGCGTTTGAGGCGTAAGTTATTGTCATACACGACCCAGGACCTCGGTTCTGCAAATAAATAGTTGAGATCATAGTTTCAAATACAGAAAACTTCTTTAAAATAGATCGAAATGAATATATGTAAACGTGCGTCTATTTAACTTCTGTCATGTCTCGAAAATGCGCTCGACACTCACATGTGCATGAGAATATGAACAGTCTTGATTCAGTTGTTCTTGATGATTGTTGCATGCTGTCACTGGCTTGAGAATTGCGTTGTGTGGACTCTATCTATTGAGAGGGTGAAGCGTGAATGTCAACCTGGACACTGTGCTGCAGATATTCTGTGATACGAGGTATTGGGTTCACAGACTGGGCATCCCTTTTCCCTTATCGGGAATTACCAACGAAACCCCACATCCATCGTTCATCGTCACTATCAAAGCTATGTGGGGCGTCAGGTTGCCACACAAATGTAAAAGCTACCATCACTGCCAGACAGACAACAGAAAGGGCAAAGTTTGAGTTCGGAAGTTGTTATTCCTCAGCACCAACCTATTTGTCATGACTCTTGTTATTTATGTTATGCCCCTCAACGTTGATTAAATTTAGTGACACAACGGTGCGTATTTTGTGCCGTGCACCGGCAGCCAGAAACCACTTACTGACAGGTGACCCAGTCGTTTGCAGATATCTTTCACGGCTTTGTAAGGTTCAACCGTCCAGTATCATATTATTGAGTTGGATGTGGTGTGTCCAGTGATCGAACTCCACGGAGAGCTCCCGTAGCTTGCACGATCATTCTAAGGCATAAGCTCGGGAACATGAATCGCGACGCATGCATATGCACAGTGATTGGTCCACAGACTGGTGCACAACCTCGTTGATCACAAAAAAAGATCGCTCTCGTTACAGTATATGTTTAGATTCCAAGAATTAAGATTAAATGCTAAAACGAGAGCACCATCAGAAATTGCCTGCCTCTCCCTCTCTTTATCGAGTGTCAGCCTGTGGCTGCTGGTTGCATCATTGTATGGGGCCAGCTATGCCCTTGCAGTGTCCCCCTACCAGTACACTGGGTACTCATTTTGCCCGACCTCAGAAGGATGACCAGGCTGATGTAACTCCTGGTGTATTAATTTCAGGCCCAACGGGGCTTGAACTCAGGACCAAGGATCCCAACCGCCACCCCTAACCACTACCAACACCAGGCTTTCACTCAGGACCCAAGGAATGCCCAAGCCGCCACCTAACCACTAAGCCACACCAGGAGCTCATGGCCTGGAATGAGCAGTGACATGAGCAACTTGTCGCCAAAATGATCCATTGTATCACAAAGTCAACAAGCCAACTGTTAAAAAGCCACTCATGGCCACAAGCAGAAAGCTCAAGGATAACAGAATGAAGGGCAGGAAGCTTGAAGTCGAAAATATTTAAGTTGTATCACCCGACAAACCATATGTAGGCTAAAAAGTCCTTTATCAACATCGCGCTGGATGTGTTTCTTGTTTTTTCTGTCAGGGTCTCAGGCTAGATTAGATCTGTGACTTGCGCAACCAATGTAAACCTGCACTGAACCTGTTTTCATGGTCGGGGTGTCCGCGGACTAAACCGTCTGCCCCCACCAGGTGTTTTTCTGGTGAAAGAGTGTATGGATATGACACCAGCAGGATTAAAACAAAACTGAGTCAAAGGGTGGAGAGCTCCTTGTGAGCTAAGACCATGCCATATTAGGCCCAAGTTTGTCTGCGCGGATTGTCCTGCAGTGCATTACTTTTTTGAGGAGGTTCGGTGGAGATTTGCACTCAAGCCACCTGTAAAACAACCTTCTCATTCTAAAAAAAAACCCATAAACACAAAGGAAAACTGAAACCCCACTCCTTGGAATTACCTCCTGTGCTACTGCCTTTCACAAGCAGGCACCGGATGGCAGGATTGGGGCAAAGTTTTCGGGGCACCCCCATACTTGGGATGAGTGGATGAAAAAAACATGGGGTAAATCTCCGGGTCAGATTGTGGTGTTGTGGGCGGAAGTGGGTGCTGACGGCATCGTTCCTCAGACGGGGGTCTCTTGGGTTAACCTGAAGGCGGTCCCTTTCGGGTGGATTCCGGAATTCCTACCTCAAAGAGAGGATGATCAGCCTGTTATCATCTGAGCTCCAGCGTTTGAACATCTGGATTGAGACTCTGGGTGCTTGAAACACAACATACTGTCCTTTAAAAGAATGTCTTCCATGAACCCTCTCTTGTTAGAAGTAATCGCCAAGGAGCGAAATTTTTTCGAGCATTTTGTGGGAATCATAACAGTTTCGAGAGTACAGTGATTTGATGAATGAGACTGCCTAGCTGAAATCGCAAACATCATTCAGTATGGACATGTTCTCACTTATGGTATGTGGTGTGCTGGAAAAGCTTTTGATAGTAAGGAAACTTCCGAATGGCCCAATTTTTCCGCGCTCAGGCCAAACACGTCGCACAAAGGAAACTCCGCTTTTACCGAAGAGGAATTGCATTTGTCTGTCTTTTTCAGAGTCTTGTAGCTTGCTCCGGTTTAAATTTGCAGTTTTAGTTTTCACAATATGAGGTTCAAGTTGCCGTTAATTTGAAGGAACATGCGTTGCAAATTTCACCTGTGCAGGGTGGTTGATGTTGGCACTGGATTTGCTGATGGTGATAAGGAGTTTAAATCTAAACAATATTATGTAGCACTGGTAATATTATTTAGAGTATATAATCCACTGTTCAATTCTGTTCTCCATGTAAGCTGTTTCTTTGCTTGCTCTCAACCCCCTTAGCGTTTTAAAGAAAACCCGTGCACGGTTGTGCGCCGAGAAGAGGACGCCGTGCACTCTCGGAGCGACTGAAAGCACAAACACAATAAAGTGAGTTCATTATATATGGTATTCTGTTTAGCATCCAAGTTAGTTGTATACATGGATAAATATACATTAGAGTTAGCACAAGGTTTCTGTTTTTCACCCTCTCTACTTTTCTCTATTCAGCATCTCACAAACAACGCACTCACACCACACTGTTTCCTATCTCAAAGCGCCTCGCCTCCTCCACAAAGGGAGCAACACAGGAAGACAAAGAGGCGCCTCGCTCTCCACAAAGCGAGCAATACAGGAATACAAAGAGCACCTCGCTCCTCCACAAAGGAAGCAACCAGGACCAAAGAGGCGCCTTGCTCCATCCACAAAGGAGCAACACAGGAAGACAAAGAGGCGCCTCGCTCCTCCACAAGAGCAAACACAGGAAGACAAAGAGGGCGCCTCGTCTCTCCACATAAGGAGCAAACAACAGGAAGACAAAGAGGGCCTCCGCTCTCCACAAACGAGCAAACAGGAAGACAAAGAGCCAAGGAACGCAAGACAATAGCAGACCCGGGCAGCGACATATGCGATGGGTGTGTGTCGAGACTTGGGGGGGGGATGAAGACCCCGTTTCTTGGAGCCTCCAAGGTGCCGGAGTATGTGCGGAGTGGCATGTGATAACATGGATGAGTGCAACGAAAGAGTGGGACACGATCGACCGGACCTGGAGAGCTGGTTAGTGTAGCGGACCGGAGCGGCGAGCCTCCTGAGCGGACGAGTTGTATTGGAAACCACGCCGCTCCACGCGACTTTGCGTATGAGGGTACGGACTGTGCGCGGTTGCGTACTTCCAACGCCAAGCACGGACCGGTGGCGATGTGTTTCATGGGTTTCAGAGGGCGCCGGCGTGGAAATGCTCCGTGACAGTAAATCACTGGAGCACGGACGGCGAAACAGAACGGATTTGGCTAGCAAATGTTTCCATGGCGGACCAGTGTCTGCATATTGCACCGGTTCCCACGGCATGAGCAATGGCGGTGAGCACGGCTTGGTTCCCCGTGTGGGAAAACCCCAATTCCCGTGCGCAAGAATGTCAAACACCAAATTGGCTTGCAACCAGACATATGACTGAGCACCTCTCCGACGCGGGGCTATTGGTAAGAGACCGGTGACAAAACCCATGTGTGTGGAGCGCAGTTGTGAAATAGCCCCACACCACTGGGCAAAGGGCACTAGCCTAAGGGGATGGCATTTGTAGGCCACGACTGGGCGTGCCAAAGCAGCGACCATGAGGGGGCTAGGATAAATTGAGGACCCAGAGCTTACAATAGGGACTGTTTAGGAGAGACATTGAACGTGTATTGGGGACGTAGATTAGTGTACGTAGAGTTAGAATGGAACGTGGTAGTATAGGATGACGAGGGTGCCACGAGTGGGGGGACGTCTAATGCTGGTGATGCTGTGTCGTGAGTGAAATGTGTTAGTTGTGTGATGGATAGATAATGAGTGTGAGGTGTAGGGCAATGAGCGGTATGAGTGTGAGTATAGAAATCCAGGTGTGAAGGATTGAATGGGGGAGTGGATCCCACCCGAAGGAAACCCAGGGGTTCGTTTATAAGTAGGTAGAGGATAAGCTAAATTTCACATTGGATGTCATTATGCGGTTGGTGCCGATTGTGGAACAGTTTTTAAAACATTTTTTGTGTCGGGTGCAGGAGATAAATGGAACCGGGCTCGACGGGTGTGGCTGAGTGTAGGATGGTTCGATGAAGCAGGGCACCCGGGCGCTGGGCTCGTCGCCAGGTGATGCCGTAGGTAGGTCCAGGCGGGCCTATAGCTGTATTCGTGCGGCAGGCACCCGAGGAGAGGGGGCCTGGCGGTGCCAGTGTATGATCACATGGGGACAGTGCCCGGCAGCGCGGACCCGGGGCGCACAAATGCCAAGTGGCATCGGTAGAGGGAGTTCAGTGAGGGCATCCCCCATGTTAGGGCAGGAGCAGGCAAGCTCGGGAGGCAGCTCCAGCGACCGGCGGTGCTAATGGTGAGTATGAAGGTGGGGCGGACTGCTAGTGGAGCCACACTACCCAGCCACGAAATTGTGCGATGCACAGAAAGAAAAATTTGAGTGGGGAAGCCCCAAATTGCAAGAGCACAAAACATGATCGGCGAGTGAGAATTTGGTTTTTAGAACCCCATAGTTGTAACGAAAGCCCTCTTGGAGGGTATAACCCGGGAGGAAAGTTTTAAAATTGTTACAATATTTAGCGTCGTAGGATTTGATGAAGACCACTTCGCCACCCTCCACTTCGGCATGATCGCCTGGCTGCTGGACTTGACCCTCCTGTTGGACTCGAGAACGAGACTTGTCACGATGTAAGTGCAAGATCTGCCTGTAGCTTTCGCTCTTCCTTACCCAAGGATCCTTGGGGGTTGGTCGAATTTAGGCATGAGAGATATGGATACAGGAGACGAGAGCCATAGCGAGAAAATTGTAAAAAGAGGGGGGCTCGAGGTAGTGTATAGTGAAGACGGAATGGCGTGGGACGAAGTAGGGCAACCTCGAGCTCTCTCTCCCTGCACACTGCCACTGCCCCAGTATGTGCACACCAAGGTGACCGGTCTGACCAATGTTTGTCGGACCTCGTGTTTGCATACCTGGATTACCTTTTCGTGCTGTCTTGCTGTTTCCCTTTCGTCTCGCATTGCCCCCAGGACCATCAGGCTGACCTACATGCAGCATAGACTCGCCTTGCTGATCACCTGCTCTTATCAAAGGCATCACTCACTCACTTCACAATTTGATCGCGACCCATGTTCACCCCAGCATGTTCTGTGGACTGCTAAACTGGGGTTTCTTTTCAGATACAATAGTAAAAAAATTTTAAAACCGATGTCGCCAGCTGCTTGGAGACTCTTGGATAGGGAAAGCGGGTAGTGTTACGGATTTCAGAATACGGTACTGATGAATGCGATCCACACATCCAGTGTTCCTCAGACAGTTATTTCCTCACATGCATGTTCAGATTAGCACACATCCCCATGTCTAAATGGATCTTAAATGATCGTTGAGAAGAGTAAAGAGATCCCCTCGTCTTATGGAAGACTTTTTTACTTTACGACAGACACGTTCACAACACATTCGTCACACGCTAACTAAGGCCCACCCCATTCTTCGCTCAGCGGCAATGCTTTTGAGCTCCGACGCCCGCCTTTTTTGGGAGCGCACGGGTCGTCATGCGTAACCATGGGGCAGGGTGAGAATTGGCGGAAGCACCCCGCGAGACGGCCCAGAGATATAAAAACGCGCGAGAGTTACCTTCTGAGGAGAAAAGAGGAAGAGAAAAAAGTGTGAGAGAAAATATTAGGCAGAAATTGTGAGCGTGGCAGAAAAAGGAAAGAGGGAAAATAAAAAGCAAAGGAGAGGAAAAAACAAAAGGCGGGAGAGAAGCAGAGCAAGAAGCGGTGTCTGACCGCCCCGACAAAATAATATCGTCCTTCCCAGCTGCTGGGCGCAAGCGAGCCGTCGCTGGTGATCTGACCAGCGCCAACGAGACAATTCATCCCTTCCAGTGCTTACGACAAGCGAGCATATGGCGCGTAGGGTAGTGAGCAGCACCGCCAACAAGTGAGGACGCACGTGGTCGCATCACAACACCAGGATCTAAGAACCGCGTATGTACGATGTCGTGCCCTCCAGACTTCGACTGGCGTTCACCCAGAGCTGCCCACGGAGAGGATCACGGCAAAGCTGGGTCTGGTGACGAACCAGTGACACGCCGACGCCGCATTTCAGACGTTTTCGCTTCACCGAGACGGTTTCTGGTGGCGAGAGATTCTCCCCCCCCCCCACCACCCTCCCTGAATGATCTGCTGGGTACCCTTGTCTGTTCCTGGTAGAGTAGTCAACCCCATAAGCATCTACTCTTTGTCTCTTCCTGGCATTTTGATTGATTTTGCTTTGAAATTCATCTCTTTATTTTACCTCAGCAAATAAAAAGTCTTTTATTTATTTTGATTATTAATAAATATTTGTCGATTTCCAAATTTTCCGTGTGTTTCCTTTCCTTCATAGGTTTCGAGCATTGTTCGCAACCGAGATAGACTGGGAGGTATAATTTACCACAGATTTGACCAAAAACCGTAGGCACGCACCAGCGCCTTAAAATGCTCAGCCGCCCCTAATTAAATTCTAATAGATAAATATGGTGCTATTGCGAGCGCGCTCCCGCGCTAGGTAACACGTGACCTCGAAGTTAAACGGAATTAATTAGACGGTGGACACTGGAACTCGTGCTTGATGCTGCGGTGGCGTTCGTGGTTTTAAAAAACCCAACCATACCCAACGTTAATTGTAGCGTGCCCCAGCTCCGGCTCCACCGAGGATAACGGGATGTAATCCCCCTGAGTGACAAGCTGGTGTCTCAGTACCTGCTGGCCCGCAACATATATATTATATATATAATATATAGATATATGTATATATATATATATGTATGTATATACAGTTGTGTTCACGCGTTGTGGAAATTCACAGGAATAAACCCCATTATAGGTCCTTAGACTTCGTTATGTCGATAAGTTGTGTTCAGACTAGATTTCCACCAACCAGATGTCTAAGGGAATTATTCGTGTTAACCGGCTTGAATCTTTCAGATAGCCGTTTTTTTTCTTTTACTATCCTTTATTTTGGACAACCACATTTAAAACCACCACAACGCACCTTCACAACAACCACCTTTCCAGCAACAGCCTTCACAACAACCACCATTCTCACAATCGCTTGCACAACAACCACCTTCACCCAACGACATCTCCTAAAACCACATCTCAAACAACGAACAACATCGCCTCACTTCATCTCCGCAAACGCCGCCATCTTTGCTGCCAGCACGGCGAATTCCCCACGTACGGCATCGCCGCCGACAGACGCCAGGGTTCCCATCTTAGGACGGGGGCCGGTGATTCCCACAACGTCCGCGTGGGCGTAGATGATCTCTGCCACGTCCTCTCTCTCGAGCTTCGCATCGAAACGGATCAAAAGATCTAAAGGGTCGAGCCAGCCGGGGGGGGGGGGGCGGGGGGGGGGTCAGAGGTGAGGATCGAGATTCAAACCTCCGCCTCACGGATCCCCATATAAGGCGCGCAGAAGAGCGCAGCGAGGAGTGTGTGGAGTCGCGTTGGGAGTGGATCAGTCTGGAGTCTGGAGTCTGCAGTCGGGGAGAAGCTGGAGAGAGCGGAGGAACGAGAGGCCTGCGAGCGCAGCCTGCCCATGCCGAAGCCAAAACTGTGGGTCGCTGGGGACGGCCGGAGAGGAGTCGCCAAACCACGCTAAGCGTCCGAGGTGTCGGGCCCCAGGCGTCCAAACGACGCGGAAAGGAACGACGGGCTCTTAAGAGAGCATCAACTTGAGAGAGCAAGAGCCCTTCTTCCTCTGAGGCGTTGTCGACTAGGCCCGATCGACCGGGCCGCACGACGAGGCCTGGGCCGCGGTCACGCCAGCTGCCGTGTGGACCGTGACGCGAGGAGACCCAGCGGTGCCCGAAAGCGGCAAGGTTAACCAGCGCGGCCTCTCGAAGCTCCGTTCGGTCTCCCCAAGCTCCTGAGAAACATTAAAGATACGAGCCGCGGCCTTTATCTTTCTGGGTTTGCATGAACTTGTGGCGCCATGTCTTTAATAGAACTGATAAGTGCATGTGTTGAATAAATATAATAGACGGTTGTAGTTTCTTTTCTTGCTGTGTTTATGCCCATACGTGCATTGGTTGCATACATGACTAGCATGTATTGTATTACGTGCATGCTTGTGATATGTAGCATGTTGTAATAAGTCATTGTTTAAATGTATAACCCGTTCGTGCGCTCCTTCCCTAATTGAAACTGCCATAATTGAGTTCGGAAATATTAGTCTGGAGAAAATATCCAAAAAGAGCCTTGCACTTTGTTGTGTGCCAAGCATTTTATTAACAATTTTTGTATATGACGAGGTGTGTTCAAAAAGTATCCAACCTTAATTTTTCGAGGCGTAAACAAATGAAGCTAGGGAGGCGTGGTTTGGTGCACGTATGTAGGCGATTTCCTATAATTCGTATGCGTAATATTTCCCGCCTGCAGAAGCTGTCAGTCGCGACGAGACCGCGAATGAGTGAGGAAGTTGTAATGAGCCGTCGGGATTTCTCGTTTTTGACAAATGACGGATCACTGTGTGGTACTCATCGCCAGTGATCATGTGTTGAAGAATGTTGGGATCGCTGTTCACAGTCTCCAGCATGTCCTGTGCGATCTCAAACGGAGTGCTTCTGCTCATCGATTAGCAGCTTTGGCACGAACTTCGCTGAGATTCTCTTGAACGCCAAAAATCCTCAGTCACAATGGATGAACGGATCCAATGCTGACGGCCCGCCTGTCTGCCAAGTTCCTATCGTGATATCGTGATCCTGCCATCAGCAGGGTCCTCACTGTGCGTCAATGACATCTCATTTCGGGATGTTGATGGCTACCAGAACTGTGCTTCACTTTCCACTGATGTGCGACCATCTTTTGAAGCGGTTGTACCACTCTTTTATCTGTGTGGTGCCCATTGCTTGTTTCCGAAGTCCTGTTGAATCTTGCGGATCGTTTCCACTTTGGGAATCGCCAAGCTTTACACAAAACTTTGATGCAGTAGCGTTGTTCAAGTTTTTCCTCATTTTGTCAAAAACGAAAATCCGACGCGCTCACTTACACTTCCTCACTCATCGGCGGTCTGTCGGCGACTGACAGCTTCTGCAGCGCGGAAAATATTCACGCATACGGATTAGGATCGCCTACATACGTGCACCAAACCACGCCTCCCTAGCTTCATTGTTTACGCACGAAAAATTAAGGTTTGGATACTTTTTGAACACACCTCGTATGTTATACATGCTAATTCAAATCTGGATGATGCCACTCTGTAACTCTGAGCAATTTAGATATTAAGCCGTAAAGTGGCGGCCATCTTGGATCTAGCTAAACAATCCTAACTTCAGAACGGATTCTTGGAATTGACAATCTGTTTTTTAAAGTTAATGTTTTTTAATGACAAAGAGGCTGGCTCATGTTTCAAGCTTTGTAGAACAATATTTATTAATGTTAGTTGCCAAAATACACATTTCTGACATAAATGATATCATTAGCATATTATATAACATACTGCGTAATGCTATTTAATGTAGAAAATACATTGTTTGTACAAAATTGTCACCTAATCATAAAAAACCCTTAAATCCCATTAAATAAACTATTCTATGATAATTCTATAAACCTAACCAAATAGTTACAACTTAATTCACCGCTAACAGCAGAGAATGATGCAAAGATCAATTATGATAATAACCAAATTTAATAATGTAAGTTCTAGTTGAAACGCTTGAATTTTCACAGACTGTTATCCTCAGACTCCTCTTCATCAGTGTCTCTCATTGTTGTCCTCAGTCTCTATTTGTGCTTGCTGATATGTGTGCTGCGGCATACATCAGGTTTTCCCTGGCTTGAAGGTTAATTCTGGACTTCCCATCTTCCTTTGGGTATTTGCTTGTTGTGTTGCATTTGGAATCCAGTTCTAGTAAGTCTTTCTGAAGTTGACTGAGATGTGCAGACTAAGTGCCCAGCGTTCCAAAGCTTTGGTTAAGCGTTATTCCTATCACTCCATTTGGACCATGGCCATATCGCATCATAGCGTTTCAATCATCATTCACTCCATATGCCATTCCAAATACCTGGCTGATGTCTCATAACATGTTCCCTGTTAAGGAAATGCTTCAAAAGCTCCATGGGCTCTTGCCATTTTCCATGATATACAATTCCATATCTGAAGTAGTTCCAATGAGCAGCAGCGCCAAAATATGGAAGCATGCGTTCAGCAGCCAGTAAGTGCAGAGGCCACTCACCTTCACAGTTTCTGCACGTACAACAGCATCATTAACCAATACGGGCTTGATCAGGTTATCAAGCCAAAGACGGGTAGTACGACTTTCATCTGCACGTGTTCAAGCATTGACATCATTGATTCAAAGTCCTGCACATTATCGTTCACAAGCACAGTCCGAGAGAACTTCTTCAGCAGTCATACGTAAAGCTCTTACTTCTGCGGAAACTTCTTACCATGCAACATATTTGGAACCGCCTGCAAATGCTGCTTGCCATGACGTCTTGCAATCCTGAGTTTGCCATCAGTGTTCCAACACAGCCAACGAACGACATCAACATGTGCATGCCACCAAGTCGTGGAAAAAAACTTCTCCAAATTCAACAGGATTGCCACCATGTCATCTGTACAGTGACTTTATACAACTGTTGATCATTTGTGAATACTGTGTATACTTGTCCAGTTTCCTCAGTTATACCGCTTGACCTCATGCATGGAAGTTAGAGATTGTATCAGGATCAGAAGGCATATGTCAATCAATGGTAAGTATGTAACACTGGTTGCTGGTTGTAGGCTCCATCCTGCATGTCGAGCTTGTTTGTGTTGAAACCATTTGTACTCTGCAATCTCAACATCACTGCGATTGATTTCAAGAACATGAAGTCCAGCTGTTGTGCTCTCTGTTGAAGGACAACCAACCTGATTGGCAAGGACCTTTAAACTTGTTACTGCATGTCTAGCTTCATCTTGTGCATGGTGGGTTCTTTGGGCCCTTATATCTACTTGCATCTACATCAAGGGTTTGATTTCCTTTAGGTCTGATTACCTAATCTTGTTATCCACTTATTTGTATCTTGACATTCTGTGGTGGACTTGTTCTCATGGTATGATCAATGCCATGCTGTGTGTTTGCTTGAGACCATTAGGCGGATGATATATTTGCCATCAAAGTTGCACCAACAGCTTGCAAAAGCATTTCCATTACGGTGTCGGACATCTTTGTTTTCCGTTCTTGATGGCGATCAGCAGAGCAGATGCTTTGAACTGTGTGAACTCATCATAAGTAGTCGTATACCAAAACGATGCACTCTGTGATGAACTTTTGCTTTGCAGAAGTTGGTAATTGCAAGTTGAATTCTGTAGGAGACTTATTAATGTGGCTGGTTATGACACTCGCAACTAAAGCTGATGGTAGATCTGGAAACTTTCATTCCGCAAGAAGCTGTAGTGGAGTTTGACTTGCACAAAGTATTATATTATCTTGTTTAGTCTCACATTGTACATAGATTTGTTTGGCTTCGAGTTTCTTTCACAATGTCACTTGCAACCTTTTTAAGAGCTGGGCCATCATCATTTGCTTCAACAATACTGAGGCTACATGTTTTTCTGAAAACAAGCAAACTAGCAACACCAGGTGAGGATAACACAAGCAGGGCATCCCCAAAATGCTCACACTATGTAATAAGTAATCTACGAGAAAGATTACAACCACCAAACTCATGATACATATCTAACAGTTCTACACTATTAAAATGTGAGTTTTCATCATGAATCATATGGTCAATGCTTCATTAAAGGCAATGTCTACTTCTTCATCAGTAGTTTTGTCGTGTTAGTAGATCAATGCATTTTGAGTGCATAAACTGTTTTTACAGTCTTGATGGTACGGGGCATCTGCAGCATGAAGATCAGCAGTTGCACCCAAAATCCTTATAATAACTTCCCGGACCATTCATCGTGCGTGATTTACATACACTCATAATGAGACATCTTTGAACTGCTTGTGGTGGGGACAATCCACAGTTCTCACAATTGAATATCTTCTCCATCTGCTTGGATTCTTGGGGTCCTGTTCTTCACAAATATCACCACAAAATAAACAGTCCCTTTTGAAGGAGAAGACATTTTCCTCTGACTGACGTGTGCGTTTCCTTTCTGGTCTCCTGATGTCCCTTGCTTAAAATTTCTCTTTTTATCGTTCAATGTGTGTCTTTGAAGTATATGTTGATACACAGGATCGATGACAACATACTTTAGCATCCTCCGTTAACTTCTCATGTAAATCATCGCCACGTATCTACTGCTCATTATGGCCCTCACACGATCTGGACTTACTGTGTAGACACCTCCTTCATGACCACAATTGAAAACACAATGTGCACAACTTGATCAGTCATCATTAAATTTTGGAAGTAGTACGGTGTCATACTTGAATCTACACCTAGATAATGACAGGAGAAAAATGTCGTTATAATGACTTTGCACATCACTATACGTGTAGCACTCATATATATATATATATACAAAATATTTGAAATTTAAGATAATATTTTATTAATCCTCAATTCAAAGGAAACTTGGTTGCACATTGTTATCATGAAAGCATCATAATACACAACACAAATAATCAATAATACTAGTAGTATAATATATACTTGGCATTATGAACAATAATTATAATATTACATAAAATTAAATACATGGCACAAAAGAAAAACCAATGTGAAAATGAAAGACTTAAATAGATTATACAATATAGTATAATTAACATAGTAGTAAAAATAAAAACAGATAAATTTGAATTCACAGTAAAAAATTTAGTGCCCTTATGAGCCTCCGTAGAAAAAAAAATTCACAGCCCCTCTTTAATACAGATACATTTCAAGAATTTCTTATATTATCACTCATTTGATGGAAAACAGGGACTGCACACATTCATTAACATTATATATCTCAACTTGTAATAGTTATATTGTGGTCTACTATATCTTACTTAGGTAGAATGGTAAATGGTGTGTATCTTACCTGATAAAATTGTGTTTTTTGATGGTAATGTGCTGCCGTTTAAAACTGCAATGTCATCTTGGATTCCTGGAAATGCTACTACGAAAGCCATAGGGAGCATTCCATAGAATCAGCACCAGTTAAGGGGCTGTCACACCTTGACGATTTAGCCAGCGTATGCCGATTTATGAAAAAATTGTCTAAAACGCTGGCACACGTCGAATACGTTATGGGTACGTTTTGTGTACGTTAAGAGCACGCTGAAAAACACTACCATAGGTTGTATTACGCTGGTTTAAAACGTGTACTTTTTGGTTGTCCAAAAATTTTGCATGCTTGAAATTTTACGACGTACTCGCGCGTTTGGCTCACACGTTCCGCTACGCTGGCCATAAGTTGTAGGCACGTTATGCGATCGTGACACACGTCGACACACGTACTTGTATGTTACTCATAAGTCGAAACACGTAGAGGTAAACATTCGCGTACCGAAACTTATTTCTAAACCTACGAGTAACGTTTTGTAACACGCTACACGAACGTTGTTTCACACTTCGCAACACGCTACTTGAAAGTTCCTCATACGTCGAAACACACAAAGTAATGTTTAGGGTACCGTGGACTTATTTATAACCTATGAATAACGTGCTGGGAATTATTACGCTATGCATACGCTAGACTATCGTTGGGCATAGGTGTGGACGCCTAAAACACGATAAACAATCGTTGTATAACTTATGTATAAGTTATCGAAGCGTTCTGTGTTCATTACTAGTACATTATGCATTGTCAAAGTCGTTTTTAATACTTTAAAAAGTAAAACAAAGAAATATTTCATCGTGGGAATGAGGAAAAAAAATTAGCCGAAAGAACATCGAACAATGGTGCAAAGTAGTCTCCTATTCGTGGACGATAAGAGGATCCATCATCACCACACCCTCCCATCACGTCACCTACTAACTACCGACATGGACCTACTACTACTACTACTACTGACATAGACATACTACTACTACTACTGAACATAGAACATCTAACTACTACTACTACTACTACATACTGACATAGACATTACTACTACTACTCTACTTACTTGACATAGACATACTACTACTACCAATGCTACTACTAAACTACTACTACTATTACTACTGTCACGCACACCAACTACTGCTAATAGTATTACTACTACTGATACTACTGCATTGACATCTACTCAACATGGAGTCTGGAACACTGATGGGTTCCTCTTGTGAAGCCATTTGTATATACCAATTCCCCTTAACGCTGCCAATACGCCATTACATGTAGATGTAATTAGAAACACGTTCAGTAAGTGCTGTGGTCGTCGGAAGACGTCAATCTAATTCGTCTACATACAACAATGTGCGTTTAGATACATTACAATAGGTCATAGCATGTTACTCAAAGTTGAAGTGAAGCACGTTATACTTAGGTCAAAGCATGCTACACATAGGTTAAACGCACGTCACTCATAGGTTCATAGCACGTTAGTCATTGGTTCAAGGCAAGTTACAAATAGGTTCAATGCACGTTACTCATAGGTTTCAAGCACGTTAAACATAGGTTCAGAGCACGCTACTCATAGGTTAAAAGGATTACCCATTGTGGTTGAAAATTAGGTTGCGGGTATGTAAATATTACCTTGACGTGTTTCGACTTATGAGTAACCTACAAGTAACGTGTGTCCGTCGTGTGTAAACAATCGCGGAGCGTGCCAGGAACATATGACAACGCATGCGGAACGTGTTAGCCATACGCCGAGTACGTCGTAAAATTTTCAGCATGCTTGAAATTTCACGACGTATTACACGTACCACGAAATATGACGCGTACTTCATTGTTTTCCAGCCTACTCTTAACGTATACACAACTTACCTATACCGTATTTGACGTGCGCCTAGCGTTTTAGACACATTTTTCATAGCCGCATACTGGCAAAACCGTCAAGGTGTGACTGCGATGTTGACACTTCAAAATTCTCAGGCGGTTATGATTTAAATCGGCATGCGGCAGGTTTTAACAGGCTACGCCACGAGTTCGCCGGCGATACGTTTAGCGCGCTATGCGTAAGTTAAACTATCGTTGGGCATAGGTTGTGAACGCCGACAACAGGCTAAGCATTCGTTGGTATAAGCTATCAATAAGACAACGAAACGTTCTGTGCCTCGTTACTAATGTTATGCATACGACCAACACGTTATGAATACGCCCAAAACTTAAAAAAAACATCAAAATTTCAGCGTATGCCAAACGTTTACATACATTTTTATACGTTGCCATTGCTGGTTAAAACGTCAAGGTGTGACAGGGCCCTTACATTCAGACAATGCTGCTCTCCAGCTGTGTTTCTTTCTGTTTCTTTGTCTTTCTGTCTATTTATTTATCATTTCTGTTGTCTACTTATTTGCCTTTTTCATCTGTTTGTCTTTTTGTAGAAACTAACTTTAGTTAACTTTGCTTGACATATGTTCAACATATAGGCACATAAGTATCTGCGTAAAATTCTACTGTGGACTTATACCATGTCCTATTCCATTGTTATAGATTCATTTACAAATTTCATTAATAGAACCGATTGAAATTAGAAATTGAATATATTTTTATATTAGTCGTTGTGATTTGTATAGAGGCTATCTAAAGTCTCGAAATCTCCATATATATTAAATATAACATGAATATATAATTAAGATTTTCTGTTCTTGCGATTAATTAATAAGTAATATTTGAAAAAATGGAAAAATTCACTAAATTTAATTTTTCATTTTTTACACATAGGGGGTACCTTAAAAGTGAAATAGCAAAAATTGCTCAAGGTTGACAGAGTAGCATCAATCGGATTTGGAATCAGCACACTTCAATTATATAAAAACACTAATTAAACGCTGGCACACCGAAATGCACGGTTCACTCGAAAAAGGGCATTTTCTCCCAGACTATATAGCTGGCTTTTTAATAGCCGATTAAAGAATCGGATCCGGCGGGGCTTGGCGATATACACCACTCGGCAAATCGCAAACGGAGCGAGCTGCTTAGCGGCTCGTTTCCAAGCAGGCCCGTTGAGGTACAGTCTCTCGGTAGTCTGCCCGCGCGATTAATTAGGTAAATCGACCATTCGGATCGGACCCTGTAGCGCGGGTAGAGTATTGACAAGGCTGTGGTGTGATTAAAGATACACCCGTAGCTGGATTTCGGCGTTGATCCGAAAGCTGCGACTAGGTTTGTCCGTTCGGTGGGCGAGAGCGGCCGCCATTGGCTAGAAGCGGTCGCCCGCACGCCGAACGGGTGGTAACCACAACAATATGTATGTATATATGTGTATATATATGTGTATATATATGATAATATGTATATATATGTATGTATATATATATATTATATATATATATATATGTATATATAACGCGGCGTAGTGGCGTGCGCCTGTAATCCGGCTACTCTGAGGCTTGGGTTGGAGGATCGCTTGAGGACGGGAGCTCGCATGGGCCACGCTATGAGAGGGTGTAGGGCAGCCCGGAATCATGGCGAAACCCAATCCTTATCCCTGTGTCATAAGAGGCGACCAGGGTTGTGTCAGGAAGGGCATCCGGCATAAAACCTAAGCCAAATCAGTATGCGGATCATAACGGATGATCCGCTGCGGCGACCCCTAACGGGAGCAGCCGAAAGACGAACAACAACATATATATGTATGTATATATATATATATATATATTACATACACACACAGAGTGGGAAAAGCGAAGTTACCATACGGTTGTTGTATTTAAAACTGTGGAGGTTGTGGGTCGCAAATGTAAGTTGCTGGAGAGTTATAAAAAAAAAAAGAGCTAAATGTCGGCGCAGAGACCAATCAGAAATTATTTGCGTTTATACGAAGCAATTACCTATCAATGACGTAGTCACTGTTCTGCTGTGACCACCATACCAAATCGTAATCAGTTGCTTATTGCCTGTTGTCGAACCAGCAAAACATGGAATTAGCTGGGATTTTTGTTTTTTTCTCGTTTGAGATTAATTTCTTAAAAGCCAAAACGACGAGCGAGGAGCCAGGGCCGTCCAAGAAGGTGTCTTTCGCCTTAGCCATCTGCTGGTGAAACAAAAGAAACCATTCACTCATGGCGAAGTTATCAAGGAGACAATGATGGTTGCTGCAGATACCTTGTTGAAAGACTTTAAACACAAAGATGAAATTACGAGACATCAAGAGCATGCCACTTGGTACTTCAAAAGTAGCCAGAAGGGTGGACTCATTGTTCCAGGACACATCTCAGCAAATACACCAACACTTATCACACTGTGAATATTTCTCACGCCACATGAATCAGTAGACTTGATGGATGCAGCCCAGATTGTTTTTGTTCGCATGGCCAAGACTCAACAACAAAGGACTTTCTCACTCTTTTGCCATTCAGAGAGGATAAGAAGTGAGGATGTCTGCAACGAATTTGAAGGGCATGTGACTGAGAACATCATTCCGATCAGAAACTGCTTGCAATCACAATTGATGGTGCACCGGCAATGCTGGGTGTTAATGCAGGCTTTATTGCACTTTGCATAAATTATGCTGAATTCCCCTCCTTTGTTGCTGGAGTTATCTACCAACAGTGTTATCCACCAACAAGCACGAGCGAGCAAGGTGATTGACTTCACATGTAATGACAGTTGTTAAGATTGTCGACTCAATTCGTGCCAGAACTCTGTAAAATCACGCGTTCAAATCGTTCCTCGATGAGCTTGATGCTACCTGTGATGAACTACTCCTTCATGAAGATGAGAGCTGGTTAAGTTGAGGAAAAGTCGTCCAGATTTTTATATCTGATCCCTGAAATTGTCACCTTTCTTGAATCAAGAAATGAAGTGTACAACAAGCTTTTAGATAAGTGGTTGCTAAACTTGGGGTTTCTTTCAGATATAATAGTAAAATTGAATGAGCTGAATCGCGAACAGAGACTTGTCACACATGATCAGTGCTGTGAATGTGTTCAAGTTGAAACTGGGCCGATGGTCGTCCCAGGTGAAGAACAATGTGACAGAGCACTTCCCAATGCTGGTGAAAATCCGACAAAACATCAAAGAGAAAGGGTTCCATCCAAAAAAATTCTGTGACCACCTGAATAGATTGGAAAAGGAATTCAACAAACGATTTCAGGTGAGAGAGAAGATGGAATGAATCATTGTTTATCTCAAATTATTTTCTTCAAGTGGACATTGGAGAACTGACAGCAAATTTCTGCAGGTGTATGAACAAAGTAATGCATTTACCATGGAGATAATTCACCATGCAAAATGACATCGAGCTGAAAGCTAGGTCAAGGGACAAAGATTTTTGGGAACTTGTAAACAGAATGAAGTGCACTCTTCTGACATCCTGTGCACTCAAGGTGAAGGTCCACTTTGATTCACATAACTCTATGAGATGGGGTTTTCCCAGATGAAATTCATCAAGTCCAACTATCGCACTCATCTCACAGATGCCCATCTGGTTGACTGTACGAGACTGGCCATCTCAAACTACAACCCAGACTTCAAAGCACTCACAGATAGTGTGGAAATACAGGTGTCACACAAATAGGTGAATGTTATGCTTGACATACATTGTCTGGGAGTTTTAGTAAAGTAGAATTCTTAAGGGTAGATCTTGTGTTGCATTTATATTCTAAACTTAATCTTGTATTCAAAAAGGTTGGAGACCACTGGGTTAGACAGAGACCTCTGTATAGGAAAACCAACCATGTGTTATGTAAACTTTCTTCACGTCTCCTTGATTATGGATGTGTGTACACTGTGCCCAAGAGCATGTCAGTTTTTAATATCCCACCCTCAGGGATAAAGTGAGATTTGAGTTCACTCACGAAATTCTGAAGAACGAAGAGTCCTATTACGAAAGGAAAACATCCCCCGAAGCAGACAGATCGCCATCATTTGTCGGAACTTTCCAGAAGAGAAAAGATGAATCTATTGATTGTGAGTGTTTGTTATTTTTCCTTTTTTTTTCTCCAAAGGTGATGCAAAAATAAATTTTATTCCCCTTTCATTTTGACAAATATGATAAGCAAATATGTTACATTGGAAAATGACGAACCGTTTCAGTCGTTTTACATATGAATCGACATCAGCAAGTTTACCTCCCCTCCTCCCATCCCCCTCACAAGGTTCAGTAATCATTTGATCCTTTTGAGGTGGGTAGCAAAGGTCAGAATTCACAAGCATCCGAATTCTGAGACATAATCCGCCAGCCTTGCTCCAAACTGTTCGCAAGGAGAAGTGGGAAATTTAAACGGCCAAATCAAAACAGCACTTAATTTGCTTTACAGTAGTATGGAGCAGTCTTGCATATGCAACATGACAGCAAACCATCAACGGAGCCATTGTTATGGCAACCACGACACAGTAGATCACTGTCACTGCTGAAACAATGGTGGAGGTTCGTGATACCATTTGTCAATTCTTTGCCTGGTGACATGCTACATTTCTGAGTTAAAAAAAAAAGTTTCCACCCAAAGTTCTCATTTTCTTCCTGAGGCTTGCGAAGGTGGTTCCACAGCAAGGAATGTAAGGACTTGAAAAAACGTAACACCTTTAGGATAAAGTACACACGGGTTCACACGAGAGCGCGAGGCTCGTGAGAGCGTTGATGGAACACAAAGGAAATGCCAGCATCCCAAGCAGCACGGAGTGCAGCGTCTGGCAGGTGGCGCCTCTCGGTACTGTGCTGCCATTGTGATAAATCCGATGTACAGTCTGCTTCCTCTGAAGGTGCGCGCACCTGGATGCCGTTCACACAACGACGGCAGCGAAATCTATGGGCAAAGATGGAGAGGGGTTGGTGTTTTGGATTGGAAAGGAAATCAAGAGTTTCATTCTTTCATATGAACTTGTACACCTATCACATGTAAGGCAAGGATATTAGAAGACAGTATACGTCACCATTAATTTGGTGAAATGAGAAAAGAAATCGATGCAATGTGGCATTTGACTCCAGGGTCCCAGTCAGTATCTTAAGCTCAGTGCTCAGATGGGAAAGCGAAAGAGGCCAGCCCAAAATACTGTTTCCATCCCTTCTCCCCAAATCCAAAAGTATTTTGGAAGTTTGACTTTTTGCTGACAGACTTTGTATCAGAGGAGTGACACCCAGTGGGGGTGAGGCACAAACTTGTCATGAGTGTCGCTCGTGGTTTCTTCGTTGAGTACAAATAGGTCACGAAGTTCACCCCGTGTAAAGTGCCGCTCCACATCGGTCTCCTTATCCACCACGCAGCTACTCAAAGCCTTCTTGTGAGTCTGACGTTGCAAAACCTTTTCCTCTATGGTTCCAGTCTGTAGGATCAGAAAGCGACCAACACACTTCATACACCAATGCTGTTGCCATAATGAAAACACTCGAGTTTTATTCTAACCACATGCACAAATTCTTACTGAAACAAGGCGGTATACGAAGCACGTTTTCTTCTGTCCGTCACGCCACACCCGCGCCATGGCCTGCTCGTCGTTTGCCGGATTCCAGTCGGGATCAAACATGACCAGGCGGTTTGCTCCAATTAAGTTCAATCCGCAACCGCCAGCTTTGCTGCTCAACATGAATATAAATTCTGGGCTCTGCTTGGGCAGTGTAACACAGTGTAAAAGCCAAAAAGTTAGTCTTGATAAAAACACAAGAGTGCCACCATTGCCATGTTCACCTAAAATTAGTGATTTCTGAAGCATTAGTGGTCAAAATATGGATAGCCAAGACATACTTTCGTAAAGCTGTACTCTTTCTTTTAGCTTGTATTACCAATATTCATAAAATGGACTGCAGTGAAACTTGATTTTATTTAATACCAGTAAATACCACCTGTCATTTCGCTGATGGGGATACTAAGGGGGGGAGGGGGGGGGGAGTGATGGAGAGTAAAGAGAGGTGGTGGAGCAAGGAGAGGAGGGGGGAGAAAGGAAAGATGGGGGAAGAGAAGGCAGTGTTCCGGGATGAATGTGCTTTCGATCGTCGATTGCGAAAGTGAACTTGTTGCTGTTGCAGACTTTGGTTTCTTTGAATCCGCATTCTCAATCATTACCAACAGCTACCCTCTCTGGTGTTTAGTTTTCAAAAATTTTATAGCATATTGGACGGCTTACAGTGATGAGCAATGTCTGTTGAACAAAGTGAGCATGCAACTTTCAGGCAGTCTTCTTTAACCTTCCCAAAATAGTTCCAAACTGCACTTCTGGATCTTTTGAACAACATGGTCAAAACTTTATCAGTCTATGTATTGCTGATCCATCAGTCATCAAAGCAATCAGCACGCTTTACCATTTAAAAGTAACGTGCCCTTGGGGAGTGTTTAGTTTGCAATTGATTTGCTTTTGCTGCTGCATTGCAAATGGAATGCCCCAGGGGCATGTTCCTTTTCAATATATCACCTGGCTATGTGTAACGGGAACGTGGCTAACGGGGGCGAAATTCCCACCCTCCTCCCCCCAAAAAACAACAACAAAAAACGCTTCTTTCTATGAAGTAGGAATTACTTGCAATCGACATTTATTCTGGTTCATGACTTGATTCCTTTGAATTCCATGGATGGAATCTGGTACTTTGGAATCGATTCTACCCACTACTATAAAGTACTCAAGCAAGCACACCAATGAAATGGTTGATAAGGAATGGCTGGCTGGGTCACACTAAACACCGTCCAGAGACGACCAGAGTATAAACCAAAGTGCGAATTGGACAAATTAACACTTTCTATCAGCAGTCGGAACTGCTGCTAAGTTCATTTCTAAAGTTTACATTTTGAAATTTGGTTCAGGTCAATACAATCTAGACTCGAGCTTACGGCATTTCAGCTGTAATGTTTATAAATGGCCAGAGAGTTGCATGGGGATGGAGAGGAAGTAAGCGTGAGGTGAGGGAAATGGAAGGCAGACTTCCGGTGGAGCATTAATTACGATTACGTCTCATCTCATTAATTACGTCTCATCAAAATGATTCTGCATAGAATAACAGTGAAGATGGAAACAAAATAATGTCTGAAATCCATTTTCTACCCGTCATACTGAAAGCATGGTCCCGAGATACCCACCGTCCTAACAGGTCCGGTGACAAACATCATCTGGAGATGAACAACGCCCGGACATGTCCAGAGATGACCACCGTCTGGACATGTCCAGAGATGACCACCGCCCGGACATGTCCAGAGATGACCACCGTCTGGACATGTCCAGAGATGACCACCGCCTGGACATGTCCAGAGATGACCACCGTCTGGACAGCCACCATCCGGAGTATTAAATAATGTGTCAATACTACTCTGGACGTTTATAAGAATTACAGCTGAAATGAGATAAGCTTGAGAATATCTTCACCTGAACAAAATTTCAAAATTTAAAATGCAGAATTAAACACGGCAGCAGTTCCGACTGCTAAAATAAAGTGTTAATTTGTGCAATTCGCACATTGTTTGACACGGCAGTCGTCTCCGTATGGCGTTTAATGACCGCGCTGACTTGGCAAGCGATTCGTGATCACTTCTAACAAACATCACTCTTAGACACCTGGAATGCCCAAATTGGACAAATGAACACTTTTTTTATTTTAAGTAGTTGGAAATGCTGCTGAAGTCAATTAAGAAGTGAAAAATTTGAAATTCGACTCAGTTTAAGAAATGCTAGAAGTTATCGCATGTGCGGAAATGAAATACAGCCACAAACACTGGAGTCCCCGGGCGTTTATAAGCATTGCGATGTATCCAGTGATTTGGAGGTATTAACATGAGGTATTTGATGATATGAATGAGGAAAGTGGGGAAAAAAAATTTTGGAGCGCTTTGTCATTCAGAAACCGTTGTGGCTTATTCCAAGTTCAAGGCATTGTTGAGCAGGCCCCCCAAAATGGTGAATTAAGACCCAGCAAGGGAGAGCTGGCTGATAAAGGGGCTGACCAAGGATGACTCCTTGATAAAGGATAATTAAATAAGGTCATTATTTATCTTCAAAGGGGGTGTTTAAATTAACCCAAACACCCAATTTTCATTCATGCACTACTTTGGAGTTCCCCGAGTGTGCATGCAAAGTTTCAGGTCGTTTGGTTTCATGGTTTTGGAGGAGATACACTGACATTTATCATTATAGACAAGATGGCGGCCAATGGAAAAGTAAGGTGACAAATTGACAGGGGGACGAAGTAAGAGCATTGAATTAGGTAAGATTCATCAGGGTATAAAACAATGGGTAGGGACAGAAAATGGCATGAAATGTTGGTGACAAGCCTGTTTGAAGCTCTCGAAGGAAGACAGGTTGAACAACCTCAAGAATGTGTTTCCACAAATCAAAGAAAAGTAAACCAAAGGAGTGAAGGTGTGCGGTCAACCTGCATTTTGAGAATTTAAACTCCACATTGTACCGTAAAAGTACCTCCATCCTACAGTACTGACAGGCAGACTGCAGCTGTGTGACTGATCCGTTGGATCGTTTTGAGGGTTACAGGGAATAGTTGGACACCACAGCTATGGACAAAGGCCTTGGACACTGATTTTTTTTTTCAAGAAATGACTTGGAACAACAGAAGATGCCCAGTCTGCCAGGAATTTTTTTTTGTATGCAAGATCTACTCATGGCAGAGCAAGGTAGTGGGATTGAAATAGATCTTGACATGCATGTCCCTGAAATTATGACAACCCATTGGTCGAATAAAATTATTGGAGGGTGAACCACAAGGTCAGCTGTCATGTCACCCCTCTTGCTAAAACTGCACAATATACTTGAATACGACCATCTGGTCCATAACATCCAATCGCTGCTTCTGGGTTCTCCTGAATGGATTGCCCAGTCGGTCATACACTCAATAATGGAATTCCTCAAAGCTCTGTCCAAGCACCACTCCTGTTCAACATGTATACATCAGACCTCCCCAAGACAACAGGAAACAAACTTGCCTAAGCTGATGATCTTGTCATCCTGCATGCAAGCAAGACATTCAAGAAAGTTGATGACACGAAGCTGAGATGTTGCAACAGATGAGCCTCGACTGCCACCAATGGTGCCTCCATCTCAATGCTCAGAAACAGCATGCTCTGTCCTTCCATCTGCAGAATATACTGGAGATTTAGTGGAGGTGAGAATCAAGCTGAACTGAGAGATAGAGATAGCTGAGAGTCAAGCTGAACACCACCTCACTTACCTACCTTCGCGTGCAATTCTATCGGGCTGTGACCTTCAGGCAGCAAACAGAAAAGGTAGCAATAAAAGTAGCTGCAAGACTCTACTTGATCCACAAACTCTGTAGCCATGACTTCTCTACCCTCCAAACCCCAACACTCGCATTAGTGTATATCCCTGCAGAATGGTCTTGCTTGGGACAGAAGCTATCACACAAAGAACATTGATGGGCAGATCAACATCTCTGAGGGGTATCAGTCAATGTGTACAGCCCACACCCACCGACTCCCTCACAATTCTTGCTGGCATTTACCACCATCACATGACGGATACGTCTAGCTACTAACAGACAGGCAGCTCTCAAAGCTTCTCGCAACTCAGAACATCCACGACATAACAAAGCCATGGAAGAATTGCCCTCCCACCCCACCAATTGAAAAGCAGCAAGCCCTTCATGAGAGACGCCAAACCTTGCATCACTTCAGATGATGAGTCTGGCAGACACACATGGCAAATTAACTTGTGGTGACCTCACCAATCTGAAGGCCATCTACAATATATTTCCACCTCCACTAAACCTCCAGTATGTGACTTGTCCCTGAAGGAATGGTGTTGGCCAGTTTAGCAGCAACATCTGGACCTGCAGAATCACCTTAATGGGAATGTGGAAACCTCCAGACTGCAGACAATCTCATGCAGGACTGCCCATCTCATCACCTGGAAAAGGGAATGGCAGGAGCTACAAAGTATGATGTTACATGCCCACTGGTGGCAGAGGACAGCAACTTTTATTTCACAGATCCAACACTTGAGCCATATGAAAGAAGAATGAGGATTGAAAGACTTATTCTATTTGTCAGACCAGCATGTAACCATTCCAGATCAGAAGAAAGTCAGAGCTGCTGTCTACCTGTCAGTGGGATGGCGGTACTTTACATAACAATGTGGAGTCATCTGCAAAAAAAGGAAAAGAGGGTTGTGTAGAGCATCATGTAGAGAGGTCATGCATTATTATGTGGAACATCATGCATAAATATGCAGCTTTACCATGCAATCATTTACTTTTCTTAAAATGGACCGGTGTCATGAAAAAGGAGACATTTCTGCAACACAAACCATGCCACATAAATTATATAGGCTCTCTTCCCCACCATGTCCTTAATCTCACGTTTCGCTGCATCACATGGCTCAACCTCATTATGGCTGCTTTGTAACATTTTTGATTCTGTATATGGTTAAAAGGCAACAGGACAGCCTGCTGGCAACTCGATGCTGAACATAACATCAGGCTGAGCACACACCATGCTTCAGATGGGATGTTGGGTCAGCTGTGCTTGCTTCATCTGTGGTGTGGATGTTAAAAAGATCTTCGTATTCTCCTCAAAGAACATGTTTTTGGACCAAATTCCTTGGGTGGATCAATCTTTGGATTGATCACATTAACTCAGTGGGACCATTCCTGATCTATCACCATCATGGAAGCTGCATTAAGTTGCTGTTTTAAATTGAAGAGGAAGTGAACAATTGAACACCAATGCCTCATTCGGACCACTTAATCTGCAACCTGATTGAGCCTCCAAATTGGTGGAACTATGAAGCTTTAGGCCCAAACTTCCCATCTGGAATCATCAAATTAAAGAGACTAAATTTCTCCTTTTTCCAAGTTAAAATTGTGATCAGAAGTAGACATTTTCATGAATAAAAGAAGTGAATCATTTGAGTGAGGTGGTGTACCGAGGGATTGTTGAAACGCTCCACCACCTTGGCTCGCTTTTTGATGGACATGCTCCCGTCGAGTCGTACGTACAGATACCTATAGAGTGCACGAGAAATATGGTGGTCAGTTGAACAGAAGAAATAATTTCATCAATTTATTCTTCCTGCTATACAATTTCTTTCCCCCTACCAGATAAAATTTAAACCGATGCCAAGGTTGACAGCAGAATTTGTGATACTAAGGCAGAATTGCCTACCCCCTTAAGGCTTATGAACTGGCTGGCTTTGCCAAACATTCAACCGAGTGTGCAGGAATTTAGAATTTGTTCAGGGTCTTGGGCGATAACTCGCCTACTCTTTGCAAAAAGACAATATGCAATCTTTAATGTCCACTAACTAATGCCAGCAGATGGGACTTCCAGTTTAATGACCATCCGAGGTACGGGACACACAACGATGACTCGCCCTGCATGCAAAACATCATGACAGTTTATAGTTGGGTCAAGATTCAAACCCAGGTCGAAAAATCAAACTCGAACCCAGGCTTTGGTGGCAAAGCAATACCGACTAGGAAGTACCACCCATCGCTTCGTTGACATGAATACAGGCAGGGGGGGGAGAAAAAGGGAGGGGGGAAGAGAGAGAGGGGAGAGGTGGGAGGGGAGAGTGGAGAGGTGGGAGGGGGAGCGAGGAGGAAGGGAGAGAAGGGAAGGCAGCCATGCAGTGGAGCGTTAATTTTGATTCATACCGTCTCATCAAAATGATTCTGCATAGAATAACAGTGAAGATGGAAACAAAAAAAATGTCTGAAATCCATTTTCTACTGGTCATACTATAAATACAGCCCACAGGCAAACACCATCTGAAGATAAACAATGCCTGGGCACGTCCGGAGACAGAGAGAGATGGGGGTTAGCAGGGAGAAAATATTATGCTTCAGCTTTATGAATAACACACGCACATGCGCACGCACGCACACGCACGCACGCACGCACACACATATTTTCCCTTCTCAAACACTTTTCTTTCTTTCTTTCCCTCTCTTACCCAACTTCACTCCCATCATTTCGAAACTTCGATCCAACCTACTCCCCCAATTTATCTTCTTCAATTGTTGCTTTTCATACCATTTTCGAGTGTAACACTGCAGAAGCAAAACACATAAGCTTATTGACGGCTAAATAACTGGAGCTCTTCCTTGGCAATTTTAATTACAGCTCTTGTTTACTCGATATTAATAAGACCAAGAAGAAACTGGAACACAATAAAAAGGTGTTGAAAATAGACCTCTGGATGTGTACTCACTTCCGAGCAGCACATAGTCTTTCAAACAGGTCCAGAGTTTGTGTGTAGTTTGAGACCAAGACAACCTTGTCACTGGTCGAGGAGCGAGTCACTGCCAGGATGTAATCCAACACTGACATTTTTGCTGAGGAAGAAGCATCATGAAAACAGCAAAGAATGAATAAACGAGCAAATAACACAATATTATCATCCCACTATCAATTTGCAATTGGTCACTGGCTTTGACACCAAGATCAAATTTTATTATGGACCCCAGGCATCAAAAAGCTACATATGTCAAACGCACAGTTTCAAATGGAGCACCTCACCACCATTAGAGCATTTAAATTGCACGAGATGTGGCAATAAATGTGAATTGTTGCTCCCAGCTTGCCAGCTCGATGACAGAAGACTCCATTTGCATTTTTCCGTCTCCATCCCTACCCCATTTAGAATACCGTGTGGGCACGAGCAACTTGCTCACACATATATAGATATATATATATATATATAGATATATACAAACGTACTCCCATTCTTTATCCATTTGACTTTGCAGACATGACCTCTCCATCACACAATCATGCAGACCATAGCAACAGAGGCAGTCATTTGCATAGGCGTGACCTTTCACATTCAAATCACATACCATTACCCAACAGGCACTCACCTCAAACCTTTACCACACTCCAACCACAACGCTACAAAACATTCCTCCGACCACCACAATGCCTACATAATAATTCCCCCACACCATCGGACCACAACCCAAGCTCGCTTATCCTC
>CM068958.1:62804867-62820344 GCA_035128595.1 Eptatretus atami | reverse complement strand
AGGGACAGCCGCAGCCAGAGTATTCTTGGGGCTGTGGGGGTGAGCAGTGATGGAGAGATGAGAATAGAATCTTTGTGAAGAGGCAACGAACTCACAGGTGAGCTCAGGTTTGTCATACGGAGGAGGTGTAACCGGTGAGGATATGACGGTAGTGAGAGATGTCTTTGAAGGAGGAAGTTTCTGTAAGAGATTATGTCTGGTTTATCAGTGGCACTGTGTGGAAAGGTCGTCAGATTTGAGTGAAGGCTCAGATGTATTGAGGTCCAACTGTCAAAGGAGAGGGAGAGGAGGATTTGGTGTGCGGGGAGAGGGGAAAGGTAGGACAAGGGAGAGGGGGGGAGTAAGGAGAGTTGGTTGAAAGTGTGGGGGATGGCGAGAGCTACGGTAAGGGCGATTGGAGTTGGAGAAAAGGGACGGTGGTTTTCGGTTTTGTTTTATGGAGAAAGCTTGGTGGATTAAGGCCAGATGTGCATATTTATGTATTATAATTATTTTTACGAATGTAGGATCGGGAGTTGTTTCGATGTGATATACATTAATCTTGGCGATTAGTTTGATTCGTAGAGGTTGCATTGATGGATTGACTGACTGCGTGGACACGATGAGGTTGTGTATTATGTGTGGATCGCCGTTTGGTGCGTGTTTCGGTTGAAGGTCCGAAACCTCAAAGAATCTCTTTCTCTTTGTGGTTTCGGGGTTTTATGTTTTATGGGAGAAAAGGCTTGGTGGATTTAAGGCAAGATGTGCATAATTTAATGTATTATAATTATATAACAGAATGTGTGATGGGAGTTGTTACGATGTGATAATACATTAAATCCTCTGGCGAGTAAAGTTTGATTCGTGAGGTTGCATTGATGGATTGACTGACTGCCTGGACGCAACTGAGGTTGTGTATCTACTGATGTGGATCCGCCGTTTGGTGAGGTTCTGGGCTGAAAGGATCGAAACCAAAAAGAAGAACAGCGTCCAGCTGATGATCCATGTGGTCATAAAAACCATTTAATTGTTTATAGGTTAAGGTTCTTACTTAAAGGCGCTGTCACACCTTGACGATTTAGCCAGGGTATGCCGATTATGAGAAAATTTGTCTAAAACGCTGACACACGTCGAATACGTTATGGGTAAGTTTTGTATACGTTAAGAGCACGCTGAAAAACACTGCCATACGTCGTAGTACGCTGGCTTTCATCGTTGTACTTTGCAGTTGTCCTCAAATTTTAGTATGCTTGAAATTTTACGACGTACGCCAGCGTATGACTCACACGTTCCGCTACGCTGGCCATAAGTTGTAGGCACTTATGCGATCGTTGACACATGTCGACACACGTTACTTGTAAGTTACTCATAAGTCGAAACACGTCGAGGTAATGATTAGCTACCCGAACTTATTTATAACCTATGAGTAACGTGTTGTAGGCACGTTACACGATCGTTGCACACACGTTGAAGCACGTTATGCGATCGTTGACACACGTCGAGGCACGTTACTTGTAAGTTACTCATAAGTCGAAACACGTCGAGTAATGTCTTAGCGTACCCAAAACTTATTTCTAACCTACGAGTAACGTGCTTTGAACCTATGTGTAACGTACCTCCAACACATATTGACGTATTTGATTGACGTCTTCCGGACGACCACAGAACTTACTGAACGTGTTTCTAATTTACAGCTACCGTATAATGGCGTTTGCAGCGTTTAAAAAAAAAAAACAACAACAATAACTTCCGATATTTCGTCACGTCCTTACGTCACGTCCGATTGCCTCTTCAGTTTGCTCATGTCTATTTCTTAGTTCCTCCTCTGTGAATATTTCTGTTTGAGGATATTGTCACGTCGACGTCGAAACTTAAAAGCAAATGTCCGAATATATTTAAATTCGTGATAGACTTAAAAAAAAATAAATAAAATATAATAAAAAAAAAAAAACAACACCACAACAACAAACAACAACAACTTCAGATATTTCGTCACGTGCCTTCACGGAGCCAAGGAGAAAAAAAGAAATGTGCCTTGCCGGAGAAAATAAGTTTCGGGTATGCTAACATTACCTCGACGTGTTTCGACTTATGAGTAACTACAGGAACTTGTGTCGATGTGTGTCAACGATCGCATAACGTGCCTACAACTTATTCCCAGCGTAGCGGAACGTGTGAGCCATACGCGAGTAAGTCGTAAAATTTTCAGCATGCTTGAAATTTCACGACGTACGAACGTACCACGAAATATGACAGCATACTCATCGTTTTTCAGCATGCTCTTAACGTAGACACAACTTACCCATAACGTATTCGATGTGTCCAGCTTGGTTCGGCAAATTTTTATAGGTCGGCATACGCTGGCTAAATCGTCAAGGTGTGACTGCGTGGTTGACACTTTCAATTTTCAGGCGGTTATGATTTAAATCGGCGTGCGGCAGGTTTTTAAAGGCTACGCCACGAGTTCGTCGGCGATACGTGCAGCACGCCATGCCTAAGTTAAACTATCGTTGGGCATAGGTTGTGAACGCCGACAACAGGCTAAGCATTCGTTGGTATAAGTTATCTATAAGACAACGAAACGTTTTGTGCCCGTTACTAATATGTTATGCAGACGACCAACACGTTATGAATACGACCAAAATTTAAAAAAAACAACATCAAAATTTCAGCGTACGCCAACGTTTTACATACATTTTTATACATTGCCATTGCTGGCTAAATCGTCAAGGTGTGACAGGCCTTTAGGGAAGGTAATTTTGTTTTGAGGTTTACAAATAAAATGAAGTTGAAATAGGATGTTGTGAAATTAACATCATTTACAGCAATTTTAATTTATAATTTAGGAATAGCCTCAAAACTGTACATTATGTGTGTGTGTGTGTGTGTAACAGCTGTGTGTGTTGTGTGTGTGTGTGTGTTGTTGTGTGGTGTGTAACAGCGTGGTTGTGTCGTGTGCGTGTGTGTGCGTGCACGAACATGTGTAATATCAAAGCCTCAAGCTCCTTTACAACCACTGACCAGATAACTGTGGTTCCAGGTTTTTAGGACTGTAGCCAGGTGGAAACAGCTTCAAGGTGCCAGCAAAACCTTCTTCCCCTTTCACACATTTTTCGTAGATGAGCATGGGATCTATAAGAAAGTGAATGGTCAAAATGTGAAAGACAAACAGGTGGGACACGAAGTGAGGCTGGCTGAAACAGATGCACAAATGTCTTACGGTTACAGAGTTTCTTGAGCAGTGTGATGGCCGAGAGACTTGACGAGCTGATGGCACCATTCTTGGGGCAAGCGATGTCTGACGCTGGCTTGTTCTGCTTCAAGAATGCCTTGTAGACTTCTGATTGCAGTTGAGTCAGCCTGATAAATGTATTAAAAGTGAAATCCTCAGGTACATATCATTCACTCATTCATTCATTAAACGTTATGATGAAGAGCAGAAAGTGCTTCACTTCGTCACAACCACAAAAAATTGTAAAAACAAAGACCAAAATTAATTGTTCAAAACAGGAATCACACAAGTTTTATTTTCCTACGAGCGAGGTACCCGTGCTTTGCACGGGAGGAAGCCCGGATGAAAACAGCCAATGCAGAAACAGCACATGCCAAACCATGAACCAATAAATTCCACATTCCTGTGACACCTTTTAGTTGAACATCAGAGATGGACAGCCGGTTCCTGAAGCACTTGGGCAAAAAAAAAAGGAAGTTACTGCCGCTGACCCTAACAGAAGTAGGGTGGTTAATATTTCAATAATGTCAATGGGGAAACTGCAAATGCCGAATCCACGAATGCCACCGGTGGCAACCCTCATCATTTCCTGATTCTCCTTGAAACTCAATATCTCTATTTTCATTCCAAACAGCATCACTCCAATCACAAATTAATACTGTACCATTCATATCACAAAACATAATGTTACAAACACTCGTGAGGTAAATGAAAATAAACGCCGTTCTGATGTTACGTATAGGTCGGGAGCAGCTTCTTACGGATCAAAACTCAAAAATCATAATTGTATTGAGGAATTTGCAAAACCTCCCAGCCAATTCAAGACACCGGCTGGGACCCCAAAAGGTTCCACACAAGGTTTGGCAGTGTTAGCCCCAAAACTAAGGAGATAGTCCAGGGACGGACAGACAGACACTCCTGCTTTATAATAAAGATAGTGATCTGAGGGGAGCACTTAGACATATTCCATGCAGTCTAAGGACATCAAGACAATGGCCAAAATAACAGCCGATGGGATTTCAAGCCAAAACCTGAGATCCCAGCATCGAGAGCCAAGCGATCAATTGGGAACACCAAGCAAACGGGCCCAAACATTATTGTATTATGCAAAGGCTCCTTTGCTAGTCTCAAAGTAGGTTTCGCTTATGCTGTTCAAGCACAGACCTTACCGACAGCAGACGACAAGTTCGTACTTCACTGGCAGATATTTTGACAGGATGTCAGAGGTTCGTCTAATGAGGCACCTGGGTGAATGACAGGAAAGAATGGGTGAATCAGAACAAATGAGCAATCAGATAATCTTTCACATCACATGGAATTAGTTTCATCATGTCCAAAGGTCCCAGGGTTGTTTTTCTATTTTTAAATGAATACGTACTGAAAAACTCAAATCAGCGCCAAGTTGTACCAAGAAAATATGGCACAAAAGTGGTTGAGGCAGAATTAGACTGCAGTGTCATCCACCGGACGAGGAACATGCCTTCCACACCTTAGCAACACAGTTTTCCTTTTGTGGTTGGCCAATACGAGCTCATCCACATTTTGATGGCATTTGCTCCATCAAGGGTTCCACTTCTCCCATGATGAGCTTTGAAACCCATTGGTGTTACATCAGAGTTTTCCTTCATCATCTTGCTCCAACCATGGAAAACCCACAAGACAGTGGTGGGTGAGGTTTTATGGCGCCTTGGACTCGCTGTGATTGCATCATTGAGTATTTGAGGCACTTTGTAAGGATTACCATTCTACCGGTTAACCCACTTTACCCTCATCACCGCTGGTTTGGCCGACTGCTTACGCAACTAACCCTCATATCTGAATGTTGTTCCACCATCCACAACCTGCGGAAGGGGTGGTTTGGGATGGTCACCCCAGTGTGTTCACATGAACACCACCACTCATCCGCTTCCAACATCATTGCATGGGTTGTTTTTTTTTACACATAAAACCTAGGCAGACGGAAGTACACATAACTGCTTGACTATCCCTGGACTATTAAAGAGGCAAAATCCCTTGAATAATTCAGAGATAGTCAAGCAATTATGCCTCCTGAATGGCATTGATCACCAAAATAAACCAATGGTTATTTGACATGGTAAAGATGATCTGCTTGCTTCGTAAGTCAGTGAATCAGAATAAAAAGCATTGAGCTAGTTGTACAAAACACAGAAATCCCAAGTAATGAATATCGACACAATAATACACTTGTTCATCCGTGTGTAATGCTCATTTCCACCGATTGGTTGGACAGCTGGCCCGACTCCACCCACAAATGTAACCTGAAAAAAAAAAATCATACAGCCGCCACGTTGGTGCTGTGAGAAGCCAGAGACATATTCGGAGCTGTCATATTCACAATCGTCATGCCCTCCTTATAGGTTTTCCTTTCAGTGTAAAACCACCAAAGTGACTTCAAAGCATCATCAAATATCAAAAGGTTGGAGCTGATAAGCGTCACAGGCCTTGTGAAGGCCACAGTACGTATAAGCCTCAAGTTTCAGGCCCCTGGTGTCAGCCGATGAGCCAGTGCAACTGGAATATTCCGAGCTATATAACCGATGTATTATATATGGCTAAGCGCATGCAAGTGGTTTCACCCTATTTTAGGGCATACCCTGACTTGAGTGGCATTTTTGAAAGTCACAAAGACTACTACTGGTCATGGAATTTGGTTCATTGCATAGACAGTGTTCCGTAGGACCTTAAAATATATAGGTTCATGGGTCTATGATGTATATTACTGAATCTACAGGATTTTTATTGAATATACATGCCCAGTATTGGCCTTTTTTCTTGTTTCACCTTAAAATATGACATATATTAGACCATGCAAAAATACAACATATAAAACATTCGATAAGAAATGTCTCATCTAATCAAAAGGTTGTCACCCACCGTCTGAGAAAATCAGCATTTGTGTCGGTCAGTGGTGGTTCGCATGACATATGCACATTCTGGCATATTTTGTTTATTTTCTTGTTTTATTGCTTTTAGAGCCTGGGACTATGAAATCCCCTAACAAAATGACGAGTTTATCAATAACTCATATTTACGTGTCTTAAATTATTCAACTTATTACCAATATAATAAATGTAAAAAAATTGAGATGATCGCGGGTGGATACTTAATTACAGCGGCTTGACCGAACTTTCCAACCCAAATGTCCGACTGCACGTCACGTTTTAAAAAAAAATGCTTTTATTCTTCTGTGCATCAGATTATTTTCACTAAAATTTATTTACAAATGGGGCAAAGTGATATAGATAAAATAGTATACAAAATATTGAAAACATGCATGGCTTTGGTTTAAAGTAATTTTGCATTTTTGTCCGACTGCACGTCACACTTTTTGAATTGATTAAAAATTAATTTTCTTTAAAAAAATGTAAAAATTTTTTCCAGGTATTTAAAAAATATTTTATATTTAGAAGGCAGTTAAAACAGTTTGGGAGAACTTAGAGAGCTTTTTGTTACTCCCAGGATTGATTGAATTGAAAATTTACGTCCAAGAATTTGTTCGATAAATCTCTCTTTATAGTGCTTTTCAGCATCTGACAGCTACTGAATAGAGCAGTAATAAAAAAATAGGTATGTATTATTTCTTAATAATCCCAGAAATTGGTATTTGTGATTATTAGATTAGTTGCTAGAATAAGTTACATACTATGACCTTCATTTATTTGCCAAAAAAGAAAAAAAGAAAAATTAGGTAATTTCATTGAAAACTCGCAAAACCATCAGAATAGGTACCCCTTCTTCAAAGTATCATATTTCGGTGTATATATATATTATTATATTATATTATATATATATATATATATATATATATATATATATATATATATGTAATTAAGCTATATGGTTTTTTGTTCTGAACTCAGTTAGACTACACTTTCAGGAAAATGTAGTGAGAAGGCAATGGAACAAACTTCATTTTTTTGACATTTTTGAAACAGAGTGGTAACCACTTAAGGCCAGTCACACCTTGACGTTTTAGCCAGCTTATGCCGATTTTTGAAAAATTTGTCTAAAATGCTGGCACACGTCGAATACGTTATGGGTAAGTTTTGGAAATATTGAGAGCACGCTGAAAAACACTGCATACGTCGTAGTACGCTGGCTTTCATCATTGTACTTTGCGGTTGTCCTCAAATTTTAGCATGCTTGAAATTTGTTAGACTTATGCCAGCGTATGACTCACAAGTTCCGCTACGCTGGCCATAAGTTGTAGGCACGCTATGCGATCGTTGACACACGTCGACACACGTTAATTGTATGTTAATCATAAGTCGAAACACGTCGAGGTAATGTTTAGCGTACCCGAAACTTATTTCTAACCTATGAGTAACGTGTTGTAGGCACGTTACACGATCGTTGACACACGTCCACACACGTTACTTGTAAGGTCTCATAAGTCGAAACACGTCAATGTAATGGTTAGCGTCAGTGTTCCAGCCTCCCTGGTTTTTTTTTTTTTTTTTTTTTTTCTACGGTATGACGGTGATGTTGACACTTCGATTTCTAGCGCGGTTATGATTTAAATCGTTGAGCGGCAGCCTATTAAGTTAGATTATATTATAACCGCACGAGAAATCGAAGTGTCAACATCACCGTCATACCGAAGAAAAAAAAAAAAAAGCGGGGAGTCTGGAACACTGACGCGAACCATTACATTGACGAGTTTCGACTTATGAGTAACTTACAAGTAACTTTGTCGACGTGTGCCAACGATCGCATATCGTGCGTACAACTTATTCCCATCGCATAGCGGAACGTGTGAGGCATACGGCAAGTACGTCGTAAAATGTTTAACACATTTAAAAGTACAAGACGTACGCCACTTACTACGACGTATGATAGCGTACTTTAGCGTTCTATTCACGTATATCAAAATTACCCATACCGTATTCGACGTGCGCCAGCGTTTTAGACGCATTTTCAGAGGTCGGCATACGCTGGCAAGACGCCAAGGTGTGACTGCGATGTTGACACTTCCATTTCTCCGGCGGTTATGATTTGAATCATTGTGCAGCAGCCTTTTAATAGGCTGCGCACGTATCGTCGGCGATACGTGCAGCGCGCTATGCATAAGTTAGACTATCGTTGGGCATAGGTTGTGAACGCCAACAACAGGCTAAGCATTCGTTGGTATAAGTTATCTATAAGACAACAAAACGTTCTGTGTCCGTTACTAATATGTTATGCTACGACCAACTCGTTATGAATACGTCCGAATCTTTTAAAAAAACATCAAAAGTTCAGCGTAAGCCAGCGTTTTACATACATTTTGATACATTGCCATTGCTGGCTAAAACGTCAAGGTGTGACTGGGCCTTACATGCGCTTAGCCATATGCATACAGGCAGTGGGCAAGTTTTTGCTTCAAACCCGGGTTATGCTTTATTTTCAGGAGTCATTGAGGCAACGGTCTGTTGTCTATACACCACCCAAATAACTATGTGGCATTCTCTTGAGTAAGGGTTTTTTATGGGTCCCTGTTAATAGATAATATTGTTCACTATATATACTGGGTGTCCCTTGAAGAGGGACTAATTTTTATTCTTGAATACAACAACCAAACAACTTTCCAGTTGAAACTCTCCCATGAAACAGTTAAAGTAATGTTTGAAGTTTTATTTAGTACTCAACATGTTCATCTGCTTTCAGTTAACATTAGTCCTATTTATTTTTCGTGAACGAGTTGTTCGTGGATTCAACGTTCCCAACAAATAGATCGACCATGGCGAACCCATTGCTTCGCTCCTCAAGATTCCCAGCCCCAACTCTGGGAATTTTGTTTGTGGGGTTTCACCAAGAACAGTGTTTGTATGCCACTCGCCCACGGTTCTTTAATGAGCTACAAGAATGCGTCATTCATGCTGTTCTCATATCGGGATGGGGGATGACACAAGATGATTGTGCGCTGCTGCTTGAAGTCGAGGAGGAAAGGGGCCAATTGTACAGCCTCAGGAAGGCCATTCCACAAACGGGAGAAAAGAGGAACAAAAGAGTGGAGGTGTGCAGAAAGCCCAGATTTGTGGCCTTTAACCAGGACCCATGCATCCCGGAGGAGCTAGAGAGGGTCAGGCGGCTGAGAGAGTGGATAGAGCAAAACCTCAGGAAAGGTGGTTAAAAAGAACCACACACAAGGTAACATCTACAGATGCATCGGGTGACATAACCTTTTCGAACCTTGCCTGCATGTCAAAAGCTTGGCCTGTCAATGCCACCATAAGTGTCGTTTTGGAATTGCATTCTCCTCATTAGACCACTTTTGCGGTCAAATATGTCCAATAATTAGCGATAGTTTGATCACCATGGAATTGCATTTTAGGTATCATTTCAAAAATTCGACAAATTTTTTTTAACCATTACAAGATCCAAAACAAATATTAAAATAACAAAACAATGGCTTCGTGAGAATTTCCAGACAGACTCGGTACAGTACTTGTTAACAATGTCCGTCAGCTCCAGCAGTTTCTCTTCCCCCTTTTTCTTCACTTCATCCGTGGCATCTGCGTCCCTGCCTCTCAAAATTGGGATCTCAAACTTCTTTTTGAACTTGTTTACCGTTCCTGCAAAATATTCAAGAACGAGAGTTCGACAGTGCACACAACTATAAAGAAAGAACGGATTAAAGTGCATGGCCGTTACACGAGCAAGGAGTGAGTGCAGAAAAGGAAAAAAAAAGGTTCAAAGAATCCCCAATTTTAATCGGTTTTATTCATCACACCCTGCGGGCATGCTCACCCAGGATGCCGGCATTGACAAATTGCACCAAAGAGAAGTACTCCAGGAGATCGTTCTGGATGGGGGTCCCCGAAATGAGAATGCGTCGCTTCGCATTGAGCTTGTCCAGTGCCTGATAAGTCTGGTTGTCAGAATTCTTGAGTCGATGTCCCTGGGAGCAAAAAAAAAAACCAAGATCGTTGATTCATTAACTAATTGCACAAACATGAAAATTCGCAATAACCAAATTTTTGATATTAGTTCTGTGGAGGCAGAAGTGAGGGATCATTACGAGAGAGTTAAACGGACCTGATTTGAAGAGACATACTTGATAAATAGGCTTTGTGGTGCTCAACAGTGTCCGACATGAGTTTCCCAATGACTGATACAGAAAGCAACAAATAATAATCAAAAACTATAAGGGCACTCGGTAGAGCGTATACCTCCGCCAGGCTGATTAGTTTACGTTTTGGATCCCACTGATAGGCCAGATCTAGATTCGGACCTAAACTAAAATTAAAATTGGTTTGTTCTTGTCACCTAACCAAATAACCCACCGAGTTTCGTCCAAATCAATCCATAACCTTTTGAGATATTGTGCTCTATATCATTTTAACCCCATCACTCAATGGTGAAGAATCACTCAAAAAAAATTCTTAGTTCCACATCCAGATTTGGATCTTCACCAACATTGAAACTATTCTTCCTCGTTACATACCCAACCTGCCCACCAAATTTCATCTGAATCTGTCCACAACTTTTTGAGATATCCTGCTACATGTAGTTTTGGGCCCAACCTGCCAATGGTGATGAATCACTCAAATTCTCAGATCCAGATCCAGATGTTCACCAAAATCTAGAAATTGTCCTTTTCACAAACCCAAGGTCAGGTCAGGTATGGGAGCATGTGCCGGAGCAGCGCGTCGCTGCGTCCACTTTCCGCGGGCACTCCAGGGGCCTCTGTCTGGCAATCCCCAAGGCAGATGCCTGGCCCATCCCGATCTCTTCGAGATGATCAACCTGCTGCAACCACGAGGCACGTGGTTGGCCAATTGGCCTCCTCCACTCACAAGGCTCCTTCGCTGAGAGAATCTGGTGAGCAGGATCAGCGTCAGGAAAACGAGCCACATGTCCATACGGCCACAGCTGATGCTCATGACTATGCAGGTAACAAATCCTCTTTCGCTCTCAGCAACCGCTCGTTGGACACAAAGTCCGACCTGTGATAGCCAAGGATTTGCCGAAGAGACCTGGTACCAAAGGAATCAAGTCTCCACCTCAGAATCCAAGTCTCACATCCGTAGAGCAAGATTGGAAGCACCAAGGACCTGAAAATTTGGACTTTCGTCGTCCTGCACAGGTACTGACAACGCCACACCCAATAATCCAGTGAATCCACGAATCCCCACGCCTGGCCCAGACGTCTATCGACCTCTGCCTCACAGCCAGCAGAGACATCAATATCACTGCCAAGGTAAGTGAACCTCTCCGTGACCTTAACATCCTCACTAGAAACAGGTACAGACAAGATAGGAGAGGAGGAGGAGATTGGGACCACACTCTGTGCAGAGCGTTGGTGCTGCGTAAGCAGTCTCCTTGGCTACTGAGCACAATCCTGGACGGGTCACCACTCCAACACAGTATAACAGCATGCTGGCACTCATTTTGCTGACCTCGGAAGGATGACAGGCCGAGTGAACCACACCTTGTATTAATTCAACAGCTAAACGGGATTTGAACTAAGGACCCGAGGATCCAAAGCCCGCCACCCTAACCATTAAGCCAACACCAGGCATTAGACAAGATAGCAGCACGCAAGATTTCATTGAAAGCCTGGATCCTACCTTTGACCCAGGAAACCTGTAATCCCAGCAGCTCTGACTCCTCATTCAACACCTCGAGGGCCCCCAAAAAGATATTCAGTCTCCGCAAAGCTGACTGCATCATCTGCGAAATCAAGGTCAGAGATCTTGACATCACCAAATCGATGCACCACAGCTTGATCTCTCCGACATCCTCTGCAGAATGCAGTCTGTACAAGCGCTGAAAAGTGTGGGGGGCAGTACACACCCCGACTAACTCCAGTAACAACTGGACAGATGTCGGAGATGGGATCACCACATCTCACAGCACTCTCAGTATCAGAGTATTGTTCAGACATCAGATTGACTAGTTTTGGTGGCTCCCCACAGAGACCAAGAATCCTCCAGAGGGCATCCCGATTCACTGAATCAAACGCTTTACAGAGGTCAACATAAGCTGCAAGCAGCCCCTGCCGAAACTCTCATCTGCGATCGGTGAGGACCCGAAGAGCAAGGATACGTAGTCAATCGTTGACCTCTTTGGTGTAAAGCCTGACTGCTCTGGGCACTTGTGCCCCAAGCAGATGGTGACGAACCCGATTAATAATTATCCGAGCAAAAACCTTGCCCGGCACCGAGAGCAGTGTCACTCCTCGGTAGTTGTTGCAATCCTGGCGATCACCCTTCCCTTTCCAAAGAGGACAAGGCCCCTCTTCCAATCAGTTGGGATGATGCCTGTGCTTGGGATGAGCACAGAACTACATGCAACGACATGAATACAGCATTTCTACGGGCATTGATAAGTTCAGCATGGATGCCACAGATCCCAGGAGCTTTACCCCATTTCAACCGGTTCACCGCAGCTTGTGTTTCCAGAAACGAAGGTGGATCACCCTGGTACAGCCACTAAAAGTAACCAGCCCAGCGGGCCTTTACTTCTGACTCCTCAGTCAAGAGCCCACCACCCTCCGCTCTCACTGCAGTACACTGAGGGACGGGCTTGGAGGAACGCAATGCGTAAATTCCCCTGTAAGCAGGAAGAGAATCACGACCGCAGGTGATGCTCTACCCCCTCACAGATTCCTCACACATCAGCCTCCTTGTCCACCCTCAGCGCACATACAGTTTTATGCCTCAACTCCCTGAACAGCTCAGCTCTGCCATCAAGCCTGGCCCTGCAATTCTGGTCACTGGTATCAAGTGCCTCTTGAGACACAAAATTCTTCTTCGCCTTTCGGTGAGTTCCAAGACATCCACCGGTATCATCAAGGATGGTGGTCTTGAAGGCACTCCACAACTCCTCAGGATTCTCCAAAGCACCCAGACCCATAAATCCCCCCACAGCCTGTTCGTAAGATCAGCTAGCCTCTCATCCTTGAGCTTGCCAACATCCATCTGAGGCTGGGATGGTACCATTCTCCCGGGTGTTAAGCTGCAACTTCAGAGTTGCTCCAACAACCCTGTGGTCAGTATTGAGGAACTGAGCACTCCGGTCGATCCTGCAGTTTTGGATCATCCTCCAGCGACCACCAGCAAGAACATGGTCAATTTCCTTTGCTACACCACCAGTGTTGGAATACCAAGTTCAGCGATAAGCCTGTGGGTGCTGAAACCGTGAACCAGCCACCATAAGTCCATGACTTCTTGCAAAGTCAAGGAACTTAGTGCTGTTCTGGTTTACAGTTCCAGACCCATGGGGACAAACACATGTCTCATAACCATCCCTATCAGTTCCATTCGATGCATTTAAATGCCCCAAGACGAGAAGAGTATCTCAGCTGCGGCACTGATCAACCACAGATTTGAGCGCGTCATGGAATGCGTCCTTCACGGTGAGATCACTCGCCTCAGTGGGAGCATACACAGAGACCAGGGAAACGTCACTCAAGGGGTGACGAATCCTTATTCTCATAATATGCTTGTTGACCGGTGTTACCTTGGATTATCATTGGAGTCAGCTTATTGGACACAGCTACAGCAACTCCTTGGGCGTAGATCACCTTGAGCAAATGATAGTGTGGAAAGAGAAGAAAAGATTTGCAAGACTGGCAAAGCAGGTTTGTAGCTCATGCCATCCGGTCCAGTTGCCGAATCAGTCGAGGGGTGTTCGAAACTTCCTTCTCGGGTGCGAAAATATAGAGTTCAGGAGCAGTTGGGTGTGACTCGGTTGGGTACAGAGAGTGAGGGGTTGGAGACAAGATTTGGAAGCAAACACAGAGTTGAGGCATTTGGCCTTCTCATGAGCAGAATCGGCTGTGGTGCCATTTGAAGAGAGGGAAGGGATGGAAGGGGAGCATACTCCAGTCAGACTTCACAAGGCACCATCAGGTTTTAGAGAAGGGAGACAAGTCGAAGTTGAACAATGAATTAACACCAAGTGGGTTGACTCAGCCTGTCAACATTCCAAGCTCAGCAAAACGAGTACCAGCTTATTGGAAACAGGGGGGCATTGCATCAGCAGCACAGCCATCTGCTGCATACAGATAAATATTCCAACGTATTACCTGCTATGTTGAAACAAATGCATGTTATAATATCCTTTGTAAAAAGAATGTTTCGACCAAGTATTCAGGCCTTCAAAAACGTGTTACTCAAATGTCAAGATTGCATGAAGTCCATTATATATTCTTATCCACCATAGTTGTCACAAAGCTGCCAGAAGAGCCTAGAGTACTTCCTGGGTGTTGGTCCAGGTGCGAGGCTTCATTCCCTCAATCATGGCCAGGATGATTGATTAATCCACCAACCATGGCACAGGTTTTATGCTTTTGAACAAATGCTGTGGAACAGAACAATGAACTTTACCTGTCAGCAATTTAACTTCGTTTTTCTACCGTATTTTCCGGTGTATTAACCGCGACCGTGTATTAGTCGTAACCGTTTTTACCCCAAAAAAATAAATAACAATAAACAAGAGCTCAAAAGTGAGCACAATATACGCCCGAACAAGAAGGTATATACAGAATGTGCTACTACATGGAAAACAGCATCCTGGTTGCCATGGCAACCACTTTAGATGACGAACGTATGTCGCTACACACAGTCTCCACAGTCTGTACCTATGTACCAAATATGAAACGTGAAAGTTGAAAACTTTGGGAGTTAGAGTGCGGACAGGAACGGACGGACGGACGACCGGTATCACATAATACGCCCCGATATATATATATATATATATATATATATATATATATATATAATATAATATATAATATATATATATATAATATATATATATATATCGGGCATATGTTACTTGAAGCTGTATTTCTCAAACAAGTAGTGAGAATGAATCTGGACAGAAAATTGTACAGGTTCAAACCATCATTTCACAAGGTTGGCTAAAACACAGCACCACATGCATGGCCAATCTGTGGCTCTTCTGCCAGTTGAAGGCAATACATTTATCACCAACTAGGAATGCATGAGGAATATGCAAATAAATAATGTTCCATTTTTGCTTATATCTTATAAATAATTCCAAGTGGTTGTGCATTTCTTTGGTACTCTGGCTGAAGCGTAGCACCGAGAGGCCCAACGTTTTGGGTGTAGGAGTTTCAGAATCTGGGCAAAGTTTCAAGTTAACACGTGTTTTTCTTGAAGACCATTTTGAGGCCACCAAAGGCTGCTATAAAGTGTACATTAGGATGTGGAGTCAGGCAGTGCTGCCAACTACCCACAGGCAAAAGGTGACCACCACGGCTTTTCAATGTCAACACGTCACCTGGCTGGCCA
>CM068958.1:62766247-62804857 GCA_035128595.1 Eptatretus atami | reverse complement strand
AAATAAATATTTATGGCATCTTAGGAACCAAGCAAAGTCTCATGGTGTTACCTGGGTTCCATTACTCAGATAAATGAGCCGAGCTGCGTGAAAAGAAGTAGTTGTCAATTTACAGTCATACCGTCCCAAAATAATCAACCCTTTAACGGTTGCTCCAACTGCATTTTGAAAGGACCAGGTACTTCCTCACCTCATCACAAATTACGAGGCCGATGGAACCGCGGTGAAGCACGTCCGCGTGCAGTCGGAACGTCTCGTATGACACGATAAGTATTGGCTGGATAGTTCGAGATCCGTGCTGCCCCATGAATCTCGCTGGAGAGAAGGAAGCACAAACAAAATAAATCAGAAATGGGATCCATGTTGATTGCATCCAGTGCATAATTTCCAATACATTAGGGACTACAATGACACTCAGAGTGTATACCATTGCCAGGCTTAACAGTCTACGTTTTGTTGGCGACTGCTCGGCCGTATCTGCATCCATACCTTAACCAAAATCTAATCAACTTGTTCTTGTCACCTACTCAATTCATCGAACCAGTTTTATCCGAATCAGTCAATAACTTTTTGAGATATTGTGCTATGCAGTAAAGACCCCGACATTCATGGGGGATAAGTTCCTGAAAAATTCCGCGAATGTCGGGGCATTTTTTTCAATGGGGAACAAGGGGGATAGGTTTCCGGCGGTTCGTGATTCACAAAGGAAAATTTTACTACCACAAATGCACACGATTACAGTTTCATTTAAAATGTTACAAATTTAAAAAAAACAACAGCAACAGCAAAAAAAACAACCGTTTCCAATTTTTATTACCTCCACCACCGAAGGAGGTGGTTAAATGTTTCCATCCCTTTCTGTTTGTTTGTGTACAAGATATCTCAAAAAGTTGTGGACAGATCCGGATGAAATTTTGTGGACAGGTTGGGTGCGTGACCACGACGAATCGATTAAATTTTGGTGAATACCCGAATCCGGATACTACAATGTTTTAAGTGATTCATCACCACTGAGAGATAGGGCTCAAAAACGATATATCGCATGACATTTTAAAAATGTATTGGGCCAGATATGTTCTCGTGGATTCGGCATTATGGGGCGAAGGTATGCACTCTACCGATTGCCCTTCTAGTTTAAGATGCGATGATTATGATGATGAGTTAGAATCCAGTGAACTCCTCTGAAGAGGACATAGGTGAGGGCGGTGAGGGGGACAGGTGAGGGTTAGCATTTGCAGGTCAAGGCAGTAGGACGAGAAGAAAGAATGAGACCCAGGACAAGCTGCACATGAGTAGCCATACAGGGGTTGTGGGCAGATGGAGGAAGGGTGAGTAGTGTGACAATAGTTGGTGGGGGATGGTTTATGCACGGGTGGAGTTGCTTTATGCGTGGCTGGTGTGAGATTATTTTAGAACTGTTTTATGTGCACAGATGGTGGGATATGGCTTATGCATGCACGCGGATGGTACGATTTGGTTTATGCACCCGCAAAAACCATGAATGCACGAAGCGCAGGGCCTCAAATGTCGAAGCAGGTCACATTTTATGAACCAAGAATACATGGTGTCTGCAAATGTCAAATCTGTGTGTCTGGGTTTCACGGTATCTCGTTTTTTATGCCATCTCTCAATGGTGAAGAATCAATTAAAAAATTCTCATGTCCGGGTCAAACACCCGACATGTCCGATGAGTTTCGTCCGAATCGGTCAATAACTTTTTCCATCTCCTGCTCATAGACAAACAGCCAAACAAATGGGTGAAAACATAACCTCACCCACCCTCAGTGGTAGGGGTAAAAAGCGATTCTTTTTCTGAGGATTTGGGCTCTATTTGAAAGCTTTTCTCAGCTCACGCTCGGGAAAATAAGGCTTGCACAATCTCTAATCTCTATCAAACGTGGCGTGTTAGGCGGTGGGGCACAAATGGATATCTCAAAAAAGTCAATAACGTTTTGAGATCTTCTGCTCAAAGACAAACAAACAGGGGTGAAAACACAAACTCTGCCCAGACTCGGTGGCAGAGGTTTAAAAACAAAACAAAACAAAAAACTATTCTTCTTACTAGCATTATAAAACTGTCAAATGAATATTCAATGGTCAGTGATAGGTTTTCTGGCTACATGGGAATAAATGGTGGGTCTGACAAGGCCTGTACTGCGGAAATGTACCTGTACTGCGGTCTGACAAGGCCTGTATCAAAGCCAGTCGCCGAGTGGGAATCCTCCGTCGTGCAAAGTCCTTCCTCAGCCCACCTGAGCTCCTGACCACATACAAAACTTTCGTCCGCAGCCTGATTTAGTACTGCCCTCCCCTCTGGGCTGGTGCCCCTGCATCTCACCTTTCTCGGCTTCCCGCTGTGGAAACCAAGGCATTTAGGATCATTGGTATCTCCCGCGATGAGGCTGAGTCTTTGGGCCTCTCACTCTCTCACCGCAGGCAGGTCGGTGGTCTTTTTGTCTTCCACTGTCTCCTCTCCAGCCTCACCCCCTGCTCTCTCTGCGATTTGTCCCCACCATATTTCCGCAGGGCGCTCAAGGTCCGCCAACAACCCCCTTCTGGTAAAACTACCAAAATCACGAATAACTGCTCACCTTCACTCTTTCATTCCTCTTTTTTCCCGCCTTTGGAATAAACTCCCTCACTCTGTTCAATCCCACTCTTCCCTCCAGGCCTTCAAAACAGCTGTTCACCACCACCTCTTATCGTCCCCCATCCAAATCATCGATCTTTTCTACCCCCATTAATCCACCCCAAACCCACCTCCTTCAAATTCCCTGCTCTCCTTCCTGAAAGTCCCTGTAATGTCCATATTGTATACCCCATGTTCCCCACCCCATCCCTCTCCCTTCCACAGATCTAATGTCTCTGTTCCCCACGGTTTTGTCCTTCTCTCTCCCACCCCTCTTGTCTCATGCCCCCCTTGCTGTGCGTTGTGTGTAAGCTCTCATACGAGCCTCGACAAGGTACACACAAAAAAAAAAATTCAGAAGGGCAAGGGATTCACAAACCAAGGTCATTGTCAATTGTGTCCTTCGAGCCTCCGTCAATAGCCAGCGTGGCCACACGACCACCCAGCCACTTGGCCACCTCATTGGCCCAATTCTTCACCAGGCTGGACGGTGCTACGACAACAGTCTTCTCAATGTCTGGCCTGTTACAAGGGTGCATTTGTGATGTCAACACTTAATGCTCCAAATGCATCGAACAAAGGAAATGTGTCTCTTTTCAAGTACATGGGGGACATCTGGGTTCAAAGAAAACATTGTTAACTCCATCATTCACCATGGCACCATCTATCACATGCCACCAATAGAAAAGCTCACTTATTTGATACCAATGCAAGTATTTTGTGCGATTTTCTGCCCGACCGATAAAAACTCATTAGTATAGTACAGGCAGACAGAATGACACATGTGACTGTGACCTCCAACCTTGCGTCGGGTCCCTGACGAAGTAGCGTCCACATGAGAGTAATGCACTGCAGCGTCTTGCCTAGGCCCATCTCATCGGCCATGATGCAGCCGTAGGAGCCCTCCAAGCGCCGTCCTGATACACATTCCCACAGGAACTTCACACCCTTTGAGTGCAAACACAAGTACAATAAAAAGTGTGTGAACAGTTGTCTGACAAACACATCACAGGACACAAGTGTTTTGCAAAGTTTGTCGATTCATTTCTAGCACAAGTATCACAGCAGTGTAACTTATCAGGGTCGATCAGTATGTCCAAGGCCTAAAACATAAATATGAATAAAACAAGTGTGACAAATCGAAATTGGGTGTCACCATATGGCAATCGTGGTGCCTTCCCGCTCTCTCCATTGGGAAGATACTTAACACTGGGCACATGGTGCCTGCACAGTCCTGTTCAGTTGTCAGATAAAGACCCCTCGATGATCGTCTTGTCAAAACACAATACCAGTGCCTTACCTGGCTCAGCTCTACTAGTTCATGGTAGTTTCATTTATGAATAAGGATAAGCTCGTTTAGTCCTCCCATCTGAGCACATTTCATGATCCTGGCATCCCAGGTTCAAATCCCATACATTGTTATAATTGGTCCATTGTCATCCTTGTAAATTATGTAATGTACACTTCATGCCTCCCGACATCTTTGTCCTTCATGTGACGACTGCACAAGCTCTTCAATGAGCCTTTGACACGATAGTTGGGGGGAAATAAAGAATTAAACAAAACAAAGAAAGAAAGAAATAAAAGTTGCCGAGAGAGCACGTTGTCAGTCGTGCCCCGAGTCCCAAAACACTGCCTTTGTTATGAGATCTACGTGAAAAACCTTTTCTTCCTTCAAATTAGCTCCAACGTGTGTGTGTATGTATGTATGTATGTATGTATGTATGTATGTGTGTGAGAAATACAGTTTCTGGATGCAGTTGCGATTGTATCTCCATCAACCTTAAAATAATTTAAATAATCTGCAGAGTAGGCATGACGGCAGTCACCCAAGTGCTCAAACGCAGATGAATGAATGAATGATGCAAATTGTGGGAAAGAAATCCGAGCTGGTGGAGTTTGTATTATTTATATGCAAGTCTGAAATACTTTTGCATATTACAGTCTCCATCAACTTGATACTCAGCGTTGTGTATTCAACTCTCAGATACAAGATACCAATAGCACGACACACATAAGCGTCATCGAAAATAAAGCAAAAAATAATAATAATATATATATTTTTTTACATTGCCCTCTCCAATACAGATCCTGTGCCGCAAATCAAAACAAAACAAGTCGTAATATGTAGAAGGAGCTGGGTCTTTTCGCTCCCATGTTAAAAACAGTCGCTCGTGGAGAAGGAACACCTTCGCACAAGGCCAAACTCACCTCCCGCTGGTGAGGCCTCAGAACCTTGGTCAGCATAGGATCGACGACCACGTGCACTGGCTGAGAGTCCCTACACAAACAGCAGGCATCGGAGTCAGCATCACAGCTGGGCGCAGCCTCAGTACGAGTGAAGTACACAGGGCACGGTCAAAAATAACATTCACTGTATCCGTGGGACATTGCCTAATTGTCAAACGTGGTGGGAGGAGTAGGGGGTTCACATCAAGCGTGCACACAGACATGGGGTTTTAAAGGGAACTCAAAGGAAGGGGATGAAGGGCTGCTGGGAAAACTCAATGGGAGAGGCTTGCTCATTAGTAACGGCAGTCATCGGCAGGGACGAGTCAGTTCAAGCTTGTACAGCACCGACATCCTTAACCTTCAACAGCCTAAAGAACAGCTGCCCGGCGAGTATCCTTTAGATACACACATTCTACATTACGGATATGAAAGGAGACAAAGTAAGATAAATAACCTGCTTTGACACTTTTTACTTTTGGGGGAAAAATTAAAAAAATAAATAATACACACATTACATATGAGGGTGGGTGTTCAAAAAGTTTTTCTTTTCTTTGCATAAACGAGTCGATATACAGAAATTAGTTCGAAAAAAGAAAAATAATGTCCCTTTCTCATTATTCATACCATATATGTTTAAAACCAACGCATTGGTGTGTCTTGGACTGTTGTGAACATCTTGTGTGTTCAACTTTTTGAACACCCCCCACTCCCCCCCATAATGTACATCCTCCATTGAATCAAAGTACATTGGTCAAATGGCAAATGTCCTTTGCCCTTGCCACTATCACATTTCTGGCTTCTTTTTCTTGGTTCGTATGCAGCACATAGCTTGGGGGGGGGGGGTAACATTCATTTGCTGGCGGGGCATAGCTGTACCGCTGATGCAGTGCGCCCTGTAAGTTGGAACAGGAATTTGGATCTATTGATGGCGGTTTACACGACTCCATTGTACTCACTTTATCAGTGTTTCTAAATGACTTCCAAGTTCGTTTATCAAAAGGAAAATCATTTCAGAAGTTGGAGTTCACAAGCTCCGAAAGATCGACGTCCATACGCTAACAGGACGTTCCATAATGATGGTTTCAGAGGGAAAACAAAAGGGACCTGGAATGAGAATTTCCATTTTGGGGACAATAAAAAGTGTCTCCTCAATTTGTATCAATATCAAGAATGAGGAGAGAACTATTTTCTTTCAAAAGTTTATATAGGTCTTCGGACTGGCAGGACAGCTTGCAGGTATGTGCACTCCAAGCTATCCTGCCAGCCCTGGTCGTTTGTGGACATTAAAGATCCCATGGTGTCTTTCAGCAATGGTAGACGAGTCATCACCAGCACGCTCAAGAAATTCCAAATTCCTGCTCTGACTGACTGCTGCGAAGGAAATGGCAAACCACCCTGGACAGATTAAGCGTAACAAAACCGTTCAACACAATCAAACGACCCAGCATTACTCGTGCCGAGAGTACTTCAGCAGCACTTCATTCCGTAAAGGGTATGGTGTGTTGTTGATAAAGGTGTTAAGACTTTTTGGTTTTTTTCATTGCTTATTCCATAACAGGATCGGACAAGCTCGTCACAAAACCTTTCGCAGTACCGTACTCGCAATATCTTAAGAGCGGAAAAAAAAAATTATGAGTAATAAGCAGAACATATTTTAAGAGCAGACTTTCTAGCACGTTCAGCTTCTGATGTCCATGGTTGAGATTTCCGAAGCAGTTACCACAATTGGTGGTTTTATTGTGGAGGGCGGGAGGGGTGGTGGTGATAGTTTTTTTTTAACTGAACATCACGATGTGTTTTTAAAAATAGTGCACAAAGGGCACTTTTAGAAGCACAAATGAAATATAACTGACTGTTTTCTTTGTAAATCACCATGAAGTGAGAAAGTCTTGAAATTGGGTGAATAATGCCAAATTTAGAGAAATTATATATATATATATATATATATATATATATGTATATATGTATCTGACACACACACACACACACACACACCACACACACACACACACCACACAATCATCTTGTGGAATGTCAGGCGAGCCTTTGTGTGAATGTGATGAAAAAGGACTCCACTAAAACTTACGGTCAACACAAAGTTCAAGATAATATATTAATGCTCATCATCTTCGATGTATTACATTGTGCCACACTGGCAGCAATTGTGCCCCACTGCTGACACGCTTCGCATGACAGATTAGAGATGGCACAAACCCAATTTTCTTGAGCTGAGAAAAGTTTAGCAAATAGAGCCCAAGTTCATGTTTCTTCTCAGTAAATAGTTTCCCAAGATTTTTTGGAAAATTGTGGGAAATAGATTCAGGATTTCTGCCTTTTCCTGTTTTTTTTTGTCTCTCTTCGGTTTGGTTGGGAAGTTTGGGCCAAACCATCTCCAGTGGCAAGTGCAGGTGTGCTCTGTACCTCCTTTCCCAAACGAAGGAAAGACTTTATGTGTGTGCACGTGGATGTGTTGAGTGTGTGTGTGTGTGTGTGTGTGTGTGTGTGTGTGTGTGTGTGTGTGTGTGTGTGTGTGTGTGTGTGTGTGTGTGTGTGTGTGTGTGTGAGAAGTCTGGCTTCCCTCTGGTGCAGCAATGTCTTTATTTTGATTATCAACTTGTATTTCATGACCTTCAAAGCCGTCCCACAATGAAGATGACTAAATATAATAAGAAATGTGTGCAATGGTAAAAGCTAGCTTCAAACTTACATGGTGATTGGATGGGAAACACGGCCAGCATTTAAAAAAACACAAGCTCGAATGAGCGAAGATCCTCGTCTCTCTAATGATACGTCATAAAAACGAATATGACGTCATAGTGATGTATCAGGTTTGCGATAAATTACCTGTGCTAATGCCCGGCTTGATTCCGCGAACAAAATTCAAACAGCTTGCAGTTTCGGAGATAATGGTAGAGGCGATTTCCATTAGTGGCGATATTATGACGTCAACTTTTTTTCGAGGAAGAATTTTTCAAAATCGGAGATGGTTCCTGCCGCGCGTGGGCTTTCTGCATATACATGGCAAGTTTCACGAAGATCCAATGAAAAGTCTGGGTTGTGAAACAAAAAATGTCAAAAATAGGAATGACGCTAATAATTTGATACGAATCATAGTGATGCATCATATGTACAGTAATATTTTCTGCTAATGCCCTGTTCGATTCCCGCAAACAGAATTCAAAAAGCTGCCTAGTTGGAGATATTTTTTTAGGCGATTCCCATTAGCGGAGATATTTTGACGTCATAACTTTTTTTCTAGGAGGAATTTTAAAAATCGGAGATGGTTACCGTCTGCGCAGGGTATTTTTACATTATACTGCCAAGTTTCAGGAAGTTTCGATGAAAACTGTAGGCTGTGAAACAAAAAAAGTCCACAAGAACAACAACGTGAGTAAGACTTGGAGATCCTCCACGAGGATCTAAAAAAAGTTTTCAAATGTGCCCATCTTTCGTTATTTGACCTATTGACCCCACTCCAGGGGGTGGGTCCAAAAATGACACTGCTCTTGCACCTTCAAGCCATGTGTTGATCATAACTGCCAAGTTTAGTGAATTTCTGCCCAACCGTTTGGGAGGAGATAGACAGACAGACGGAGCTGATTACAATATCCCCTCGTTTTGTTTTTTTCCGAAAGGTGTGGGGATAATAAAACCGAGGAGAGGGGGAAAAGGAGGAAAGTCGTGCTCATGGAGGAGGATGCACACTGAGAAACATCCGTGACTCGAACGCCGATATTTACACGACACCAAAACATTGTCAGCCAATCTGTCGGAAAATATTTTTCATTTCCCAAAGAGGTGAAACTCTTCAGAATTATCCAAAACGTTGAAAGATCTTCCTTTCCGAAAATTAAAATCAATGACTCAAAGTACAAGACCAGTTATTACTACTCCTCGTTACCTTTCCCAAACCATACAGATGAGCCTTGACACTATTTTATTTATTTTGATGTACCATACTCTTTAGAGTTTAGAGCGTTAGTACTGCCAAAACAGTTTCTTGGCAAGGGTTATACTGGGTGGTTTGCCATTGCATTCCCAGCATCGTTTGTCCATACTCCATACTTTTACATGCTGAGCATCAATCAAAGAAGCAGCACGTACCATTTTTAGCCTGTCTTGAATTTAAATTCCAGATAAGGTATTGTCGTCACGCACCGCCTGTCTCCCATTTCGACTTCTCCAGCCAAACCGCTGGGCCGATCCGGCTGAAATTTGGCAGAAACGTTCCTCTCCTGACTGGTAACAGGGATTGCAAAGCTCGTTCCGGTCTCATGACTTTAGGTCAAAATGGCCGACTTAGTAAATTTCTTCAAAAAATCTTCTTCTCTGACCCACCAGTCAGAATGCCACCAAATTTGGTTTACAACATTACGCCAGGGTAGCGATGCGGAGGTCATGCCGATCACATGACCGGAAGTGTGTCAAAATGGCGGCAAATTCCTTCCAAAATCTTCTTCGCCTGATCCACCAGTCAAAATGCTACCAAATTTGGATTGCAACATTAGCCCAAGATAGGGATGTTAATTAAATTGTGAAGTCATGTCGATCACGTGACCGGAAGTGTGTCAAAATGGCCGACTTGATCAGCTTTTGGTGAAAATCTCATTAATTCCGTTAAAAATCTTCTTCTCCAGACCCATCAGTCACAATGTTACCAAATTCGGGTTACAACATTAGGCCAGAGCCCACATAAGCTGCAGGTTCTTTGATCCCATGTTTAAAGTCTGCGATGACTCGGCCGGGGTTTGAACCACTGACCTCCCAAACTCTGAGCAGACGTTCTAACCATTACACCACCGAATATACTGTGAGTAAACATGCCAACATGTACAAAAAAAATAATAATTAAATCTTAGTTTTTAAACAAGAAAATGCTACTTAACAATGAAAGCTTACAATTCAGGGTGGTATATATTTGAGGTGGTACTGCGGAGCAGGTGGTACTCCTATCACAAGGATATACTTATATTTTACTTATAAGGTACTCCTTTCAATATTTGTTTGCAAGAAGTTAAATGAAGCTTTCTTCCCTCCATTTAAACGCTCTTCACGCGGCATTTTGAGGTACAACAGCAACAACTCACTTCTCCGCTTTAAGCATCTCGTGGGCACCAAGCACAGGTGGAGTGTAAAGCACCAGTGCGTTCTCCTCGAATGGGTCGTACAGCGGCCTGCGACCACCTTGCCTTCTAATACCCAGGGCCTTCAGCCCTAGGGGTCCTGGATAGAAAACTCAACGTGAAATTAAATCAACAAAAAGCAGGTTCAGCCCCCACCCTCCCCAAATCACCCGCTCCAATCCTCTGACACCCTTTCCGCTTACCCGTGTAGTTGGGAATAGGAACCTTGAAGGGTTTGACTAAAATAGTTCGGATGAAGGCTTCCTGAAACAGCACGAGTGCAAGATGATTGAGAGATGCAAGACGATTGAGAGAACGTAATCAAAACATGCTTGATACAACGAAAAATGTTGTTGCAATAAGTCCCGTTGAAGAAAGCTTACGTGAGCCTCTCCATCAGGACACCGCTGCTCATTTCCAACAGGAGTCAGGGGCTTGCGGAATTGAGAAAGAAACACCTGCTGAGGGTCACATGTCGTCACATTCTGCTTGATGCGTTTTGCAACCTGACAAAACAAGGTAATTTATGAACACTGGATGGTCCAGATATCTTTGGCTTACGTGAAGCTAGGCTTAGGCATACGGGTTGGGGAGCAATTTGTGAGTTGACATAGATTGTATTTTTACGACTTGCATTTACTCGCCATACAATATTCACCCGATAATTAAATGGTGACTGCTGCAGCTTAAATTGGATTACAAACCCACCTGTCCAGATTGGCCAATTTATCATTTCCATCAACTCTCCAATATACGAAGTAACAACCAAGACCGAAAAACATAAAACCGGACATTCTTTACTGTGATATACAGATGGCAGAAATGGAGTCGGGTGGAGTGGAGTCGAGTCACAGGGGCGTCGGGTGCCCCGTGGTGTACAGTCGGGTGCTCCAGTCCACGTTGGGTGCCCCGGGGTGTACCCAGACCCCTAGCTTGAAGCATAAATGAGCAGGGCGCTGGTGTGGTGACAATGGGCACATTTTGCACAAAAGGGGCATGATAGAATCAGTTCATCTTTCCATCATAGTACCTACTTCCACCAAGTTTGATTCGAATCCCTTAAAGCCATTCTCAAGTTTTTGCAGGAATGAAAACCTATCATGGACGGATGCACTGCTATCAATTTTGATGCCATTATGCAACCAGCACCCTTTGGATTTTGTGCTGCATCATCAAAATTGTGCTGCGTAGCCGCCACCTCTTGCTTCCTTCACCGACAGTGATCTGTCGCACTCCGAGTGGTGAAGCATCAATCCTACCCGGCTTCGTTGGTGTAAAGACCGCTGTACCCTTCTTTCTGCTTTGTTGAATGTGTTACAATGGACTCGAGTGACAACTTTCAAACTCCGATACGTGATGTATCTATTTGAAGATGGAATTTATCCGTTTATTGGTTTTAATGTCATCTTTGCTATTTTGTTACTTTGCTATTTCTACGTTTTACTTGTACAATTAATGATTGTGAAGCTTACCTTAGTTTGGGCATTGGCTGGGTTGGAAGTTTATTTGAAAGAATCCTTTATTCATTCATTCATTACCAAAGATAAGGAAGCGATTGCTGCAAAAAAGCATTACGTAACTTTTGAATGACCCCTTTTTGGTACGCTGTTTGTCGAGCAATTATTCATGGACGAGCAAATACCACCCGTTGCTTTGCTGACGGGAATACTAAAGGGGGGAGGGAGAAAGAGAGGGGGGAAGAGTGAAGAGGTGGAGGGGGAAAGAGAGGAGGGAGGGGGAGCAAGGAGGGGTAGGGAAGGCAGGACAGTGAGAGGAAGGGAAGGCAGAAGTACAGTGGAGCGTTAATTACGATTCACACTTTCATCAAAATGATTCTGGATAGAATAACAGTGAAGACGGAAACAAAATGATGTCTGAAATCCGTTTTCTACTGCTCATACAATAAACACGGTCTGGAGACAAACTCCCATCCAGACATGAATACTGTCTGGACGCATCTGGAGACAAACACTGCTCGGACACGTCTGGAGACAAACTCCCTTGCAGATATGTCCAACAAGGGACAGACAGACAGAGGGGAGAGTGGGAAGAGGAAAGGAGGAAAGAGAGATGGGGATAAGGGAGTTAGCAAAGAGAATATGTTATGCTTATGAACAACACACGAGCGTGTGCATGCACGCACAAGGCAATTTTTCGAGAATCGGCAGGTTGGAGCGAGTTTGATTACCGACTACAGTACGTACTGTATACAACCCAGAAACCTGGAGTAGCTTTCACTGAAAAACGACGTGACATTTATATAGACACTTCAGGGAGATGTTCACAAACATTATTCTTCATAAACAGCTGCGTGTGAAAGTTGGGGGAAATCGGCTCGGTAATTCAAAAAACACGTTAATACGGCAAATGGCTCGGAAATCGGGTGATATTTCACAACCACTCACTCAGGGTGACGGAGCACGAACCACTCGCTCAGAATGATGTAGCGCAGTACAGCTATCGACAGTGGGTGCTCGGCAAGTGGCTTAAGCACACACAAGCATTCCAATTAAATGGTTGACAAGGAATGGTTGGCCCAGCTGTTGCTGCATACCATAAAGGATCCCTTTAACTTTAAGGTCCGTCTTCACCTCACGCAGCAGTTAATGAAATAAAATGACTTCATCCACAAAAGAGTTGCACCTTAATGCAGAACAACCCTGGAGACGTCGCAAAGTTCAATCGCCTATGAAATAAACATTGCCGATCATCCGCCATTTTGCCTGCTCGTCTGTGCACGCCTCACGTGGTACATCGTTTCGAGGTCCGCGCAAGTGTTATTTATTACTTACGAAATCTAAAGATTTCGTAAGTATATTGATGACTTCCGTCCTCTGTTTGTGTGTTTGTTTGTTTGTTTGTTTGTTTGTAGGCACGATACCTCGAGAACGGAAGAAGCTACCAATGTCAAATTACACCACGTGATTCAGGAGGGTGATGGCTAGTGCTGATTAGATTTTTGTCAAAATCGGTCAAAGGTCAAGGTCACGGTGAGGTCAAACATTCAATTTTTGATGGTTTGGTACAGAATCATCGTAGAAACTTCTGGTTTGCGTCGCTACCTTCTCTAGAGACAGCTTTTATTAGACAAGGTCAGAGGTCAAGTTGACGATTTCATAAGTACCAGTCTATGACTGCTTGTTTATTTATTAATATTTATTTATTCTTACCAGATTTGCTTTCATTCCCTGTAGAGCACCTCGCAAAATCTCCGAAAATAGACACAGATCTGGCAGACGCTATGGATGGGCAGTCCCTCTGGAGGACAGGGCATGAGGTCTGACAGTGAATGCATTAAATCATTTAGCTCAATGAAGCAAGTTAATTTTGGCACGTTCCTAAATTTTTTGTTCACTCAATATAACTCTCCAAACAGTAGAAAAAAAATATACGTTTAATGCTTTGGAAATTTCACATTTTCTTGTTTATGTATGGAGAAGGAGGGAACATAGCCTTGCTTGCTTAAGGTAAATCGGTAAAATTGGCTTCGTTATAAGACTCATTATTTCTATAAATTATCAGATTTTGACACTTTATTTTGTCTGGATGATATCCGATCCACAAAACTGAAATATTTTGATGATATACTTTAATTAGTCCATGAGTAGATCGTGGAAAATCGTATAATGTAATGCTTGAAATCACTCCAAGCTCATAATTTGAAAACTATAGCATGCCAAAAGTGACGTATACAGCGATTCGTAGCTATGATGAACAGGCATTCGATACAAGTGAGGAAAATGAAAAAAAAAAAAACGTCAAGAAATCGTTGCGGCCTGTTCCAAGTCAAGGCATGGTAAGCAGGCCAAAAAAACCATGGCGGTTTCGGACCCTAGCGAGGTTACCCAGGAAACACCTCAAGACACCAGAGAACAAGGTGGCCAAGGATCGCCTGATGAAGGATATAATTAAATAAGGCCATTAATTATCTTCAAAAGAGGTGTTTTAATTTACCTAAACACCCAATTATCACTCTTGCATTTCCTTGGAGTTTTCTTACTATGCATGCAAAGTTTCAGGCTGCTAGATTTTATAGTTACTAGTGTGTGACCGTACGTGCGTGCGTGGCCGGTACGTGAAAAAAAAAAATAAAAAAACAAACAAAAAAAAACTTTCAAACAACCACACAGGCCGTTCCTTCGCTCTTGCAAACGACGACTGGATTGGGGCATTGTGTTTATCTATAAATGCGCATAAGAAATCGAGAAATTATTAGAATACAGTAAGTCATCACTATCCGGAAGTAGTGCGTGCCCGACGGAATGTTCACATGCATTTCACGAATTATCGCTTGATTGAAGTAACAACTGCTGTATACATTCCAACACACAGAGTTAATTAAAATCCAAATTAAATCAAGTTTACCTCCCTGTCTTTGCTAGCCATGACATTCGCTGCCATTGACCATTGCCACTCCTACGCCACGGTACTAAGGCGCCCTTTCCCCATCGGCCACGCCTACACAGCAACGTGTCCTGTCATTGGTTTGGTAAATAAATGGCCATAACTTGGGAAACATTGTCCGATTAATATCAAACCTTGAAAAGGCACATACTCAGGTCCCCAGCAATATACTGGCAAGTTTCAATTAATCGGACCAGTGGTTGTCGAGAAACAGCGGTCATAGACACAGACACAGAGACACAGACACACAGAACACAAGACACAGACACAGACACACACCTGGAATTATAGATAGATGGAGGACACACACACACACACCTTAGTATAGATTCACTTAAAATTTTGCTCAGATATTCATGGACGCATGGAGAAATGTTACTTTTGGTTTTGGTCAGGATCCGAATCCTAAATGCTGAGAAATTGTGGAATTTTTGGAAAAACAAGTTCACGCCACTCTGGGGGAGAGGGGCGGAGCCTGGAATATGCATGTGTAGTTCTGTGGAGCAACGGGGAAAGAGGGGCAGACACGGCTTCATCTTGAATGTTATATATTGCATTGATGATGCTTTCCAAAGAGAATGGTAAATAATTTTGCAACAAAATCACCTTGAATCCTGAGAAATACTGAAGGCGACTTTTGCATGCGAGACGGAAGTCATTGTTATCCTTTGCATCGAGGGGCTGACTCTGCGAGGGGCTGGGCACTCTTCCCCTCTGATTTCTTTTAGTTAGGGGTCTGGTACCGTGTCGGGCACCTTGGGGTGTCAAGTCAGAGCTGCCGGGGTCTCGCGGTGCCGGGGTCTCGGGTACTCCAGGCCTGACCAAAGAAACAATTATACCCATTTATATGCACAATTCCTTTTGTCCCACTGGACTTTCTCCTGTGGTCATATTGGTAAATCATAAGCACCTCAATAATTCACCTGTCCCACACACATCCTCATTCCACACTCAAGAGCCACAGGTGTCACAGTAATGCCAGCTGCCAGCAAAATTACCCATCCATCACACTTTCCCTGTTACAGCAATCTACGTTAACCCTTTGAACCTAAGCAGCCATTTTACCAGCCGCTATTCAAACCTCCATATACCTAAGCGGCCGGATTTTTCTCCAGGGAACCCAGGGTGGGGGATCCGAAAGTCCAAGGAGCTCAGGGTGCAAAGGGTTAAGAGTTATAAATTAAAGAACGGGCAGTGTCTCCCCGAATGTATGGGTACAGTTAAACTTGCATGCTTGTGGTCCTTGTCTGGAAAGAAAGGAGACTCAGGAGGTGACAAATCCAAACTCCGCTTCGCGACCTGACTCGGAGCCAAGCTACGTCTCTGCAATCACAAGGCATCACGAGTCTTAGTCAAATGAAACAAACCTCTCCGATCAGGGAAGATACACATAAAACAACCAATTATGAATTATTTACAAAGTTCAGATGGTTTAGAAATAAAATCATGATTTCATCATGTGACATGTCAAGGTCGAAAACCAGAGTGTGAAGAGATGGGTGTATGATATCTGTGTTTATACATATAAGAGTGACGATCCAATTATACACACCTCAGGAATGCCAAGCAATGACAACCTAAAAAAATATATTCTAAAGATCCGAGTCACATGCCCCCATGACCGGGGGAGGGAAGAGGGAGGAGCAAAAGTGGACACTCCCACATACATCAGCATCACCACACATGGATACAACCATCCATCCACATGCAAGTTATTCTATCTCCAATACTTCCAGGTACCGATCTGATTTCAATTTAAACTTATCTACTGTTTCTGCTGCCACTACGTTTCCAGAGAGACAATTCCATGCATTAACTACCATGCTGAGTAAAAGACCCCTGCCTTACTACAGTCTTAACTCTCCTATTCTTTAATCTCAAGTTATGCATGACCCCTAATCTTATCACTGCTTATTGTGGTGAAAAGCTATTCTGCACTTATTTTGTCGATATCCTTCATTATCTTTAAACATCTCAAAATCATATCCGCTCGTAATGTATAAAGTCCTGACTCCTTCAGCCGCTCCTCATAGCTATGTCTCGCTAGCCCTGGAAACAATCTTGAAGTCCAATGCGGAACTCTCACTATGGCAGCTATATACTTCCTGAGATGTGGTGACCAACAATATACACAATATTACAATATTCCGGATAAGGCCTCACTAAATTCCGATGCAATGTTAACATTACCTCTTTTGATTTATAATTAATTTTCACAAGCATACAACCTAAAACCTCATTCGCTTTCCCTATAGCCACTTGGCACTGTGCTGTCTGCTTACCCACCTCATTTATAACCACCCCCAGATCCTTCTCCGATCTGACATACTCCAAGACTGTCCCTTGCATCATGTAATCCCTATTTTCAATATTCTTACGCATCCAACACCTTGCACTTGTATCTGACAATCATTTGCTCAACCTAAGAAAGTATAGCATCGAGACTTTTCTGAATCCGATCTCCACCTCTCCCCCCCCTCAACCGCGATGAGAAGCCAGACACATTTGGAGCTGTCATATTCACAATCGCCATCCTTATAGGTTTTCCTTTCAGTGTAAAACCACCAAAATGAGTTGAAAGCATCATCAAATATCAAAAGGTTGGAGCCGATAAGCGTCACAGGCCTCGTGAAGGCCACAGTACGTGTAGGTCTCATGTTTCAGGCCCCTGGTGTCAGCCTATGGGCCAGTGTAACTGGAATCTATCAGAGCTATAGAACCACCCCTCATCTCTGCTGTCTACCTTGCACCCAAGCAAAGCATCATCTGCAAATTTGGAAAGCCTACTCTGAGCCCCACTGCCCAAATCGTTGATGTAAATTATAAACAATAACAGTCCGAGTACTGATCTCTGAGGTACCCCCACGACTTGCATCCTCCCAGGAAGACATTCTCTCATTCACAACTATTCTTTGCTTCCGATCATTAAGCCAGTTTCCAATCCAGTTAGTTACCTGACCAACCACTCCACAGGCCCTTACCTTGGCTAACAATCTCTAATGTGGTACCTTATCAAATGCCTTCTTAAAGTCTAGATATACTACATCCACCACCATTCCCTCATCCACCCAATCAGAAACTGCTTCTTAGAACTCCAATAAATTTGATCAACATGACCTCCCTTGGTAAATCCATGCTGACTTCCTTTATCGAGTTTGAACTTGTTGAAATGGTCCCCCATCTGATCCCTAATTAACATCTCCAACACCTTCCCCACAAGAGAACCAGCAAGTCCATAGTTCCCCAATTCCTCTTTGGTGGTGTTGCTTTCATAAATGGTGGTTTTTACATTTTCTACTCCAATCCTCTGGTACCTTGTCCTGACTCCGATGAGCGATTACAGATATCGGTTAACATCTCGCTACTCTGCTTTACAACCACCCACAATGCTCTTGGATGCATACGATCTGGACCTGGAACTTTATCTTCGCTTCACTGCTTCGTACTTCTTCCACTCCAACTTGGAACTCCTCCAAAAGTCCTTGCTCACCTTGATGGATACTCTCAGCTATTGGTAAATCCCATGAATGTTCTTGTGTAAATGTTGAAGTAAAAATAACACGACCCCATGGCTCTGTGCAATTCCTCAATAGGTTCGTGTTAACTTGATATTTACCTGTAATGTATTTAAGGAATGCCTTGTTTATGTTATGATTGATGATGCTTAATATTCTTTGCCACATCAATCACACACTCTCTTTTAGCTTGACAGGTCGGCCCCTACTGGGCACAGCACACAAAGGTTGGCCCCTACCAGGCACAGCACACAAACGTCGGCCCCTACTGGGCACAGCACATAAAGGTCGCCCCCTACCGGGCACAGCACATAAAGGTCGACCCCTACCGGGCACGGCTCACAAACGTCGGCCCCTACCGGGCACGGCACACCAACGTCGCCCCTAACGGCCACAGCCACACAAACGTCGGCCCTAGCGGGCACAGCACACCAAACGTCGGCCCTACCGGGCACAGCACACAACCGTCGGCCCCTACCGGGCACGGCAACACAACGTCGGCCCCTACCGGGCACGGCACACAAACGTCGCCCCCTACGGCACGGCACACAGTCGGCCCTTCCGGGTACGGCACATATAGGCCGGGCCCCGGCCGCGCCAGGCACACAAACGTCGGCCCCTACCGGGCACGGCACACAAACGTCGCCCCTACCGGGCACGCACAAAGCGTCGGACATACCGAGCACAGCACATTGTCGGCCACTACCGAGCACGGCACATTAGCCGGCACCTACCGGGTACGGCACACAAACGTCGGCCCCTACCGGGCACGGCACACAAACGTTGCCCTACCGGGCACGGCACACAAACGTCGGCCCTACGCGGCACGGCACACAACGTCGCCCCTACCGGGCACGGCACACAAACGTCGGCCCTACCGGCAGGCACACAAACGTCGGCCCCTACCGGGCACGGCAACACAACGTCGCCCTACCGGGCACGGCACACAAACGTCGGCCCCTACCGGGCAAGGCACACAAACGTCGGCCCCTACCGGCACGGCACACAAACGTCGGCCCCTACGCGGGCCAGGCACCAAACGTCGGCCCTACCGGCACGGCACACAAACGTCGGCCCTACCGGGCACGGCACACAAACGTGGCCCCTACCGGGCACGGCACACAAACGCCGGCCCTCCCGGCACGGCACACAACGTCGGCCCTACCGGGCACGGCAACACAAACGTCGGCCCTACCGGCACGGCACATTAAGTCGGCCCTACGGGCACGGCACACAAACGTCGGCCCCTACCGGGCACGGCACACAAACGTCGGCCCCTACGGGCACGGCACAAACGTCGGCCCCTACCGGGCACGGCACACAAGCGTCGGCATACCGGCACGGCCACATTGTCGGCCGTACGAGCACGGCACATTAAGTCGGCCCCTACCGGGCACGGCACACAAACGTCGGCCCCTACGGGCACGGCAACAACCGTCGGCCCTACCGGCACGGCACCAAACGTCGGCCCTACGGCACGGCACACAAAGCGTCGGCACATACCGAGCACGGCACATTAAGTCGGCCACTACCGAGCACGCGCACATTAAGTCGGCACCTACCGGGTACGGCACACAAACGTCGGCCCTACCGGGCACGGCACACAACGTCGGCCCTACCGGGCACGGCACACAAGCGTCGGCACATACCGGCACGGCACATTGTCGGCCCGTACCGAGCACTGCACATTAAGTCGGCCACTACCGAGCACGGCACATTAAGTCGGCCCTACCGGGCACGGCACACAAACGTCGGCCCTACCGGGCACGGCACACAAACATCGGCCCACGGGCACGGCACACAAGCGTCGGCACATACCGAGCACGGCACATTGTCGGCCCGTACCGAGCACTGCACATTAAGTCGGCCCCTACCGGGCACGGCACATTAAGTCGGTTTCCGGATGGATTTACATGTTACTTGAATACGATTTATTCTGCACACACCGTAAATTTGCTCCTCGAAGGTTTCTCATTGACATAAATTTGACAGAGTTGCCGAGTTTCACCACCAATCGATCTCACCATTATTTATCGAGTCACTAGAGATTGAATTTCTCCATCGCGAACAAGACGACACCGTTGTGGTTCTATTTTCACGATGGGCCCACAATCCCCGCATCCACCAACTGTCCAGGTCAACGAACGGCCGTTCGAATATCGCGGTAACGACTGCGCATGCGCAGTGACTCCAGTGGTTGTCGTCGTTGATGCCCTCGTGGTTGTTACGTCATATCCTGAAAGCCCCGAACTCTCGAACACGTGAAAAACACAATGTGGCCGATTGAGCTTCTCAATCAAACAATATTGTTCTTCTGCTTCATCATCTTTCTTTTCTTCTTTTTTCTTTATTGATTAATGTGGCGTTTTCAGATCTGCGAGGCTCTCTCTCTCTCTCTCCACACGGCACGTAGTGAACCGTCCTGGTCCATTCGCACGTACTTTATCATCCAAGAATGTGGGACGCCATGAAAATCTTTTTATAGTCTCTTCAGCCTGTGGACAATTTGGTTATTCTTGTGTCGCAGTGTTCGAGTTTGGCCTTGTTGAGTAGTACTTGGTCTATTGCTCCATAACATCCTCCCTTACATCCCTTCTCTTCCACCTCTCGGTCTCCTTGGTGTGTTTGGTGGTGGTTCATGATTTGTGTGGTAATCCTTTTAGAGTTTGTATTTGTTGGTGGACAGGTTATGATCCAGTAGTGTGAGGTAGTTGGGTTTCTTCAGATTTTTTTTTGGGGGGGGGGGGGGTGAGGTGTTTTGTGTGGTGTGTGTTGTTTGCTTGTGTTTGTGTGTGTGTTGTTGTGTTGTGTGATTTGATGTGTGTGTATTGTGTTGTATTGTGTTGTGTGTGTGTAGTTGTTGTGTTGTGTGTGTTGTTTGTGTAGTGGTTTAGTGTGTGTGTGTTTGTGTGTTGTTTGTTTGTTTGTTGTGTTTGTGTGTGGTGTTTGTTTTGTGTGTGTGTGTTATTTGTGTTAGTGTGTGTGTGTGTGTGTTGTGTGTGTTGTGTGTGTGTTATGATGTGTGTGTTTGTGTGTGTTATGTTTGATGTGTGTGTTTATTTGTGTGTGTCTGTTTTGTTTGGTGTGTGTGTGTTATGTTATGATGTGTAGTGTGTCTAGTGATGTAATGTGTGGATATGTGTGTGTATTTGTGTGTGTATTGAGTGGTGTGTTGTGTGTAGTATGTGTCTTGTCCGAGAAAAAGCCGTACTTAGTTTTTTTTTTCCATTTGAGCTTTTGTCATCAAATTTTCAACAAAGTTTAATTATGAGAATATGGAGAAGTCAAATTAATAATTTGGTCAAAAGGTCAAAGGTCAACGTCACGTAAAATCATCAATTTTCATCCAATTGTCCTGAAATTAGAAGAATTAGCATATTGGGTCAATGAATTGGTTCACCGATCCAAAGCTACGTAGAATAGAGAGAGATTTCATTTAGCTGGGGCATAGTGTACGCTGATACAGTGGCGCCCTGTAAGTTGGAGCAGGAATTTGGATCTATTGATGGCGGTTTAAACAACGACTCCATTGTACTCACGTTTATCAGTGTTTCTAAATGACTTCAAGTTCGTTTATCAAAAGGAAAATCATTTCAGAAGTGGAGTTTACAAGCTCCGAAAGATCGAACGATGTCATGAACGCTAACAGGACGTTCCATAATGATGGTTTCAGAGGAAAACCAAAAGGGACCTGGAATGAGAATTCCATTTTCAGGACAATAAGAAAAGTGTCTCCTCAATTTGTATCATATCAAGAATGAGGAGAAGAACTATTTTCTTTTCAAAGTTTATATAGGTCTTCGGACTGGCAGGACAGCTTGCAGGTATGTGCACTCCAAGCTATCCTGCAGCCCTGGTGTTTGTGGACATTAAAGATCCCATGGTTCTTTCAGCAATGGTAGACGCGAGTCATCACAGCAGCTCAGAAATTCAAATTCCTGCTCTGACTGACTGCCTGCGAAGGAAATGGCAAACCACCCTGGACAGATTAACGTAACAAAACCGTTCAACACAATCAAACGAACCAGCATCTATGCTCGTGCGAGAAGTACTTCAGCAGCACTTTCATTCCGTAAAGGTATGGTGTGTTGTTGATAAAGGTGTTAAGACCTTTTGGTTTTTTCATTGCTTATTCCATAACAGGATCGGACAAAGCTCGTCACAAAACTTTCGCAGTACCGTACTCGCAATATCTTAGAGCAAGAAAAAAAAATAAAATTATGAGTACTAAGCGCAGAACATATTTTAAAGAGCAGACTTTCTAGACGTTCAGCTTCTGATGTCCATGTTTGAGATTTCCGAAGGCAGTTACCACAATTGGTGGTTTTAATTGTTGGAGGGCGGGAGGTGTGGTGCATAGTTTTTTTTTAACTGAACATCACGATGTGTGTTTAAATAGGCACAAAGGGCACTTTAGAAGCACAAAATGAAATATAACCTGACTGTTTTTCTTTGTAAATCACCATGAAGTGAGAAAGTCTGAAATTGGTGAATAATGCCAAATTTTAGAGAAATTATCATATATTAATATATATATATATATATATATATGTATATATGTATCTGACACAAGCACACACACACACACCACACACACACACCACACAGCACACAATCATCTTGTGGATGTCAGGCGAAGGCCTTGGTGAATGTGATAGAAAAAAGGAACCCACTAAAACTTTACGGTCACACAAAGTCAAGATAATATATTAATGCCCATCATGCTTCTGATGTATTACATTGTGCACACTGGCAGCAATTGTGCCGCACTGCTGACACTTCGCATGACAGATTAGAGATGGCACAAACCCAAATTTTTCTTGAGCTGAGAAGTTTAAGCAAATAGAGCCCATAGTTCATGTTCTTGCTCAAACAGTAAATAGTTTCCCAAGATTTTTTGGAAAATTGTGGGAATAGATTTTCAGGATTTCTGCCTTTTCCTGTTTTTTTTTTGTCTTCTCTTGCGGTTTGGGCTTGGGAAGTTTTGGGCTCAAACCATCTCGGCAGTGGCAAGTGGGCAGGTGTGCTCTGTACTCCTTTTCCCAACACAAGGAAAGACGTTTATTGTGTCGCAAACGTGGATGTGTTGAGTGTGTGTGTGTGTGTGTGTGTGTGTGTGTGTGTGTGTGTGTGGGTGTTGTGTGTGGTGTGGTGTGTGTGTGTGTGTGTGTGTGTGGTGTGTGTGAGAAGTCTGCTTCCCTCTGGTGCGCAATGTCTTTATTTTGAATTATGCAAAACTTGTATTTCATGACCTTCAACAGCCGTCCCACAATGAAGATGACTAATTAATAAGAAATGTGTGACAATGGTAAAAGCTAGTTCAAACTTACATGGTGATTGGATGGGAAACACGGCCAGCATTTAAAAAAAACACAAGCTCGAACATGAGGAAGATCCTCGTCCTCTAATGATGACGTCATAAAAACGAATATGACGTCATAGTGATGTATCAGGTTTGCGAAAATTACCTGTGCTAATGCCGCTTGATCACCAGCGAACAAAATTCAAACAGCTTGCCTAGTTTCGGAGATAATGGTAGAGCGATTTCCATTAGTGGCGATATTATGACGGTCAACTTTTTTCGAGGAAGAATTTGAAATCGGAGATGGTTTCCTGCCGGCGCGATTGGGCTTTCTGGCATAATACATGGCAAAGTTTCACAGAAGATGCCCAATGAAAGTCTGGGTTGTGAAACAAAAAATGTCACAAAATAGGAATGACGTCAAAAATTTGATACGAAAATCATAGGATGCATCATATGTACGGTAATTCATTTCTGCTAATGCCCCTGTTCGATTCCCGAGCAAACAGAATTAATAAAGCTGTTGCTAGTTGGAGATTTTTTTTTAGGGCGATTCCATTTACGGAGATATTTGACGTCATAACTTTTTTCTAGGAGGAATTTTCAAAAATCGGAGATGGTACCGTCTGCGCAGGTATTTTTACATTATATGCAACAGTTTTCAGGAAGTTTCGAAATGAAAACTGTAGGCCTGTCGACACAAAAAAAGTCCACAGAACAACAACGACGCGGGGGAGCCGAGAGGGGGAGTAAGACTTGGAGATCCACCACGAGGATCTCAAAAAGTTTTCAATGTGCCCATCTTTCGTTATTTGACGGCTATTGACCGCCGCTCGCAGGGGGTGGGTCCAAAAATGAGCAACTGCTCTGCTACCTTCAAGCCATGTGTTGATCATAACTGCCAAGTTTAGTGAATTTCTGCTGCCCAACCGTTTTTTGGGGAAGGGAAAGAAAAATAAGAAACCCAGAAAAAAACAAGAACCCCCCCCCCCCGGGAAAAAAAGGGGCCCTTTGATTTTACAAAAAATATTTCCCTCGTTTTTGTTTTTTCCGAAAGGTGTGGGGATAATAAAACCGAGGAGAGGGGGGAAAAGGAGGAAAGTCGTGCTCATGGAGGAAGGATGCAAACTGAGAAACATCCGTGACTCGAACGGTTCCGATATTACAGCGACACCAAAACATTGTCAGCCAATCTGTCGGAAAAATTTTTTTTCATTTCCCAAAGAGGTGAACTCTTCAGAATTCAAAACGTTGAAAGATCTCCTTTCCCGAAAATTAAAATCAATGACTCATAAAGTACAAGACCCAGTTATTATACTCCCTCGTTACTTTCCCAAACCTACAGAATGAGCTTGACACTATTTTATTTATTTTGTGTACATACTCTTTAGAGTTTTAGAGCGTTAGTACTGCCAAAGCAGTTTTCTTGGCAAAGGGTTATACTGGGTGGTTTGCCATTGATTCCCAGCATCGTTTGTCCATACTCATACTTTTACATGCTGAGATCAATCAAAGAAAGCATGGACGTACATTTTTAGCCTGTCTAAGAATTTAAATTCCAGATAAGGTATGTCGTCACGCACCGCCTGTCTCCCATTTCGACTTTTCAGCCAAAGCCGCTGGGCCCGATCCGGCTGAAATTTGGCAGAACGTTCCTCTCCTGAACTGGTAAAAGGGATTGCAAAAGCTCGTTCCGGTCTCATCGACTTTAGGTCAAAATGGCCGACTTAGTAAATTTCTTCCAAAAAAACTCTTCTCTGACCACCAGTCAGAATGCCACCAAATTGGTTTTACAAGAATTACGCAGGTAAGCGATCGGAGGTCATGCCGATACGTGACCGGAAGTGTGTCAAAATGGCGGCAATTCCTTCCAAAATCTTCTTCGCAGCTGATCCACTCAAGTCAAAATGCTACCAAATTTGGATGCAACATTAGCCCAAGATAGGGATGTTAATGTAAATTGTGAAGTCAATGTCGATCACGGTGAACCGGAAGTGTGTCAAAAATGGCCGACTTGATGCAGCTTTGGTGAAATATCTCATTAATTCCGTTAAAAATCTTCTTCTCTCTCCAGACCCATCAGTCACAATGTACCAAATTTGGGTTACAAGATTAGGCCAAGCCCACATAAGCTTTGGCAGGTTCTTTTGACCAATGTTTAAAGTCTGCGATGACATCGGCGGGGTTTGAACACTGACCTCCCAAACTCTGAGAGACGTTCTAAACCATTACACCACCGAATATACTGTGATAAAACATGCCTACCTGTACAAAAAAATAATAATTAAATCTTAGTTTTTTAAAGCAACAAAATGGCTACTTTAACAATGACAGCTTTACAATTCAGGGTGGTATATATTTGAGGTGGTACTTGCGGAGCAGGTGGTACTCCTATCACAGGATATACTTATATTTTACTTATAAGGTACTGCTTTCAATATTTGGTTTGCAGAAGTTTAAATGAAGCTTTTCTTCCCCATTAAACGCTCTTCACGGGCGGCATTTTGAGGTACACAGCAACAACTCACTTCTCCGCTTTAAGCATTTCGTGGGCAGCCAAGCACAGGTGGAAGTGTAAAGCACCAGTGCGTTTCGCTCGATGGGCTCGTACAGCGCCTGCGACCACCTTGCCTTCTAATACCTCAGGGCTTCAGCCTAGGGGTCCTGGATAGAAAACTCAACGTGAAATTAAATCAACAAAAAGCAGGTTCAGCCCCCACCCTCCCCAAATCAACCCGCTCCAATCCTCTGACACCTTTCCGCTTACGCCGTGTAGTTGGGAATCTAGGAACTTGAAGGGTTGATAAAATAGTTCGGATGAAGGCTTTCCTGAAACAGCAGCGAGTGCAAGATGAATTGAGAGATGCAAGACGATTGAGAGAACGTAATCAAAACATGCTTGATACAACGAAAAATGTGTTGCAATAAGTCCCGTTGAAGAAAGCTTACGTGAGCCTCGTCGCATCAGGACACCGCTGCTCATTTCCAACAGGAGTCAGGGGCCTTGCGGAATATTGAGAAAGAAACACCTGCTGAGGTGTCACATGTCGTCACATTTCTGCTTGATGCGTTTTGCAACCTGACAAAACAAGGTAAATTTATGAAAACACTGGATGGTTCAGATATCTTTGGTCTTACGTGAAGCTAGGCTTAGGCAATACGGGTTGGGGCAATTTGTGAGTTGACATAGAATTGTTTTTTACGACTTGCATCTTACTTCGGCGCGTAGCAATAATTCCACGGTCCGATAATAAATGGTGACTGTGCAGCTTAAAAATGGAATTACAACCCACCTGTCCAGATGGCGCAATTTATCATTTCCATCACTCTCCAATATACGAAGTAACAACGCCAGTACCGAAAACATAAAACCGGACATTCTTAACTGGGTGATATACAGAATGGCAGAAATGGAGTCGGGTGGAGTGGAGTCCGAGTCACGAGGGGGTCGGGTGCCCGTGGTGGTACAGTCGGTGCTCCAGCCACGTTGTCTACCGGGGTGTACCCAACCGCTGCTGAAGCATAAATGAGCAGGGGCGCTGGTGTGGTGACATGGCACATTTTGCACAAAAGGGCTGAAGAATCCAGTTTCATCTTTCCATCATAGTACCTACTTCCACCAAGTTTGGATATCGAATCCTTTAAAGCATTTCTCAGTTTTTGCAGGAATGAAAACCTATCATGGACGGATGCACTGCTATAATTTTGATGCCTTATCAACCAGCACCCCTTTGGATTTTGTGCTGCATCAATCAAAATTGTGCTGCGTAGCCGCACCTCTTGCCTTCCTTCACCGACAGTGATCTGTCGCACCCGAGTGGTGGAAGCATCAATCTACCCAGGCTTCGTTGGTATAAAGATCGCTGTAGTACCCTTCTTTCTGCTTTGTTGAATGTGTTACAAATGGACTCACAATTTCAAAACTCCGATACGTGATTGTATCTATTTGAAATGAATTTATGCCGTTTATTGGTTTAAGTCATCTTTGCCATTTTGTTTACTTTTCTATTTCTACGTTTTACTTGTACAATTAATGATTGTGAAGCTTAAACCTTGGTTTGGGCATTGGCTGGGTTGGAAGTTTATTGAAAGAATCCTTTATTCATTCATTACAAAGATGAAGGAAGCGATTGCTGGCAAAAAAGATTACGTAACTTTTGAATGACCCCTTTTTGTACGCTGTTTGTCGAGCAATTATTCATGACGAGCAAATACCACCCGTTGCTTTGCTGACGGGAATACTAAAGGGGGGAGGGAGAAAGAGAGGGGGGAAGAGTGAAGAGGTGGAGGGGGAAAGAGAGGAGGGAGGGGGAGCAAGGAGGGGTAGGGAAGGCCAGGACAGTGGAGAGGAAGGGAAGGCAGAAGTACAGTGGAGCGTTAATTAATTCACACTTTCATAAAATGATTCTGATAGATAACAGTGAAGACGGAAACAAAATGATGTCTGAAATTCCGTTTTAACTGCTCATACAATAAACACGGTCTGGAGACAAACTCCCATCAAGACATGAATACTGTCTGGACGCATCTGGAGACAAACCCACTGCTCGGACACGTCTGGAGACAAACTCCCTTGGCAGATATGTCCAACAAGGGACGACAGACAGAGGGGAGAGTGGGAAGAGGAAAGGAGGAAGAGAGATGGGGATAAGGGAGTTAGCAAAGAGAATATGTTATGCTTATTGAACAACACACGCGCGTGTGCATGCACGCACAAGGCAATTTTTCGAGAATCGGCCAGGTTGGAGCGAGTTTTGATTACCGACTACAAGTACGTACTGTATACAACCCAGAACCTGGAGTAGCTTTCACTGAAAACGACGTGAACATTTATATAGACACATTCAGGGAGATGTTCACAAACAATTATTCTTCATAACAGCTTGCATGTGAAAGTTGGGGGAAATTGGCTCGGTAATTCAAAAAACCACGTTAATACGGCAAATGGGCTCGAAATCGGGTGATATTTCACAACCACTCACTCAGGGTGACGGAGCATCGAACCACTCGCTCAGAATGATGTAGCGCAGTAGCTATCGGACATAGTGTGGTGCTCGGCAGGTGGCTTAAGCACTCACACAGCATTCCATTAAATGGTTGACAAGGAATGGTGGCCCCAGCTGTTGCTGCTACCATAAGGATCCCTTTAAATTTAAGGTCCGTCTTCACCTCACGCAGCAGTTATTGAAATAAAATGATTCATCCACAAAAGAGTTGCACCTTAATGCAGAAACGCCTGGAGACGTCGCAAAGTTCAATCGCCCTATGAAATAAAATTGCCGATCATTCCGCCATTTTGCCTGCTCGTCTGTGCAACGCCTCACGTGGTACATCGTTTCGAGGTCCGCGCAGTGTTTATTTATACTTTACGAAATCTACTAAAGATTTCGTAATATATTGATGACTTCCGTCCTCTGTTTGTGTGTTTGTTTGTTTGTTTGTTTGTTTGTAGGCACGCATACTCGAGAAGCGAAGAAGCTACCATGTCAAATTACACCACGTGATTAGGAGGGTGATGGATACGCGCTGATTAGATTTTTGTCAAAATCGGTCAAAGGTCCAAGTCCACGGTGAGGTTTCCCCAACATTCAATTTTTGATGGTTTGGTAACAGAATCATCGTAGAAACTTCTGGTTTGCGTCGGCTACCTTCTCTAGAGACAGCTTTTATTAGACAAGGTCAGAGGTCCAGTTTGAACGATTTCATAAGTACCAGTCTATGACTGCTTGTTTATTTATTAATATTTTTTATTCTACCAGATTTGCTGTTCATTCCCTTAGAGCACCTGCGCAAAATCTCCGAAAATAGACAGCAGATCTGGCAGACGCTATGGATGGGCAGTTCTTGGAAGGACAGGGCATAGGTCTGACAGTGAATGCATTAAATCATTTAGCTCAATGAAGCAAGTTAATTTGGCACGTTCCTAAATTTTTTGTTTCCTCAATATAACTCTCCAAACAGTAGAAAAAAAATATACGTTTAATGCTTTGGAAATTTCAACATTTTCTTGTTTACTGTATGGTAGAGGAGGGACATAGCCTTACTTGCTTAAAGGTAAATCGTAAAATTGGCTTCGTATAGACTCATTATTTCTATAAATTTATCAGATTTTTTGAAGCTTTATTTGTCTGGATGATATCGATCCACCAAAACTGGAAATATTTTGATGATATACTTTAATTAGTCCATGAGTAGATCGTGGAAAAATCGTATAATGTTAATGCTTGAAATCATCCAAGCCATAATTTGAAACTATGCACTGCCAAAAGTGACGTATACAGCGATTCGTAGCTATGATGAAAGGCATCGATACAATGAGGAAATGAAAAAAAAAAATCGTCAAGAAATCGTTGCGGCCTTTTTCCAAGGTCAAGGCATGAGTTCGTCAGGCCAAAAAAACATGGCGTTTCGGGACGCCTAGCGAGGTTCCCAGGAAACACTCTCAAACACAGAAGAACAAGTGGCCAAGTGGATCGCCTGATGGAAGGATATAATTAAATAAGGCCATTAATTATCTTCAAAAGAGGTGTTTTTAATTTACTAAACCAATTATCACTCTTGCATTTCCTTGGAGTTTTCTTACTATGAATGCAAAGTTTCAGGCTGCTAGATTTTCATAGTTACTAGAGTGTGAACTCGTACGTGCGTGCGTGGCCGTACGTGAAAAAAATAATAAAAAAAAACAAAACAAAAAAAAACTTTCAAACAACCACACAGGCCGTTCCTTCGCTCTTGCAAAGACCGACTGGATTGGGGCATTGTGTTTTATCTATAAAATGCGCATAAGAAATCGGAGAAAATTATTAGAATACAGTAAGTCATCCTGAATCGGAAGTAGTGCGTGCCCGTAAGGGAATGTTCACATGCATTTCACGAATTATCGCTTGCATTGAAGTAACACTGCTGTGATACAAGTTGTCCAATCACACAGAGTTTATTAAAATCCAAATTAAAATCAAGTTTACTCCCTAGTCTTTGCTAGCCATGACATTCCGCTGGCCATTGACCATTGCCACTACTCCTACGCCACGGTAGCTAAGGCGCCCTTATCCATCGCCACGCTACACAGCAACGTGTCCTGTGCATTGGTTTGGTAAATAATGGCCATAACTTGGGAAACACTTGTCCCGATTAATATCAACCTTGAAAGGCACATACTCAGGTCCCAGCAATATACCTGGCAAGTTTCAATTAGATCGACAGTGGTTGTCGAGAACAGCGGTCATAGACACAGACAATAATGAACAGAACGACACAGACACAGACACAGAACACACCTGGAATTATAAGATGATGGAGGACACACACACCACCTTAGTATAGATTCACTTAAAATTTTGCTTCAGATATTCATGGATCGCATGGAGAAATGTTACTTTTGGTTTTGGTCAGATCCGAATCTAATGCTGAGAAATTGTGGAATTTTTGGAAAAAACAAGTTCACGCCACTCTGGGCGGAGGGACGGAGCTGGAATATGCATGTGCAGTTCTGTGGAGCAACGGGGAAAGAGGGGCAGACACGGCTTCACTCTTGATGTTATATATTGCATTGATGATGCTTTCCAAAGAGAATGGTGAATAATTTTGCAACAAAATCACCTTGAATGCCCTGAGAAATACTGAAGGCGACTTTTGCAATGCGAGACGGAAGTCATTGTTATCTCTTGCATCGAGGTGGCACTGACTCCTGCCGAGGGGCTTGGGCATACTCTTCCCCTCTGATTTCTTTTAGTTAGGGGTCTGGTACCGTGTCGGCACCTTGGGTGTCAAGTCAGAGCTGCCGGGGTCTCGCGGTGCCGGGGGTCTCGGGTACTTGCCAGGCCTGACCGAAGAAAACAATTAATACCAATTTATATGACAATTCCTTTTTGTCGCCACTGGACTTTCCCTTGGTCATATTGGTAAATCATAAGCACATTCAAATAATTCACCTGTCCACACACATCCTCATTCCACAACTCAGAGCCACAGGTGTCACAGTAATGCCAGCTGCCAGCAAAATTACCCAATCATCACACTTTCCCGTTACAAGCAATCTACGTGTAACCCTTTTGAACCTAAGCAGCCATTTGTCCAGCGCGCTATTGCAGACCTCCATATTACCTATACGGCCGGAATTTTTCTCAGGAACCAGGGTGGGGATCCGAAAGTCCAAAGGACGCTCAGGGTGCAAACGGTTAAGAGTGTATAAATTAAGAACGGGCAGTGTGTCTCCCCGAATGTAATGGGTACAGTTTAAACTTGCAAGATGCTTGTGGTGCCTTGTCTGGAAAGGAAGGAGACTCAGGAGGTGACAGGATCCAAACTCCGCTTCGGCGAGCCTGACTCGGAGCGCAAGCTACTACGTTCTTGCAATCACAAGGCATCAACGAGTCTTAGTTCCAAATGAAACAAACTCTCCGATGCAGGGAAGGATACACATATAAACAACCATTTGAATATGTACAAAGTTCAGATGTTAGAAATAAAATCATGGATTTTCAGTCAATGTGACATGTCAAGGTCAAAACCAGAGGTGTGAAGAGATGGTGTATGTATTCTTGTTTATACAGTAAAGAGTGACGATCCAATTATAGCACTACTCAGGAATGGCCATAGCAATGACACCTAAAAAAGTATATATTCTAAAGATGCCGAGTCCACATGCCCCATGAACCGGGGGAGGGAAGAGGGAGGAGCAAAAGTGGACACTCCACTCACAGCATCACCACACATGGATACAACCATCCATCACATGCAAGTATTCCTATCTCCAATACTTCCAGGTACCGATCTGATTTCATTTAATCTTTATCTACTGTTTCTGCTGCCGACTTACGTTTCCAAGAGAGACAATTCCATGCATATACTACCATGCTGAGTTAAAAGATTTCCCCTGCCTTTACTACAGTCTTACTCTCTATTCTTAAATCTCAAGTTATGCATGACCCCTAATCTTATCACTGCTTATGTGGTGAAAAGCTACTTCTGCACTTATTTGTCGATATCCTTCATTATCTTTAAACATCTCAAAATCAATATCCGCGTCGTAATGTTAAAGTCCCTGACTCCTTCAGCCGCTGCCTCATAGCTATGTCTCGCTAGCCCTGGAACAATCTGAAGTCCAATGCGAACTCCACTATGAGCAGCTATATACTTCCTGGAGATGTGGTGACCAACAATATACACAATATTACAATAATCCGGATAAGGCTCACTAATTCCGTGAATGTTACATACCTCCTTTTGATTTATAATTAATTTTCACAAGCATACACCTAAAACCTCATTCGCTTTCCCTATAGCCACTTGGCAACTGGCTGTCGCTGCTACCACCTCCATTTATAACCAACCCCCAGATCCTTCTCCGATCTGACATACTCCAAGTACTGTGCCCTTGCACATGTAATCCCTATTTTCAAATATTCTTACGCATGCAACACCCTTGCACTTGGTATATGACAATTCATTTGGCTCAACCTAAGAAAGTATAGATCGAGACTTTTCCTGGACTCGATCTCCACCTCTCCCCCCCCTCACCGCGATGAGAAGCCAGACACATTTTGGGAGCGTCATATTCACAATGCGCCATGCACTCCTTAATAGGTTTCCTGTTCGCTGTAAAACCACAAAATGAGTTGAAAAGCATCATCAATATACAAAAGGTGGAGCCGATAAGCGTCACAAGGCCTCGTGAAAGGCCACAGTACGTGTAGGTCTTCATGTTTCAGGCCCCTGTGTCAGCCTACATGGGCCAGTGTAACTGGGAATCTATCAGAGAGCGATAGAACACCCCTCATCTCTGCTGTCCTACCGTGCAGCCCAAGCAATAGCATCATCTGCAATTTGGAAAGCCTACTCTGGAGCGCCACTGCCCAAATCGTTGGATTGTAAATTATAAACAATAACAGTCCGAGTAGCTGATCTCTGAGGTACGCCTCCCACGACTGCATCCTCCCAGAAAGACATTCTCTCATTCACAACTATTCTTTTGCTTCCGACATTAAGCAGTTCCAATCCAGTTGTTACTGACTAACCACTCCACGGCCTTCACCTTGGCTAACATCTCTTAAATGTGGTAGTATCAAAATGCCTTCTTAAAGTCTAGATATACTACAATCCACCACCATTCCCTCACCACCCAATCAGAAACTTGCTTCTAGAACTCCAATAAATTTGATCAACATGACCTTCCCTTGTAAATCCATGCTGACTTCCTTTATCGAGTTTGAACTTGTTAAATGGTCCCCCATCTGATCCCTAATTAACATCTCCAACACCTTCCCCAAAGAGACCAGCAAGTCCATAGTTCCCATTCCTCTTGGTGGTGTGCTTTTCATAAATGGTGGTTTTTACATTTTCTACTCCAATCCTCTGGTACCTTGTCCTGACTCCGATGAGCGATTACAGATAATCGGTTAACATCTCGCTACTCTGCTTTACAACCACCCACAATGCTCTTGGATGCATACGATCTGGACCTGGAACTTTATCTTCGCTTCACTGCTTCGTACTTCTTCACTCCAACTTGGAACTCCTCCAAAAGTCCTTGCTCACCTTGATGGATACTCTCAGCTATTGGTAAATCCCATGAATGTTTCTTGTGTAAATGTTGAAGTAAAATAACACGACCCCATGCTCTGTGCAATTCCTCAATAGGTTCGTGTTAACTTGATATTTACCTGTAAGTATTTAAGGAATGCCTTGTTTATGTTATGATTGATGATGCTTAAATATTCTTTGCCACATCAATCACACACTCTCTTTGCTTGACAGGTCGGGCCCCTACTGGGCACAGCACACAAAGTTGCCCCTACCAGGCACAGCACAAAACGTCGGCCCTATGGCACGCACATAAAGGTCCCGCCTACCGGGCCGACAGTCACGCCACCACCAACACAAGTCGGCCCTACCGGGCACGGCACACAAACGTCGGCCCCTACCGGGCACGGCACATCAAAAGTCGAGCCCCTAACAGGGCACGGCACAGCAAACGTCGGCCTACGGGCAGCACACAAACGTCGCCTACGGGCAAGCACACAAACGTCGCCCCTACCGGCACGGCACACAAAGTCGGCCCCTACCGAGACAGGCACAAAACGTCGGCCCACGGGCACGCACACAAACGTCGGCCCCTACGGGCACGGCACCACAAACGTGGCCTACCGGGCAGCACACAAACGTCGGCCCCTACCGCAGGCACAAACAGTCGGCCCTAGGGCACATAGGGTCGAGCACAAACGTCGGCCCCTACCGGCACGGCACACAAACGTCGGCCCCTACGGGCACAGCGGCACACAAACGTCGGCCCTACCGGGCACGGCACACAAAGTCGGCCCCTACCGGCACGGCACACCATAACGTCGGCCCCTACCGGGCACGGCACACAAACGTCGGCCCCTACCGGGCAACGGCAACACAAACGTCGGCCCTACCGGGCACAGGCACCAAACGTCGGTCCCCTTACCGGGCAGGCACACAAACGTCGGCCCCTACGCGGGCACGGCACACAAACGTCGGCCCTACCGGGCCACGGCACACAAAACGTCGGCCCTACCGGCACGGCACCAAACGTCGGCCCTACCGGGCACGGCACACAAAGTCGGCCCCTACCGGGCAAGGCACCACAAACGTCGGCCCCTACCGGGCCACGGCATCACACACACGTCGGCCCCTAACGGGCACGGCACACAACGTCGGCCCCTACCTGGCACGGGCACACAAGCGTCGGCACTACCGGGCACGGCACATTGTCCCCTACCGAGCACGGGCACATAAAGTCGGCCCCTACCGGGCACGGCACAACAAACGTCGGCCCACCGGACTGGCACACAAACGTCGGCCCTACCGGGCACGGCACACAAAACGTCGGCCCCTACGGGCACGGCACACAAAACGTCGGCCTACCGGGCACGGCACACAAGCGTCGGCACTAGGGCACGGCACTTGTCGCCGTACCGAGCACGCACATTAAGTCGGCCACACCGAGCACGGCACATAAGTCGGCCCTACGGGAGGCACACAAACGTCGGCCCCTACCGGCACGGCACACAAACGTCGGCCCCTACCGGGCACGGCACACAAGCGTCGGGCACATACCGAGCACGGCACAGTGTCGGCCGTACCGAGCCATGCACATTAAGTCGGCCACTACCGAGCACGGCAACATTAAGTCGGCCCGTACCGGGCACGGCACACAAACGTCGGCCCCTACCGGGCACGGCGAACCAAACGTCGGCCCCGATCGGACGCACGGCACCAACGTCGGCCCACTCGGGCACGGCACACAAAGCGTCGGCCCTACCATGGCACACAAAGCCTACGGGCACGGCACACAAATGTCGTGCCCGTACCGAGCACGCACATTAAGTCGGCCCCTACCGGGCACGCACATAAGTCGCCCCGCGAGCACGGCACATTAAGTCGGTTTCCGGATGGATTTACATGTTACTTTTGAATACGATTTATTCTGCACACACCGTAAATTTGCTCCTCGAAGGTTTCTCATTGAACATAAATTTGACAGAGTTGCCGAGTTTCACCACCAATCGATCTCACCATTATTTATCGAGTCACTAGAGATTGAATTTCTCCATCGCGAACAAGACGACACCGTTGTGGTTCTATTTTCACGATGGCCCCCAATCCCCGCATCCACCAACTGTCCAGGTCAACGAACGGCCGTTCGAATATCGCGTAACGACTGCGCATGCGCAGTGACTCCAGTGGTTGTCGTCGTGATGCCCTCGTGGTTTTACGTCATATCCTAAAGCCCGAACTCTCGAACACGTGAAAACACAATGTGCCGATTGAGCTTCTCAATCAAACAATATTGTTCTTCTGCTTCATCATCTTTCTTTTCTTACTTTTTTCTTTATTGATTAATGTGGCGTTTTCAGATCTGCGAGGCTCTCTCTCTCTCTCTCCACACGGCACGTAGTGAACCGTCCTGGTCCATTCGCACGTACTTTATCATCCAAGAATGTGGGACGCCATGAAAATCTTTTTATAGTCTCTTCAGCCTGTGGACAATTTGGTTTTCTTGTGTCGCAGTGTTCGAGTTTGGCCTTGTTGAGTAGTACTTGGTCTATTGCTCCATAACATCTCCCTTACATCCCTTCTCTTCCACCTCCGGTCTCTTGGTGTGTTTGGTGGTGGTTCATTGATTTGTGTGGTGAATCTGTTTAGAGTTGTATGTTGTTGGTGACAGGTATGATCCGTATGTGTGAGTAGTTGGGTTCTTCAGATTTTTTTTGGGGGGGGGGGGGGTGAGGTGTTGTGTGTGTGTGTGTTTGTTTGCGTGTTTGTGTGTGTGTTTGTTGTGTGTGTTGTGTGTGTGTGTGTGTGTGTTTGTTGTTGTGTGGTTGTTGTGTGTGTGTGTGTTTTGTGTTTTGTGTGTGTTGTTGTGTGTTGTTGTTGTTTGCTTGTGTTTGTGTGTGTTTTGTTTGTGTGTGTGTGTGTTTGTTTGTGTGTGTGTGGTGGTGTTTGTGTGTGTGTTGTGTGTGTTGTGTGTGTGTTTGTGTGTGTTTTGTATGTGTGTGTTTATTTGTGTGTGTCTGTTTGTTTGGTGTGTGTGTGTTTGTTTGTGTGTGTGTGTCTGTGTGTATGTGTGTATGTGTGTGTATGTGTGTGTATGAGTTGTGTGTGTTGTGTATGTGTCTGTCCGAGCCGTAATTAGTTTTTTTCCCATTTGAGCTTTTGTCATCATTTTCAACAAAGTTAATTATGAGAATATGGAGAAGTCAATTAATAATTTGGTCAAAAGGTCAAAGGTCAACGTCACGTAAAATCATCAATTTCATCCAATTGTCCTGAATTAGAAGAATTAGCATATTGGTCAATGAATTGGTTTCACCGATCCAAAGCTACGTAGAATAGAAGCCGATTGATTTTCTTCAATGAAAAAGTCAAAGGTCAAGGTCGCCTCGATTCGTAAAACTTTTGTTCAGCTGTTTTCTTCATGTTTAGCACAGAGGAAAAAAAAAGGAATAAAAAGAAAAAAGAAGAAGTCTGAATACAAAGTGGACGTGGACGTGACGGTTGAGATGCTTTCTCGTTTCCTTTTTAGGTCATCTCTTGAGCATGACCTATAATATGGGTGTCGATGTCTTCGATCCGTCCATCCGTCCGTCCACAATGAAGTTGAAGCGGGAGATCTGGTCATTTGTGATCCTGATAGAGGTCGATGAGACGTACACAATGGTATGACTTTCAAGGTCACCGAAGGTCAAGGGAGGTCACGAGGCCTTTGAAGTTGCGAAAATGACGATTTTCAAATTCTATTCCTCCTCGCCATTTCTCTCAAGCGATCTTGAATTTGATTGTGGCATAGAAATCTATGGGACAATATCTAAATTTGGTCAGGCCGGATTTCCGATATTCGCTTTCGTTTTCGTGTCACGTGACTTCAAAGTTGGCAAAAAAATGCGAAAATGACGATTTTCAAAATCTATCTTCCTCCTACATTTCTCAAGTGATCTTGAATTTGATTGTGGCATATAAATCTATGGGACAAATATCTAAATTTGGTCGGCGGATTTTCGAATTTTTGCTTTTTCGCGTCACGTGACTTCAAAGTTTTGCAAAAATGCGAAAATGACGATTTTCAAAATCTATCTCCTCCGCCATTTCTCAGCGATCTTGAATTGATTGTAGCAATATAAATCTATGGGACAATATCTAAATTTGGTTCGGGACGGATTTTCGAATTTCGCTTTCGCGTCACATGACTTCAAAGTTTGCAAAAATGCGAAAATGACGATTTTCAAATTCTATCTCCTCCGCCATTTTCTAAAGTTATCTTGAATTTGATTTAGCATATTAATCTATGGGACAATATCTAAATTTGGTCGGCCGGATTTTCAATATTCGCTTTTTCGTGTCACGTGACTTCAAAGTTGGCAAAAATGCGAAAATGACGATTTTCAAAATCTATCTCCTCCTACATTTCTCAAGCGATCTTGAATTTGATTGTGGCATATGAATGTATGGGACAATATTAAATTTGGTCGGGACGGATTTTCGAATTTCGCTTCGCGTCACGTGACTTCAAAGTTTGCAAAAACTGCCTACCTTCAGGAGGCTATATATTCTCTACTGGGCATGGTAAAGTTAGTGAATGGTGTCATTGCATAGCAGCTGACCTTGTCTTTCATGTCATTCGAAAGAATACCGATATCTTCGAATACGTACACGTCACGTGGCTTTGAATTTTGCGAAACTGCTTCATGTAGTTGCAAAATGCCGATTTTCAAAAATCTATCTCCTCCTACATTTCTTAAGTTATCTTGAATTTGATTGTGGCATATGAATCTATGGGACAATATCTAGATTTGGTCGGGCCGGATTTTCGATATTCGCTTTCGCGTCACGTGACTTCAAAGTTGGCCAAAAATCCCTCCTGACCCGAGAAAACACTACCACCCT
>CM068958.1:62742348-62766222 GCA_035128595.1 Eptatretus atami | reverse complement strand
AAATAGAAGCCGATTGATTTTCTTCAATGAAAAAGTCAAAGGTCAAGGTCGCCTCGAATCGTAAAACTTTTGTTCAGCTGTTTTCTTCATGTTTAGCACAGAGGAAAAAAAAAGGAATAAAAAGAAAAAAGAAGAAGTCTGAATACAAAGTGGACTGGACGTGGACGGTTGAGATGCTTTCTCGTTTCCTTTTTAGGTCATCTCTTGAGCAATGACCTAATAATATGGGTGTCGATGTCTATCGATCCGTCCATCCGTCCGTCCACAATGAAGTTGAAGCGGGAGATCTGGTCATTTGTGATCCTGATAGAGGTCGATGAGACGTACACAATGGTATGACTTTCAAGGTCACCGAAGGTCAAGGATGGTCACGAGCCCTTTGAAGTTGCGAAAATGACGATTTTCAAATTCTATCTCCTCCGCCATTTCTCAAGCGATCTTGAATTTGATTGTGGCATAATGAATCTATGGGACAAATATCTAAATTTGTAAGGCCGGATTTCCGATATTCGCTTCGTTTTCGTGTCACGTGACTTCAAAGTTGGCAAAAAAATGCGAAAATGACGATTTTCAAAATCTATCTCCTCCTACATTTCTCAAGTGATCTTGAATTTGATGTGGCATAATAAATCTATGGGACAATATCTAAATTTGGTCGGGACGGATTTTCGAATTTTGCTTTTCTCGCGTCACGTGACTTCAAAGTTTGTGCAAAAATGCGAAAATGATCGATTTTCAAAATCTATCTCCTCCGCCATTTCTCAAGCGATCTTGAATTTGATTGTAGCATATAAATCTATGGAACAATATCTAAATTTGGTCGGGACGGATTTTTCGAATTTCGCTTTTCGCGTCACATGACTTCAAAGTTTGCAAAAAAATGCGAAAATGACGATTTTCAAATCTATCTCCTCCGCCATTTCTCAAGTTATCTTGAATTTGATTTAGCAATAGAATCTATGGGACAATATCTAAATTTGGTCGGGCCGGATTTTCAATATTCGCTTTTCGTGTCACGTGACTTCAAAGTTGGCAAAAAATGCGAAAATGACGATTTTCAAAATCTATCTCCTCCTACATTTCTCAAGCGATCTGAATTTGATTGTGGCATATGAATGTATGGGACAATATTAAATTTGGTCGGGACGGATTTTCAATTTCGCTTTCGCGTCACGTGACTTCAAAGTTTGCAAAAACTGCCCTACCCTTCAGGAGGCTATATATTCTCTACTGGGCATGGTAAAGTTAGTGAATGGTGTCATTGCATAGCAGCTGACCTTGTCTTTCATGTCATTCGAAAGAATACCGATATCTTCGAATACGTACACGTCACGTGGCTTTGAATTTTGCGAAAACTGTTCATGTAGTTGCAAAATGCCGATTTTCAAAATTCTATCTCCTCCTACATTTCTTAAGTTATCTTGAATTTGATTGTGGCATATGAATCTATGGGACAATATCTAGATTTGGTCGGGCCGGATTTTCGATATTCGCTTTCGCGTCACGTGACTTCAAAGTTGGCCAAAAATCCCTCCTGACCGAGAACACTACACCTTAGTAACAGGAACTCATGCTTGTTTCTCGCAGAGATGACCGTCACTCCGCACGGGGTGTATTTTTATTACACTCCTTTGCTTTTGTTTATCATGCATGATGAGACTCATGGAAGAAGGAGTTGAAAGAGGGGTAAATGGCAACAAACAAGCCTGGTGTTGGCTTAACGGTTAGGTGGCTGGCTTAAGATCCTAGGGTCTTGGTTCAAGCTCCTGTAGGGCTGATGAATTACACCAGGTAGGGTTGACTCAGCCTGTCATCCTTCCAAGGTCAGCAAAATGGGTACCAGTGTACTGGTAACAGGGGCATTGCATCAGCAGCACAGCCCTGCCCCCAGCCAATGATGTTACTCGTCGCCTTGTTGTTGCATATGAAGGTGGAGGAGATGGCAACAGACTGGCAGTGGAGCCTCAGTTCGACACAACAAAAGCAAGGGAATGAATGAACAGTAAGTGATGAGAGGAAACACAGTAAACTGCAATATGATCAGGATTGGATTATGTAGGGTTAATGGGGGTAGAAAAGATTGCAGATATAAATGGGGGATGATATAAAGATAATTGTACATTACCGATTGCTTCGGAGAGAAGAGTGGTTAGGAAGGTCATTCCAAAACGGAGAAAAGAAGATCAAAAGGAGAGGATATGTGTGGAAAAGCTGTATTTTGAGAGTTTAACCAGGAGGGCTTACTAGGAGAGCGTGTACACATCCTGGAGATGTTGGGGAGGGTCAGAGGGTTGAGGGAGCAGAAGCAAAAACAAGTGGCAGAAAAAAAGATTAAATATTTATATTTTGTGGAAATATAATAATAATAATAATAATAATAATAATAGTAGGCTGCCCAATATTGTGTGAAGGTTTAATTCTTGCCTCCACCACCGGAGGTAGATGGAAGTTGTTTTTCACTCCTGTCTGTTTGGCTGTGAGCAGGATATCTCAAACATTTATGGACTGATTCGGACAAACGTTGGTGGACAGGCACATCTTTTCTTTTTTTTTTCCATTTTGGTGAAGATCCAAACCCGGATCTGAATACGGAATTTTAAAGTGATTCTTCACCTATTGAGAGATATGACCAAAAACGATATAATAACATGAATTCTCAAAAGGTTGTGGACGGATTTGGACGAAACTCGGTGGATGAGTTGGTTCGGTGACAAGAACAAGCCGATTCGATTTTGGTTCAGGTCGAATCCAGAACCTGCCCATCTAGTACGATACAAATGTACGATGTTCGGCCTGGCGGAGGTATGCGCTCTGCCCTTCTAGTTAGAATGTGTGTTTCTTTTTTGTAAACTGTATATCAATATTCCAAACGTTCTTATATGGCCTGCGAGTGGTGCGCATCGAGAGAAGATTAAGCGAACTCATCCATATCATAAATTTGTCCCTTGATAGCTACTGGAGATTTTTTTTTGTAAGGGATTTAACTTGTAGTTAAATCGAGTTTGGAGAAATCACAAATTCAATATTAACAGCTTTGTGTGTTTACCACTGAGTTGAACTGTATAAAGCTGGCGAAGATTCTGAAGTCACCTTCTACGACCTGATTGAACTTGCATGTTTGGCCTTGGGTGAGTTTCCATGTTTTATTGCGACTTTGAAATAAAGTTTCTCGCTTGAGCACAGTTTTCCTCTTTTCAGCTCAAGTACAATGTGCAACATCAAGATTCCCATTGCTGGCAACCTCTCAGCTTTTGTGAAAAGGTTGACATATCCAAAGGCTGTCAATAACTGAAAAGGCCGTTTTACGCACGCATCAACATCAAAATGTATCCGATTAATTTATCATTCAAATGTCTTGCCTGTTCTATAAACTATGCACACAATCAAAATTAAATAACCTAGAACTGTCTGAAGAGACCTAAAAATGAGTGTGTATACCCACTTAATTTATGCTACATTGTGTGTATCTGCATGTATGTACATCATATTCTTATTAGTCCAATAAGTTGTGCTTCTGACTCAAATCCTGAAGAGGTGAATGTTTTGTTTGACGAACATTTACTTTTTTTTAACTTGAATACTCCTTGTAAACCAAAGAGTTTATAAAACACCTGCACAGTGATCAGGTACAATATTTGAATCGAAATAAAATAAAGATTGTAAAGGTCGTATAAGAACATTAATTCTGGAAGTTTACCGCTGTTGACGCAATGGCTTTTACACCACCCTATTAACATGTTACATGAGTTATTGCTACATTGTGTCAACAATTGCAACACAAATTGTGTCAACAATTGTCAATTGTTACATTGTCAACACAAACAATGCCTGTTGTTTGTGCCCTTTATGACATCCTTAAAAACAGGAAGTTTCCTGTTTGGAGTGGTTTTTCAATTTGTTTGACTGGCAGACTGGTTCAGAGCCAAAGTACTGTGAAACTGCAGGTTTGTTTCCAACTCTTCTTCAAAATATAATTCAATTGAAATTAAGTTGTTCGTCTTTCATAAACTGACGTTTGTGGACGGACGACGGACGACGGACAGAATTGAACCAATTGCTTAATCCTGCTTTTCACTTCATGCACTTATTTACTTGGTTGCAAGTTCTCTCCTGAATTATTTTGATGAACACAGAAAATTCCCAATTTTTGGACGGAAGGAAGGCCAGACAAATAATACAACAGATCGTGTCAGGCCTGAGTTATATCCCTCTCTCGCGACATTTGTGACAAGAACATCAAGGTAATGTTTAAAACAAAGTTCCATTTTGAGGATAGGACCAGGACGATGCACTCTTTTTATAGCACATTGAGAATCTGCAGTTTAAGGCCATTAACGGGTATCTATGTTGTGTGTACACAAAATTCAGGGGAGAATTTCATCTTTTCCCATGAGCACCAAACATCTCTTCCATTCCCCTTCCTGACACATATCCTCTAAACCTCATTTCCAACTATTTTGTGCATTGTTTTGTGACAGATTTGGTGGCCCTCTTCTACTCAGGGCTGTAATCTACCTCCACCAAAACGGAATGTGATGTCCGGTATGCACTCACACACAGTAAAGAGAGGAGGCTACGACTTAAATTATTAATAATTAAAGTAACAGGAACTCATGCTTGTTTCTCGCAGAGATGACCGTCACTCCCGCACGGGTGTATTTTTATTACACTCCTTTGCTTTTGTTTATCATGCATGATCGAGACTCATGGAAGAAGGAGTTGAAAGAGGGTAAAATGGCAACAAACAAGCCTGGTGTTGGCTTAACGGTTAGGTGGCTGGCTTAAGATCCTAGGGTCTTGGGTTCAAGCTCCTGTAGGGCTGATGAATTAACACCAGGTAGGGTTGACTCAGCCTGTCATCCTTCCAAGGTCAGCAAAATGGGTACCAGTGTACTGGTAACAGGGGCATTGCATCAGCAGCACAGCCCTGCCCCCAGCCAATGATGTTACTCGTCGCCTTGTGTTGCATATGAAGGTGGAGGAGATGGCAACAGACTGGCAGTGGAGCCTCAGTTCGACACAACAAAGCAAGGGAATGAATGAACAGTAAGTGATGAGAGGAAACACAGTAAACTGCAATATGATCAGGATTGGATTATGTAGGGTTAATGGTGGTAGAAAAGATTGCAGATATAAATGGGGGATGATATAAGATAATTGTACATTACCTATTGCTTCGGAGAGAAGAGTGGTCAGGAAGGTCATTCCACAAACGGGAGAAAAGAAGATCAAAAGGAGAGGAAATGTGTGGAAAAGCTGTATTTTGGGAGTTTAACCAGGAGGGCTTTACTAGGAGAGCGTGTACACATCCTGGAGATGTTGGGGAGGGTCAGAGGGTTGAGGGAGCAGAAGAAGCAAAAACAAGTGGCAGAAAAAAAGATTAAATATTTATATTTTGTGGAAGTAATAATAATAATAATAATAATAGTAGGCTGCCCAATATTTGTGAAGGTTTAATTCTTGCCTCCACCACCGGAGATAGATGGAAGTTGTTTTCACTCCTGTCTGTTTGGCTGTGAGCAGGATATCTAAACATTTATGGACGGATTCGGACAAACGTTGGTGGACAGGCACATCTTTTCTTTTTTTCCATTTTGGTGAAGATCCAAATCCGGATCTGAATACTGGAATTTTTAAAGTGATTCTTCATCATTGAGAGATATGACCAAAAACGATATATATAACATGATATCTCAAAAGGTTGTGGACGGATTTGGACGAAACTTGGTGGATGAGTTGGTTCGGTGACAAGAACAAGCCGATTCGATTTTGGTTCAGGTCCGAATCCAGATCCTGCCCATCAGTACGATACAAAATGTAAGATGTTCGGCCTGGCGGAGGTATGCGCTCTGCCCTTCTACAGGGTGCCCCACAGAAAACCAGGAAATTTGAGATTTTCAGGATTTATTTTGCCGCATATCAATAAACTAACATAAAATAAAGTGTATCTTTGTTTTACATTACATCTAAGTTTGCTTTTGTTTTGTTTGAAAAAAAGTGTATCTTTGTTTTACACTACATCTAAGTTTGCTTTTGTTTTGTTTGAAAATAAAGTGTATCTTTGTTTTTACACTACATCTAGTTTGCTTTTGTTTTGTTTTAAATAAACTACCAAATTCCTGGTTTTCTGTGGGGCACCCTGTAGTTAGAATGTGTGTTTCTTTTTTGTAATACTGTATATAATATTCAAACGTTCTTCTATGGCCTGTGAGTGGTGCGCATCGAGAGAAGATTAAGCGAACTCATCCATATCATAAATTTGTCCCTTGATATGCTACTGGAGATTTTTTTGTAAGGGAGTACTTGTAGTTAAATCGAGTTTGGAGAAATCACAATTCAATATTAACAAGCTTTGTGTGTTTACCACTGAGTTGAACTGTATAAAGCTGGCGAAGATTCTGAAGTCACCTTCTACGACCTGATTGAACTTGCATGTTTGGCCTTGGGTGAGTTTCCATGTTTTATTGCGACTTTGAAATAAAGTTTCTCGCTTGAGCACAGTTTTCCTCTTTTCAGCTCAAGTACAATGTGCACATCAGATTCCCATTGCTGGCAACCTCTCAGCTTTTGTGAAAAGGTTGACATATCCAAAGGCTGTCATAAACTGAAAAGGCCGTTTTACCGCACGCATACAACATCAAAATGTATCCGATTAATTTATCATTCAAATGTCTTGCCTGTTCTATAAACTATGCACACAATCAAAATTAAATAACCTAGAACTGTCTGAAGAGACCTAAAAATGAGTGTGTATACCCACTTAATTTATGCTACATTGTGTGTATCTGCATGTATGTACATCATATTCTTATTAGTCCAATAAGTTGTGCTTCTGACTCAAATCCTGAAGAGGTGAATGTTTTGTTTGACGAACATTTACTTTTTTTTAAACTTGAATACTCCTTGTAAACCAAAGAGTTTATAAAACACCTGCACAGTGATCAGGTACATAATTGAATCGAAATAAAATAAAGATTGTAAAGGTCGTATCAGAACATTAATTCTGGAAGTTTACCGCTGTTGACGCAATGGCTTTTACACCACCCTATTTAACATGTTACATGAGTTAATTGCTACATTGTGTCAACAATTGTCAATTGTTACATTGTCAACACAAACAATGCCTGTTGTTTGTGCCCTTTATGACATCCTTAAAAACAGGAAGTTTCCTGTTTGGAGTGGTTTTCAATTTGTTTGACTGGCAGACTGGTTCAGAGCCAAAGTACTGTGAAACTGCAGGTTTGTTTTCCAACTCTTCTTCAAAATATAACATTCAATTGAAATTAAGTTGTTCGTCTTTCATAAACTGACGTTTGTGGACGGACGGACAGAATTGAACCAATTGCTTAATCCTGCTTTTCACTTCATGCACTTATTTACTTTGTTGCAAGTTCTCTCCTGAATTTATTTTGATGAACACAGAAAATTCCCAATTTTTGGACGGAAGGAAAGGCCAGACAAATAATACAACAGATCGTGTCAGGCCTGAGTTATATCCACTCTCGCGACATTTGTGACAAGAACATCAAGGTAATGTTTAAAACAAAGTTCCCATTTTGAGGATAGGACCAGGACGATGCACTCTTTTTATAGCACATTGAGAATCTGCAGTTTAAGGCCATTAACGGGTATCTATGTTGTGTGTACACAAAATCAGGGGAGAATTTCATCTTTCCCATGAGCACCAAACATCTCTTCCATTCCCCTTCCTGACACATATCCTCTAAACCTCATTTCCAACTATTTTGTGCATTTGTTTGTGACAGATTTGGTGGCCCTCTTCTACTCCAAGGTATTTGTATGAGGCTTGGTTGTCTAGTTCCTGTATTGTTGTGTTTAGGTCGATTTTTTTGATGTCCGTTTTTGTTGGTTTATGCTGTACAAATGTGCATTTGGCAAACTTATCAGGGATAAATTGCATTTGAATGTTGGTGGAGTACCGTTTCACCAATTTCAGTTGTTCTGCCAATTTTTCTTAGTTCAGTGCTCAAAGCTTTAAGTCACCCATGTACAGTAGATGTGTCACCTTCCCTGTTTCTTTGGACATTCTTGTATTGGATGTTAGAGTGTATCCATGTCCTTGCTCATTAATGAGGATGCTCAGTGGGTCGGCGCATCTTTAAAGACTGCCTCCAAAGAGGTCGGTGCATCTTTAAGGACCACGATAGCCAGTCACTCCAGAATTTTCCGTGGGATCCCATGCCCAGAGTCATGTATAATAGTCCTGAGAGCTCTTTCACGCTTCTGTGGGTGGTGGTGCATGGCCGTTCTTAGTTGGTGGAGCGATCCATCTTGTTGATTCCAATAATGAGCGAGACTCCGACATGATAATCAGTTCCGTGACCTGGCCGACTGCCTGGTGTGGCCGGTAGACTAACTTCTTCAAGGGACGAGTGGCTGCAAGCTATGTGAGATGGAGCAATAACAGTTCTGGGATGCCCTTCAAAGTCCGGAGCCGCACGCTCACGACACTGGATGGACCAGCATGTACCTTGCCCTTCGCTGACAGGCTCAGGTAGACTGCGTCTCCATCTGTGATGGGGACTGGGGCTTGAGACAGCGTCCCGTGAACGAGGAATTTCCAGCAATCACGAGTCAACAGCTCGCATTGATGAAGTCCCTGCCGGCCTGCCCTCTGTGCACACCGCCCGTTGCTACTACCGATCAGATGATTTGGTGATATCCTCGGATCAGCCCCTGCACGGGTTGTCATTGCAACACACGTCATTGCAACACGTTGTCGTGTCGGCTCATGGCGGTGAACCCAAGAGCTGAGCAAACTTGACTGTCTGGAGGAAGTAAAAGTCATAACAAGGTTCGGGTAAATGATTGTTGATGCAAGACATAATGTTGTTTAGGCCCAGAGAGTTCTGTTCGAAGGTTTCCTGGGAGCGACCCAGCTAGACATTCCTCATATCTAAGATGGTGTATTCTTGCCTTCGTAAAGCCAGGACCGTGAGAGAGGGAGATAGAGAGAGACAGAGACAGAAACACAGAGACAGAGACAGAGATAGACAAGAGGGAGTGAGCCGGTCCTTGAGGACCGATCGATGCTCTGACCTGACCGTGACAGTGATGCCCTGACGAATCCGGGCAGCAGGTAAGAGTGGGGAAGATTTGACCCTCGACTTGGATTGAGGGGTACAACCACCGCAGATTTCTGAGGTGTTGTTTTAAAGGTGGAGGTGGCATGTTTGAAAAAATGTTGTTACAGTAAGTTGCTGATTTGACCTTTTTGTATCTCAGAGGGGGTTAGTGATTGGCCAAGCGGTAACATTGTTGTTCTAGGGTTCGAGGACCATCGGTGAAGTTGGTGTTAGAAGTCGGGTGGCCATTTATCCGGTTTCATGGAGAACAGTCCGGTTTTCTGCCCCTCTGTCCTCCATTGATATGAAACCAGATTCATTTATGTCGTCTACTTTCTTCTTGAACCACCCAACCTTTCGACCCACAATTTCACTTTTGATTGGTGGTCTTCATTGATTAATATATTTGTCATTTAATTCATCCCACGTTTGCATTGGTCCTGCGAATGGCAACAAAGATCCTATTTGTCACGTTTCCTAATGGTATCTTTACATTACGGCTGTTGCTTGACGCTGTAAAACATTTGTCTGTGCGAAGAATTTGACCTTGTGGAAACTGTTATGCGCTCTCCTGAAATGAAAGACCGCCAGACGAGTGAGGAGAGGTATCTGAAACTTTTCAGCAAATCTCAGATACACTTCAAGAACATGAAGATAATCATATCCTACATATTCTCAATATCAGGTGGCAATGCTCACACAGAATGGGTTTTTTTTTTCAATGATGACCACCTGTTGGAGAAACGAGAGGAAGAAACTGGAAGTGGACAATGTGAAAGCAGGGCTCCAGATCTGCATTAATTTTTCAGAAGATGCAAAGACATGTGCATTCACTTCCTGGGAACAAAAAACTTCCGAATGATGCCAGGAAAGGACAGAAATATAAACACTAGTCGATCCGAGAATTGTGAGTACGGTACACATTTAAGGTAATATTTACAACTGTGGATATCACATGAATTAGCACTAAATTTAGTAAAAAGAAATAAAAATTATTGTGCTCTAAATGCAACTGTCCTCTATTCTTGAGGTCCCTCGATGGCCACCCGAGTTGGAAGGGAAGTATTTTTGTTTCAGAGTGGAGATGATCTATGTTGGTGAGTTGGGTGAAGCCTGTGATGATTCTGATTGCTTTATTTTGTGTTGTTTGATGGTTTAACACACTTGTTTTGGATACTGTGAGTGCTCAACTTGGGCAAAGCATAGTTATTATTACTGGTTTGGATAAACTGTTTGTAAGTTGTAGTCAGGAATTATTTTTGTTGACTACAACTTCGTATTGGTTAATCCTTTTAGTGCGTTGAGTTTTTGCTTGACTTCAGTTATAGTTTGTTTGATGTTATTAGTGAAGGTCATGTCAGGGTGAAGTGTGATTCCAAGTATTTTGGTGCATTTATTTAATGGGAGTTGTTGGTTGTACATTGTGATTGTTGGGTGGTAGTTGGATTCACGTTTGTACGGGGTTAGTGAAGTGATTGCTGGTTTAGTTGGTGAGACATTGATTCTGTTAAGTGTGAGCCAGTGTTGGAATTGTGCTTTGTATTGTTGGAGTAAAAGCTTGGTGTTGGCTTCACGGTTAAAGCGGCTGAAATAAGATCTTAGGTTTCCTGAGTTTGAGCTCCTGTCCATCCATTGAAATAACACCAGGTGGGTTGACATCCTGTCGTCCTTCCGAGGTCGGAAAAATGAGTACCAGCTTCCTGGGATGATTGAGCCATTTCAGTATCCTGCATCGGAGTGGTGACCCGTCCAGGATCGTGCCCAATAGCCCAGGAGACCGCTTTAGCAGCATTGATGGTCTGTATAGAGTATGGTCCCAATGGATGGATGGATCCAAAGTTTGCCGTTGCTCATATTTGTCGTGAGAATCTTTCAGATCAGTGTGTGTCGAGGTAAAGTGTCAAAAGTTTTAACAATGTCGATGGTAGTCCACTTCTTTGTTCATATGCAGCACGAGGCTGCGGGATAGCATTATTGGCTGAGGGCGCAGTTGTGCCGCTGATGCAATGTCCTCTGACGGTGAGGGCAGGAATTTGTGATCTGTTCAGGGTGTCGGCAATAGCTCACCTATTCTTCACGAGGGACACCATGGGATCTTTAACGTCCACCAATGAATGATGGCAGGTGGGATGACGGTTTAAAGCTGGGTCACGATTTAACCCCTGGCTAGACAGCTTCGAGGCAAGTGTGCGTACCTTGAAGCTATCCTGTCAGCCCATCAATGGTGGTGAGTAAGGTGCATTTGGCAGGTTTGGGGTAGTTAAATCTGTCTATAAGGTGTAAGATAGGTAGTTGTGGAGTGAAGAGGTCTGAACCCATGTTGGTAGTGAGCTAGAGGAATATGAGGGTTAATCGCTTGAGTACTTTGGCCATACAACAAAGTAACGATATAGGGTGATACGAGGCAGCATCATTGGGATTCTTGTTGGGTTTTAGAATGGGAATGATTGTGGCCCGTTTCCAGATCCCGAGATAATATTGTGAAGCCATAAATCATTCAATATGCTTGTTCGTGTTTGTCTCTACTTTTGGATACGAGATCTGAGCCTGTTGCGGACGTTTTAAAAAAAAAAATTCTCGTGGTGTAAAATTTTCTCAAGTAAAATAAGGAACGTCTTCACCGTTTACGTTAATTTTGTGTGTTTGTTTGATTTTACGTCTGTTGTCTCCGCAAGTGGGTCAATAGGTCACGTGTGGGCGTCTTTTTACGAAGTGTGTCTCTTGTGTGGGTGAGACGCTTCATTTCTGGGGAAATGTTGGGGTTGAACTATTTTATGTAACCTTATGGTATGTGTCTGTTACTACACAATGTTGTTAAAATGTTTGATAGCTGCATCAAGAGTGTGAAATTCTAAGTCCAGTTGGCCGTTCTAGTTCATGAAAGTTTTCTGTTTAATTATGGGATCTAGTTATGCTTTTATGTCACTGATGCATGATGCGAATAGGCAGGTGGTCAGATGTCAGTTCGTATGATGTGTTCCAGGTCGAAACCTTGGCCAGTTTAGGTGAAGTGAAGATTACCTCTAGGGTGGTTGTGGTTTGTTCATAAGATTGTGGTGTTTGTGTGGGTTGTTGGTAATAATTTGCTCTGGCTAACTGTTGAAGTTGATGATGAATTTGCTGCCCACGTTGGTTTTCCAAAAGATTGTCAGGCATGTTATGAGGCGCCGACTGGCGGACATCCGCGCACCCTACAAATCCGAGGAGCCAGGCCTACCCAAGCCCCCCCACGTCCCCTTGAAAGGTGTGTAGTGGATTGTGATGTTGAGAAAACATTGCAGGAATCATCTGCTGGGGAAATTTTACTTTATGCAGCCACTAAGTCTCAAAGCAAGGAATCAATGAAACCTGTAAAGAGCAATATTGCTATTTAATGTTTTAGAAGGGACTCGTCCCCAAAGACACATCTTGAAATTATTGCAAAGGCCTAATCCATTTTTAAATCGCTGACAGCCGAGCCTCTGTCAAGCGGCTCAATGCAGCACGTCCTCTTGAGGAGGGATTTCTGTTAATAACCCGTTGGCGTCAAACCGCAAAGTCGTCAACCCCAGATCTCCGACAAGTATATAAGCAGTTGTAGTGGTCGTGGAGAAGCATAAAGAGCAGGCATTTGTTGACTTACAGGGTCAGAATGGTTTCATCGATGGAATATGACGTCTGTTTTTCTTATGTGAACAAATGACTTCCAAGGATATGCGTGGAAAATCTTGACCCGGGTCTCAAAAAGTGTGCATGTTCAGCGTGATGATGTCATTGTTGGCCAAAGTTGAAATAGGCATTTTATAGTACTGTTTTGTAAGCTTGTTCCAAAGTGGTCTTTTCCATGTTTGAAATAGAAAATCCTCCAACAACCTTCTCGGAATCCAACAAGTTTTTATTCTGAAAAAACACTGATTTCTCTCTCTAATTGACAATGAATACACCCCTGACGTCATACAATCTTAATTAGGTGTGATACTTGCTTTGATTCGTGTCAAAGAAACTGATGGTGATTCATTTTTTAATTGGACAGTTGGACTGGTAAGAATCAAATTTGTTGCATATGTTATTTTTGTTTACACGGGGTTCGAAGCTCATGGAAGTTCATGGAATTTCCCCAGCAGATGATATTCGTAACGTGGGGGCAAGTGGTCAACAGACACAAAATGGGAAGAAGGTAAAACACTGGGACAAGAGGATACTGTTGCATCACAGCTCAAGAGGAGGAATTGCGAGCGAACAGTAGAAACAAGGTCTCAGCAGGTGTTATAAAGCTCAGAGGTAGAAATGAGAGAGACCATGAGGTAGTGGGTCGCCATTAGACTTGCAATCCAATAGGCAAGAGCTGGACATGACAGACTGAGGAAGACAGTTCCACAGTCGAGAAAAGAGGGTGTGAAAGAATGGAAATGATGGTGAAATTTAAACCTAGGGAGGGTAACTTGTTAAGGTAAGGTCAGATCAGGTCAGGTCAGATCAGGTCAGGTATGGGAGCATGCGCCAGAGCAGCGCGTCGCTGTGTCCACTTTCCACCGGTACTCCAGGGGCCTCCGTCTGGCCATCCCCCTGGCAGATGCCTGGCTCATCCCCATCTCCTTGAGATGCTGATCAACCTGCTGCTGATCAACCATACATGCTTGAGATGCTGATCAACCATACAGCCTCAGCTGATGCTCATGGACTATGCAGGTAACAAATCTCATTTCAGCAACCGCTGTCTCTCTCAGCATCCACTCGATGGACACAAAATCCAACCAGCGATAGCCAAGGAATCTCCAAAGAGACCTGGTACCAAAATAATTGGCTCCATCTCAGATCCCTGGTCAGAGTCCATGTCTCACATCTGGAGAGCAAGACTGGAAGCATCAAGGACCTGAAGACTCGGACTTTCGTCGTCCTGCACAGGTACCGACAGCACCACACCCCATGTTCCAGTGAATCCATGACTCCTCAGGCCCGACTCAGCGGCAGGTTAAAAGTGCCCGTCGAGCAGAACCGAGTCAATGTAAACGCACACACAGTGCTTGTGCAAAAGGCCTCATTTAGCATTCATACGTCATTTCAAAAGTCCCGTATTGGGTGCAGTTTGCATCGAGTTGCTGCAGCTTCGGTTTGTTCCACTTTCAAAGGTCCATTTCTTTAAAAGGGAGATGAGCAATTCCACTTTCGTCAAAATCTTTTGGACATCTTCGGGAAGTTTCAAGAGTAACACAATGATGGTGTCAGGAGTGAGGACAGTGAAACGGAATGATGACACCGATGACAGCGAGCGTGCAGCAAGCTGCAGAAGCAGTAAATCTGATTGACCAGATCGCATACCACATATTAGACATGAAAATGGTATTGGTTCAGACAGCTTATTGGCTTGGCTGGATGAAAGTGGAATAACCAGATTTGGTGGTGTAATGGTTAGTGTGTCTGTTTTGAGTCTGGGAGGTTGGTGGTTCAAACCCCAGCTGAGTCATACCAAGGATTTTAAAATGGTACTTCTTGATGGGCTTTGACTTTTATGGGCATAATGATGTCCTCCTGCATTGATGTTGCTTGGAAATGAACATTGATAAAAAGTGGAAGATGGGAAAGAAGAGGAGATCAATAGGAGAGATCACAAGATGGACCAGCATGCCCAGTGTAGGATATTGAAGATTAACTGAGTTCTGTATGCTACTGTAGAGCAGAAAAGGGGTTGATCTAGAGCTGGGGTGCTCTGAACTTGTGGCCCAATCAGCTGTGCATCCTGAGTGGCATTGCACTCGGCTTCTTTTTGTTTTGCTGCTGTTAACTGTAACGGGAATTTGATTTTAAAAGTAAAATATCTCCAATTATTTTGGCAAATTTGGTCTCGATAGATATTTTGATCTCGGTAGAATATGGTTCCAGAAAATTTGGTTTCGATAGACATTTGCCATAGTGTTGTCATGCAAAGCCTTATAATTGATGTTTATCAATAATGTATAGTGGGCTGGAAGAATGTCCTGGAGGGATGCACACTTGCCTCTGAGCCACTGAGCCGCGTAGCCTGAGTTCGAATTTCATCGCAGCTACAAACTGTCATACTGGTGTCTCACAGGCAGGGCGAGGCATCAATGTGTGCACCGTCCTTATGATGGACATTAAACTTGGAGTCCCGTCTGCTGGTATTACTTGGTGGATGTTAAAGATCCCACGGTGTCCTTCGTGGATAGTAGGCGAGCTATCACCAGCACCCTGAACAAATTACAGATTCCTGCTCAAACCAATGGGGGCACTGCATCAGCGGCACAGCTGCCTCCGCACGCCCCACTCAGCCAATGATGCTCCTCACAGCCATGTGCTGCATACAAAATAAGATGTATATTGGACAACATCTTGTTGTGGAAGTATCTTATGAGGGTGCAAATCACCACTTAGCTAAACACTTAATAATATAATAATACCATTCCTTTCGTGCCGTAAAGGTGTATAGGGCTACCGAGGCAGTTTCATTGGCAAGGAGTACATTCCTGGATGGGTCACCACTCTGATGCAGGTTACCCCGAATGGTTATTACCCCAGTACACTGGTACTCATTTCGCCAACCTCGGAAGGATGACAGTCTGAGTCAACCCCACCTGGCGTTAATTCATCAGTCATCAGGGGCTTGAATTCAGGACTCCAAGGTCCCAAGCCAGCCACCTTAACCACGAAGCCAACACCTGGACAGCCACACACATAGAGGGCCACAAATGCAGCAAGCAATGGTGAAATAGGATGAGAACACCATAATCTAAAGGAGGTGATCAATTCCGAAGTTTTACGATGATCAGCCTAAAGTTTATATGGAGCAGCAAATGGCAGACTGACTCAATAAGTGCCATAAATCAACAGGAGGGAATAGTGGATCATGTAAGAATCTCGTGTTACAGATGCCATATTACCTTGATGCGTATATTCCTTGAGAGGTGTAGTTTGCTCATTGTGAGCTTCTGGCAAAAGGATGTAGTTGAAACTGTTGTACGATGGACCAGACTACCAGCAATGATCTTGAAGGTGCAACCTATGCTCACAAACTAACTTATCTTTGTTTAGGAATGCCAAGCACTGATCTGAGTATCACTGATAGGTTTGTCCTAGTGTATCTAAAGGAAGCAAAGAAAGCTAATGTAAAGTGGACCACCGGGGCAAAGTGCACCACCACTTCTGTAGCTTATGTACATGTAGCTTTGTGGTGTTTAGAGGACAAGTCTCCATCAAGCACCTCTCAGTTTTAAAGCAAAAGGTCGAAAATGGAAGATAAAAGCCATCCTTCTTCAACTACCAACATATTCTGCTTCAAAGGAGTTATAACTCTGTTAAACATAGTTCTCTTCTGCTGTTGGAACCTACTTTCAGTATTTGTTTGTGTCCTATAGAAATGTTAAATAGTGGATTTTGAAAGGTCCATGACCGAAATTAAATGCAAAAATTTCATAGTTTGTTGCTGCAGGAGAAATTTGTTAGGTGGGATATTGATACCACAAATCAAGTATGGCCTAAAGATTGGTATGACTGCCACCATTGATCTACCAATGTCTTCATTCATTGTTTTGAAATGGGGCAAAAGTGAACCGTTGGTGGTCCCACTTTGCCCTAGTGTGAATTAATTTTTGGCACAGTCACATTGGTTTGCTTCATTTCAGATGCCACTAAAATGTAAGACCTGTTACTGGGAAAAAATATAAATTAGGTGGTGTCGATACCAGCCTAGCTGTACACTCAGGGAGTGAGGAGGGGGAGAGTGTTTATGGGATATTCATCACAGCCATTTTAGATGCTGAATTCCAAATAATATACAACAACACACCAAGAGGAAGATCAAAATTAAAAAAAAAATTATTGCACTATTACTTCCTCCTCCTCCTCTCTTCCTTCTTTTTAACCAAACTGTCTGGGGTACGTATTAGGTACGGGCCATGCCAGGAAACAAACTCTCCTCATGCATGGATGTGCAGCACGTTATATGCTGTGTGTACATGTATGCGTGTATTGCTACGCTGCGCGCACGCTGCCGTAGTGGTATCTGCTATCGGACAATTGTTGACGGATGGACGGATGCACACACGCACACACGCAGGCATGCCGAGACTGAACAACTTAAATATTATAGATATTGGGTACAGAAGGATGACAGAAGGAGTGGCTAAATGTCCGCACTTGCGATCTTTGTTCTCATTGTTGGACAATGATTTTTAGCTTATTTGGAATTTACATTCCAGATAAGGTATTGTCACCGCACACCGTCCATCCGTCCATCTCATTTTTCGACTTCTTTGGCCAAACAGCTTGGCCGATCCGGCTGAAATTTGGCAGCAACGTTCCTCTCCTGATTGGTAACAGGAATTGCAAACTTAATTCTGGTCACATGACTTTACGTAGGTCAAAATGGCTGACATAATAAATTTCTTCAAAAATCTTCTTCTCCACACCCACCAGTCAGAATGCTACCAAATTTGGGTGACAACATTAGGCCAGGTGGTCTGACTGGTGGGTCTGGAGAGTAAGGTTTTTGATGGAATTTACACAATTTTCCCAAACATTTATGAAGTCCGCCATTTTGACACACTTCCATTCATGTGATCGGCATGTCCTCTGCAATTTAACATCCCGACCCTGTCCTAATGTTGTAGCCCAAATTCAGCAGCCTTCTGACTGGTGGGTCTGGAGAAGAAGATTTTTCAAAGGAATTTACACGATTTTCCCCAAAATTGACGAAGTCGGCCATTTTGACACACTTTCGGTCATGTGATTGGCATGACTTGCACAATTTAATTTCCTGATGCTGGCTTAATGTTGTAACCCAAATTTTGTGGTATTCTGATTGGTAGGTCTGGAAAAGAAAATTTTGGAAGGAATTTGCACGACCGCCATTTTGACACACTTCCGGTCATGTGATTGGCATGGCATCCACAATTTAACATCAGACCCTGTGCTAAAGTTGTAACCAAGATTTGGTAGCATTCTGACTGGTATGTCTGGAGAAGAAGATTTTTAGAGGAATTAATGCGATTTTTACCAAAAGTTGATGAAGTCAGCCATTTTGACACACTTCTGGTCAAGTGATTGGCATGACTTGTGCAATTTAACATCCATGCCCTGGCCTAATAGGAGGAGGAGATTGGGACCATACTCTGTGCAGAGCGTTGGTGCTGCTTAAGCAGTCTCCTTGGCTATTGGGCACAATCCTGGAAGGGTCGCCACTCCGACACAGTTTACCAGCAAGCTGGCACTCATTTTGCCGACTTCGGAAGGACGACAGGTCAAGTTAACCCCACCTGGTATTAATTCAACAGCTGAGCGGGATTTGAACTCAGGACGCTGGGATCCCAAGCCACCATCCTAACCACTAAGCCAACACCAGGTTCAAACGTCCAGAACAAAAACGCATCCAGAACAATAACGATGGAAGGAACCAAGCAAGGAAGCACAGTGAGTTCATTCGCATACGCGTGCCATTTTCATTCTAAACTGCGCGCCAAAATCCAACTTCCAGCTCACCTCAGACCTTCATTCTACTCACCACAACGTTACAACGCTCACTACAACCACTCCACACGTCTCCTAAAAATGCCCACAACAACTTACGTTCACGTCTTCACGACAAACACCACAGTTACGAACAACTTCTCCCTCTTCGCCGCAATGCCACATTTACAATCACTTCTACCAATGCCACCACATTTCTCTCACTTTTCTCATTCTTTGGACGTTGAGGGACCGAGAGTCAGGTTGTTTCGGGGCATAACTCGAAGCGCGAACGTGCGCTGGAGTTTGTTCGAGGACGTACAAAGTAGCACTTGGATTTCCCTAAATTACCATGCTTGAATGGAAGCCAGCGTACGTTCAGGGCCATAGAGTGCCTTCAAAAACCCTGGCCCCATGTTAATATCAGAGCTCCGATGTGTGGCAAAATCAAGGAGCGAATGGGGCCATTTTCGATTTTGAGGCCTGGCAGGGCATGGCTATGGCACGGGATGACCACCGTGTGCCAATAGGGAAGCTTGAAATCACTAACAGCCTCGTTTGATCCGATTCTGAGCTACTCCCTCACTTGGAGCCCATAAAAAGGAGCAACTCAGTTTAGATTAAGCCATATTTCAGTGGAGCCAGACGTCGCCGGACACGGGAGATTTCAGCAGAGGTGGTCAGACAAGAGCCCTCCAGCGCTGAGCTAAAAACGTCACGAGGCAGCGTGGCTGAGCATGGAACCGGAACAAAGCGAGTGACTACTACTACTACGGGCCGAGACCATTCCCATTTCATCAACGCTCAGTTCGGCTGCATTCAGCAGCCAACAGTTACACTTACAGATTCTTACACCACTCCGTTGGGATCTTTCTCTTATGCATCTTTCTCTACCATCTATCTCTCATGTACTGTGGACACACAAGAGCAATCGGCACAGGCAAGTTCCGAAGAACAGTACTTCTCAGAGCGAAACCACCATTCTTTCAGAGCGAACCTTACCGACTCACATCTCACACTTTCCTCAAACACCACGCTGCATTACATTCGCACCTCTCACTCCCACACTCTAGACACCTTCAGTTTTCTTCCCTCCTTCCCCCTTCCAAAGCATTTAGGTCGCGCCGGTCTGCCGACCGCACCAGGTATTAAGAGGTCACTAATCCGCAACTGCCTCTTATCTCTCTGGGCTATCTCTAATTTTCCTCGTGTGTGTGTGTGTGTGTGTGTGTGTGTGTGTGTGTGTGTGTGTGTGTGTGTGTGTGTGTGTGTGTGTGTGTGTGATGGTGCCTATCCTCGCGTAATTTAAGATAGTATAAGTTTATTCGGGTTAATTCTGCATTGTCATCTTATTTTGTGATTATTGCATGTCTTTTGTCGCACCCATTAATTTCTTGCTTTCCCCTGCTGTACATTTGTTAATAAATCCCATTCTGTGCCACATAACGTTCCTCACTTTGTGAGAATAAATATGCCAATTATAAATGACACCCAGCACGTTTTTGTTTTTTCCTCCATTGGTCGAGCATGGTCCGCACCTTCGCATAGCCAGGACATTATACCCTAAAATCTGCTTATTCGCCGATGTGTACTTGGCAAGTCCACTTGGTTGCACCTGATATGGTAAGTTAAGAAAGTACGCATTGAGGGTGCGATTCCCTGAAAAGGTGATCACGTGCTCCTAGTAAAACGGTTGTCAGACGGAGGACACTGGGTCATGTGGTCAAATTATTGGCATTCGCCGTCAATTGCAACTAGCAAACCACTCCGCCGTTGTAGATGATTGATTGGCGTGACGTCAGAGAGAGGATGAGGGAGTGAGGATCATGGTCAGAGAGTCTTGCGTGGTGCGACATAAGGCAGAGAGTTAGGTTTGGAGCGGGACACGAAGGAGGACGGGACAGAAGCGAGAGAGGCAGGAGATGGCAGGAGGAAGAGAAGGGAATTATGGCTGGCTTTCCTTCGACGCGGTGAAGAAGACTGCACAATTATTTTGTTCATGCTGAGGCGAATAGCCTCGCATGGTGGAGCAAGACGCTGGCCATTGACCTTTGGCTGGGTCATACGGGACCAGCACCGAAGCCTCATGTTGTGCCATTGGGGGAAGAGATTGCACCATTTTGCAGAGCAGTGGCATCGGCGAGGACGATCAACAAAAGAAGTTGCACGGCAGTTTCTGAGCCCTGGTGTTGAGCATAGCCACCTGAATTGCCTCCTGTACGTTGCCTGCCCAGAGAGCGACTGGGCACCATTTTGGGCGCATTTTCCCATGCAGTGGCGAAGTGGTTTAGTGACCGTCAAGCTTCCGAAACTCATCCCTGGGCACACAGACAATTGCCAGGATAAAGGAGGGATTTTTCTTTGTTTTATCTGTCCCCTATTCTGTGTCAAAGTCTGTGTGGAGGCACCTCGAAATTAGATTTAATTTTACCTCACATTCCATTTTTATTATTACCCTTTGAATTGTAAATATTTGATTTATTTTCTTTAAACCCTCCGTATTTATTTAAGTTGCTTGTGTTGTCTATTTGTCGTGGGTTCGAGATAAACCCCCATGTGTTGTGCTTCCATCTGCTCCGTCCTTGCTGCCCTTTCCTTCCCGCATGCGCCATTATCTCCGAGAATCTCGACTGTACGCCTCCAAGGAAAATCATTTGTCTATTCGTCCAGGTCGGGGCTAACCCACTGGACGCCACAGTAATATACGTCTTGCTTCTGTGTGCCAAGCAGATAGATCATCAGCAGAAATGGAGAAAACTACGAAATGTTGAAATTATGTTTAATCTCTGTGACCATGGTGCATAGTTTGACAGCAACAAACAACTTTTGCATTTTAATGCCTGTTATTTGAAGACGCATGCTCCGCCAGGCATGCAGTCATAGTGGGCACAAATGTTCAGGGCGAGAGAAAGTGTGCGATGCATTACGATACACATACGAAATTACTAACTCTGGCCAATCTTTGCTTCCCCTCCCCTCCCTCAAACCCCAAGTCCTCACACTCCTCCCCCCCAACCCTAAGGCATCGATCCCCTCCCTGCACTCAAGCTTTCAAACCTCTCCATCCCCCCACTCCCACCTAAAGTCCTAAATCCCCTCCCCCCATCTCCCTTACAAAGTTGTTCCATCTTTACTCTCGCCCTCCTCCCGCTCATAAAAGCAAACAGGCATTCCCATGTCAAAACAGCGGAATATGTAAAGTTTTCTGCTCCCCTATCACGTTATCACCAACTTCACAGAAACCCGTCAGAGGCCATTCAAAAAATTGTCACATTTTTTGCCCAAATCTGACCCCCCCCTCACCCCACTGTAATGTTCCGTAACGCTTCAACAAACTTAGAAAATTGCGAATTTTGACATAAAAAATTTCTTCTCCGAGGGTTTGTCGAATCTGGCAGGGGTTTCGGTATTTGGTTAGCCCAATGGCAACTCGCATAGCCCCACGGAGCTCGATTTTTCATTTTCGTCCAAGGTCAAGGTCACAAGGTCACGAACTTAGAAAATTTCGAATTTTGACATAAAAATCATACGACCGCCCAAACTTTGAGAGCGAGGATGACAATATTTTTTATGCATAATCTTGAGGTCATTCCCCACTAAAGTCTTGAAACCATTTTGCTCTATCGTCGAACACCTTGCCCGTGGCGCCCCTTCAAGTTTGTTTTTACGCTGATTTCATCAAAGTATGGATAATCCGAGGAGTGTGAAATGCCATATAGCCTATATGACGTTATATTGTTCCTGGAATGTTCCAGAGGAAGTTTTGCACCAAAGGTCATAATCCTTGACCTTTGACGGTCACAAAGGTCAAATTTTCAAAGTTGTGGGAATCGAACCGGTTTTCGACCTTCTTCGACGAACTAACTCCAATAAGCTATAACACGTATCCTGTTTCCTTATTTTAATGCCACAACATTGTTTTGTGACCTTTAAAGGTTATGCAAAGGTCAAATTTGAAAGTTGTTGAACGAAACCGGGTTTTCGACATTTGTGCAGCTAATAACCTGTCACTCGTACCACATCATGTTGATCATTTTTATAACTTGGTCAAACATTATCACATTGTCTCATCCTTGACTTCTGAAACAATCTACATCGTCAAATACCGCTCGTGAACCATCGTCGTCTTCAACTTGTCACAGCTTCAAAGTAAATTGCTCAACTAATTCATGCTCAATGGAGAGGATGTTAGATTACTGAGCCTAGAATGGCTCATTGTGGATACTAGTACGTACCCGTAAAAAAAAAAACACAATAAAAAAAAAAAAATAATAATAATAAATAAATAAACCACACAGGCCGTTTCTTTCGCTCTCATGTGCCCGTACGTGCGTGACCCGGAAGTTCGATATTATTCGCAGTTACGATTATTCGCAATTTATTTTTAATACCCAATTATTCAATTAGCGCCAAGGTATTTTACCTTTTCGCAATGTCGTGGCAAGGAAAAACAAAAAAGAGAAGAGAAGAGAGAGGAAAAATGTACTTCCTGGTTCGGAGCATACCAGCACTCTGATGTTCCCGAAATTTATACACCGTCTAATATGAAAACGATCATAACTTGGGCCATTGTGTTTATCTATAAATGCGCATAAGAAATCGAGAAATTATTAGAATACACGAAGTCATCACTCTCCGGAAGCCCGTACGTTGTAACCGTAATGGGGAACGCGGCTGAGGTTCCCTTCCCCATCGGCCACGCCACGCAACAACGTGTCTTGTCATTGGTTGGTAAATAAATGGCCATAACTTGGGAAGCACTTGTCCGATTAATATCAAACCTTGAAAAGGCACATCCTCAGGTCCCAGCAATATACCTGGCAAGTTTCAATTAGATCGGACCAGTGGTTGTCGAGAAACAGCGGTCACACACACACACACACACACACACACACACACACACACACACACACACACACACACACCACACACACACACACACACACACACACACACACACACACACACAGATTGCTGGAATTATCGATAGATGAGGTTGGTCTTTATCAGTTTCAGTTTGGAGAAGCTCCTCCTCTCACATGCTGCAATGCTCACACACATGGTAATAACCATCCTCGGTTTGAGGAGAAGTTTTGGGAATGATTCCTCAAATTCCCACCCATAACAATTACCTTTGGAGTTTCTTTTACAATTAAATTACCCTTTGGAACTACCCTTTAGAATTACCCTTCAAAATTACCCTTTAGAATTACCCTTCAAAATTACCCTTTAGAATTACCTTAAGAACACTCTAGAACAACCCTTTGGAATTACCTTTAGAACACTCTTGAATATCCCTTTAGAACACTCCAGAATTACCCTTCAGAATTACCCTTTAGAATCACCCTTT
>CM068958.1:62717265-62729148 GCA_035128595.1 Eptatretus atami | reverse complement strand
CACCTCCTTCAAATTCCCTGCTTTCCTTCCTAAAAGTCCCTGTAATGTCCATCCTGTATTCCCCGTGTTCCCCGCCCCATCCCTTTCCCTTCCACAGATCTCCAAATGTCACTGTTCCCCACTGTTTTGTCCTTCCCTCTCCCACCCCTCTTGTCTCATGCCTCCTTGTGTGCTTTTGTGTTCGCTCTCATACGAGTCCGACAATGTATACAAAAAACAAACAAAAAGAGGTACCATAGGTTCTTGTAGATTGGTTTCAAATTGTCACCATTAGTTGGAGAGGGTTTCAATGCATCGTCAGTGAGTGAGTTTGAAGGTGCCCATGCTGGCTTTTTCAAACATTACTATCTCTATCTCTATCTCTATCTCTATCTCTATCTCTCTCTCTCTCTCTCTCTCTCTCTCTCTCTCTCTTCTCTCTTCCTCTTCTTCTCTCTCCCTCTCTCTCTTCTCTCTCTCTCTCTCTCTCTCTCTCTCCCCTTGTCGGTGAACCTGGAACATAGAGGAGACGTTTGTCCTAAAATACTGCTGTTTTTGATATCATGATGTATGGTCGTCAAACAGTGCAGCTCGATACTTCTACAATTTGCACATGGAAGTAATCATCACTAATACTCAAGGCTACCTTAGTATACACATCTGTTAAATAATTGGCAAGTTATTGTGGGTGCTCACTGCTTACCTTGAGTAACACTTTTGATGATAACTGAGACCAGGTTTCAGATTAGATTCCTCATTTATGGTGGGGATCTGAGCAGCAATTTTCTGCTCTCGACCATCTAAAAATATTGCTTTTGTGTTCAGTGTCGAGGCTCATGGAGAAGCCAGAACACAGAACAGATCAGGATGCAACAAATGAAATAATAGTAATAATAATACCATTCCTTTCACACCCTAAAGGTGCATAGGGCTGTCGAGGCAGTCTCATTGGCAAGTACAGTTCTGGATGGGTCGCCACTCCGCTACAGGTTACCCCGAATGGTTATTAACCCAGTACAGTGGTACTCATTTCAACAACCTTGGAAGGATGACAGGCTGAGTCAACCCCATCTGGTGTTAATTCAATGGAAAAAAAAAACAGGGCTCAAACTCAGGACCTAAGCTCCCAAGCCAGCCACCTTAACCGCTAAGCAACACCAGGTTTACAATAAATGAAATGAACAGTAAAAAGAGAAGAGAGAGAGGAGAGAGAGAGAGGGAGAGGAGAGAGGAGAGAGGAGAGAGGAGAAGGAGAGAGGAGAAGGGAGGGGAGAAGGAGAGAGGAGAGAGGAGAGAGGAGAAGGAGAGAGGGAGAGGAGAAGAAGAGGAGAAGGAGAGAGGAGAAGGAGGAGAGAGGAATACAACAACAGCAGGTTTGATGACAAAATTTAGGGAGACTTGGAAATAAAGGATAGGGGGGAAGAATGAGGGAAAGGAAATTCTACTATATTTTAACACAATGAAGAAATTTTTGGAAAATAATTGCAGAAAATTGTGCAACAGGGATGACCTTTTCAACCGGCACGACATGCAAACAACATTGCATGGGCACTGCCATATTGGATTGGCAGGTGAGAGACCAGTCTGACTGACCCCATCAACGTTGTTGATTGGCTGCTTGTGACTTCCTCCCATCGTGACACCTATTGAAGGAATACCATATCATGGCAATTCAACTTATTTTTGGGCGTTCTATAATTAATGTGCAAAGAAAAACGCTGGAACATTGCCGATTTCTAATAACCATATCATCATGTACTTCTGGCATTAATATCAGGTTGTTTAAAACATTTGTGGCTGGCATGATGGTCTTGATCTAGATTCTAGAGGTACGCACAGTCGCCTCTAACCTGTCTATCCTGGGTTCAAATCTCGACCCAGCTATAAACTAGCAACCATGGCAGAGATGGCAGAGTGATTCATCAATGTGTGTGCCATCCCTTGGATGGATGTGAAACTGGTTGTTCCACCTGCTGCCATTAGTTGGTGGCCGTTAAAGATTTCACGCTGTCCTTTGCGAAGAGTAGGCGAGCCATCAATGGCATCATGAACAAATTACAAATTCCTACCCTAACTATTGCTGGGAAAGGGACGGCAAACTGCCCAGCATGACCCCAGGCCCAGAAACTGCTTTGGCAGAACTAACACCCTGTAACACAGGAGGATGTTTGTCCTAAAATGTCTGCCATTTTTGATGTCATGAAATAAGTCTGTCGGTACATCGGTTCAGGTAAAAATTGCAATGGAATGACACGTTATAGATTTTGGCCCACGATATGTGGTATTGTCTTTTTCTGCTCAACGTAGTGTTTCTGTCCATCGTTCTCAAATTTCCCCCAGAATGAAAGCATCGAGAACAAATATTGATGTTACCAGCTTAAGAGACCATAACTCAGAACAACATGCATGGGCGGACAACGTGAACCGGACCAGACCTTGGAATGACGCGAGCTGGGAATGGAGGCGATTCCATCTGCTTAAGGATGTGTGTGTGGCGATAATTAAGTGGAGTAATCCCATTAGCTATCACCCATCATCTTCTGTTATTGTCTGCAATTTGTCATGGAAAGGTGTTGTGGAATCTCAATACAGAGTGTCCTGGAGTTGAGAGACATTGACAATGATCCAGAGATGTGAGTGTGCGGGAGATGCTGGTGAGGAGCCAAAAATGTAGTCCAGAAGTCAGGAGATGGAGTTTGAGGACCAGAGAGGGCTGATCAAGCCTCTTTGGGTGGTCGGTGGATAGCAAGCTGTTCAACTCTAGGGCCGCAGTTCCCATACTGCCTACTGTCTTGACCCGATGGTGTGGCCCTGCACCTCCAAGCGAGTGCAACTTTGGTGGGCAAACCCGTTGCTTCCATTCGGTGCTCCAAAACCATGAGATTGAACCTTTTGTGATTTCCCATGTAATCTCACTCTTCCTGCCCATAAACTCTGTTCCCTGAACAAATGGAAGAACTTCTTACTCTAGTGGAGAAAGGCCAAGGTGGAAATCCCAATAATCTCCCCCTCTTGTAGTCGTCTTCCCTCTGTCTGTGATTTTGTGTTTCAACTTCATATTTAAGGCTTCCTTGGAATTCTCTGTATATATATTAATTATTTATACAGCCTAATTACAGTGTACAATCCATCCATTTGGATCATACTCTGTGCAGAGCATTGGTGCTGCCAAAGCAGTCTCTTTGGCTATTGGACAAAGCCTCGTGTTGGCTTAGTGGTTAGGGTGGCGGCTTGGGATCCTAGGGTCCTGAGTTCAAGCCCCGTTGGGCCGCTGAATTAATACACCAGGAGGTTGACTCAGCCTGTCATCCTTCCGAGGTCGGCAAAATGAGTACCAGTGTACTGGAAAGGGGGACACTGCATCAGCGGCATAGCCGTGTCCCAACCAATGATGCAACCAGCAGCCACAGGCTGCACTCGATAGAGAGAGGCTATTGGACACAATCCTGGATGGGTCGCCACTCCAACACAGGATACCAGCAAGCCGACACTCATTTTTGCCGACCTCGGAAGGATGACAGGCTGAGTCAACCCCACCTGGTATTAATTCAACAGCCAAGCGGGATTTGAACTCAGGACTCTAGGATCCCAAGCCCACCACTCTTGCCATTAAGCCAACACCAGGCATAATTACAGCGTAAGATCACTATAATTGGTTGAATTTATGACTGTTGAATTCCTTCGACATATCTATATCGATTCTATTGCCTGGAGCATTGCCCCTGTACAGAATGAATTTAAATTGTGGATAATAAATTGAAAGTTTATCTTTTGTCCTTCAACCTTTCCTTTTTATGCATTTTCTTGGATGTTTCATTCCCGCATGTATTGTTGAGTAGATCACCTTCATGGGGTTAATCATTTGGCAACGTTACACTTAATAATTAATTGTAAGCTTGCCCCTGTCGGATATAGGAATAGGGTGAGGATTATACCTGTTGAAGGGTTTGTTTCTATAATCAGTGCCCCCAATTGTTAATGGTACCCCCGAGTTTCTTAGACCCCTAGGAGTAATAATCCACCATTTCGGTTTTCTTTTATCTTCTTTTCTTCTTCTTCTTCCTTTTCTGCCTTTATATTACAAAGATCTGATCTCAGACCCGGCTGGGACTTTCGGAATTGTGCATCAATAATGTGAATAAAAAGAATGTGGGGGCGGACATAGTTTTTTTTGACCTTGACCTGCTTTTTCGCATTGTGACCTAATTACCAAGAAAACATTTTTGATCGCAACTTGAATAATTTTCCTCCTATTTCCATGATGCTGAGTTTTATGCATAGATTATAGATGGGGACACATTTTCTTTATTTACACTCTATCCCTAAATGTTGAAGGTCAAGGTCATATGGTGGTTTGAAAAAAAATATGGCCATCATTGGATTGAGGGCTAAGGGTAAGTCGCGGGTGATCACCAAGGGTGAGCCTCCTCTGGCGGGAGAAGCTCACCCTTTGCGATCACAGATATCGAGTTTAAATTGCACCTTCAGTTATTTTTGCAACTAAATTTCAGCAAGGAGTCGGTTCGTGGCCATTGCATATGATGGTTCCACCATCTCTCTCTCACACACACACACACCCTAAACTGCTGCTCGGTGGAGTGCAAGCAGGAGGTGAGGAAAACAACGATTTTGTCTGCATTTCCATTGTGGATGTTAAAATCCCTCAGCATCTCTCAAAAATAGCCAGCTATTGTATGCCGACCGGTATCTTGGCGGAATTCCCACTTTGTTTTCGCTGTATGCCTACCCACTCTTGCAACACCAAACTGGACCGATCCAAACGGTCCACAAGGGCATGATGACAAGGCCATGCAATGTGGTTGAAAGGTCAAGTCAACCAGTTATGGCCTGTCCCATGGTGAGTCGGACATCAATAGCGCAATTATCCACAGTCACTCCGCACATTTTGTCCACTCCTCATGTCCACTGGGGTTTCACGAACCGAAGGCCCCGAGGGTTTGAGATGCAGGAGTCGCTCGACCTTCACCCGGCGCTGAGCAAATACACCCGGTGTGACCTTCAATCAGACCTCTACAAAATCAAAATGTGTAAATAAATGCAAATGCCAATTCATTAAAAGCAAACCCATCGCTATGTCATCCGCCCTTCCCCAGTCCCTCTCCCACCACACACGAACCTCAGTGTGAAGACCAGGATGCCTCCCAAAAACATCGGGTTCCATTGATCTCTGCATGGCGTGGTCCCCCTTCTATGCACAAATGAACCACGACGATACTTCACTCATACATTAATCACCGGGATAGCAAGAGCATTCAAAGTCTCAACTTTAATTAGCGAGCGTGTGTGCATGGTACCTAGCCCTTTCAAGGAAAACACGATACCACATTGTGAAGGTGCCCCCAACTGCCCCACCATAGCGGTGTTGTCGTTTGGTGACTAATTCTATTCATCCATTTCCCTGATTAAGGATCGTTCTGGAAGCTAAATGGGCCCGAAGAGTTGGTCAAAGATCATAAATGTTTCCCAGGACAGGATCCCATCAAATGTTTCGCGATGGTGTCACGCATTACATCGAAGATCAGTTGGACCACACATCGAGGTTCGAGGCCTGAGCAGCATGAAGCCAGAGCGGTAATTCCCAAAGAACTTTCACCACCACTAGAGGGAAGCGGTTTTACTCACGGATAATTTCCCTGGGGTGGGGGGACATGGACGTTCTATAATTCTGATGTCCCAAAATGTGTTACAGAGTGTTGGTGCTGTCAAAGCAGTTTCTAGGCAGAGATTATACTGGGTGGTTTGCCATTGCCTTCCCAGCAGGAGTTAGAGCATGAATTTGTAATTTGTTCATGGTGCCCGTGATAGCTCACCAAATCTTCATGGACACCATGGGATGTTTAACATCCACAAGCTAATGCTGGCAGATGGGATGCCGGTTTATTTAGCTGGGTCGGGATTCAAACCCAGGCTAGACAGCTTGGAGGCAAGCGTGCGTACCTCTAGGTCGAGGCCATTCCTATGATATAATAGGCCCTACGATATACAACAATATAATTACCGAATGTAAAGGCCATGTTAACCCAAGCGAGCAATTCTTGGAAGCCACTTTAAATTAAAGGCAACACTCAAGACTCAACTGTATTGGGTTAACCAGGTGAAAATTGTTGTCTCGATCGGGCCTCGCGGTGCACCTGAACAAGGTGGCACACACCTGGAACTTATCCATCACAGTGGATGCACACTCATGCATGATGTTATCATTTTCCTCCTCTTCAGACCTGGTTGTGAAAAGTAATTATTCTTCGAAGACCGTGAAAGTCTCCCGATTGCATCTGCAAGACTTCAGAAAATGAACCCCGGTCTTCAAAGCAATCACTGAAAAGAAAAGAGCTCCTCTTGATGATGACCCGTTCTTGGCCAAACCCCATGGAGGACCATATCCGGCTATCACGTTTAATGGCGACGTGAAGGCACTGAATTATTTAACACGTAACGAGATGCAGCGCTGCCCCGCACATCACTTAGTCGGCTCGGTGGCCAAAAAGCAATCAATGGTAGCATTGATCAGAGCCAAACTAATTTCCAGTAAATTGGGTTGGCCTCATCAATTCATCTTCATTTAGCAGCAGCCAAGAATGGCAGGACGAGGGTTCCGCGTTGGTGATCATTACACAGGATGCTCTCCAGATGGCCCTCAACATGCCGTCTATTTATATTAACACCGCTCGCAGTCCATATCATTACACTTTATTATATTCAGCTCCATCTCCCTTTTTACGGCCTTCCTCCATTGCAAAAAGGCCTTCACTCCTCGAAATAATGATGCCTCGAGCACTGAAGCATATACACTGGCAATGCTGTGAACCCCACATGATGGTTCTGGTACCCGCTTCCCCTCCAGCTCTTTACAGATTGTCGCTTGTCCTTAACATCTCTGATAGATTATTCCTACAGAAGGCAGGAAGAATTATGCTCTTTCGGGATGTAAGTTTAAGGAAAGACAGAGAAAATGGATAAAGTACATGGAGTATGTAACTACATATGTATAAGAACAGAATATGTGGACAGAAGGTATAATGTTTGACCACCTTCCCCCTTTTCTACAGGAATTAAGTCTGATGGAAGAGTTTCCCTTTCAAAGGAATGAGAAGTTAGGTGGTCTTACAGCCCACCTATGATGACATTGGAGTGGTATTCCAGAACCTGGGTGGTCTTGTGGACCAGCTGTGATGACTCTGGACTGGGTCTAGCCGTGATGCCACTGGACTGGTATTTGAGAAGGTGAGTGCGTCTTATGACGTAGCTGTGATGATATTGGACCAGTATTCCAGAATTGGGATGGTCTTATGGTGGAGCTGTGATGATATTGTTGCGAATTTGGAAGCTTACTGCACACAACAGCCAGGTCCTATAGATCAGCTATATCGGTAAAGCCTTCACATTTGGCTCGGCGGCCGTAGGGTCTACAAAATCTACGGCCACTAGCAATTATAGGGCGGCCGCAGTATTTCACGGTCACACAATGTAGCAGCACATATGTTTTATTTTTCGGGGAGCCGCACGGCGTATTTAGAAATTGTGGAGACCGAAAACGTGGGGGTGCCGTACGGTCTTTGATTTGATGTCGCACAGTGACCTTAGGGCGTTCCTGCGGCGGCCATAGAATTTTCAAGGCAGAGCAAGGTAGCCTCAAGGTGCCCGCAAGGCAACCGCAGGGGGGCCCTAAGGCGAACGTGCGGCCAGACGGATGGTAACGAGTGGGTATATATACCAGTTCTTTTTTACTGAAATAAAAATATACCAGTTTGGAATATACCAGTATATATAACTGAATATACTATAACTATAATATATATATAACTGATATATACCAGTTCGGAGTATAGGCAAAACCTATACTCCGATCTCTAGCGGTAGCACACGGTGGACGCACGGTCGACGCAGACTGCCACGGAGGCCGTACGTAGGATGCACGGCGGGCATAGGGGAACCGTGCGTCGACCTTGCGTTGCCCAGCGGTAGTCACACAGATCGCAAGCCACCGTACATTGAACACAGGACACTTGGACGACCCTACGGCGACCGTGGAATAGTGCGGCGCCGTAATTTTTTGGGGGTTGGCAAAATTCATTTTTCATTGATAAGAGCCTACGGCAGCCGCACGAATAATGCAAGCCCACGCGTACGCCCTACGTACAGTCGACGTGGAACACATCTACGTCATGGCTACGGCTTGTCGAATTGCTACGGCCAACTAGAAAGAAAAAGTTATAACTCCGCGCTTTAATTCCACGGCGACCCCTACGGCCTGTAAAAGATAGCCATACGGCGTAGGGCCACCCTGAGGCCACCTCAGAAACTCTGCGGCCGCCGCACGTTTCTGTCAATTCAGGGGGGGTACGGCCGCCGTATCCTAGCCATAGAGCAAATGTGACTTAGGCTTAAGTATGTGTTTCTAGTTAGGTCCGTCCGATGTTTAATGGGTGATTAATTGTACGTGCGCTGTGAGTTATTTTATAGTTAGTTTTTTTCATTTTTAAACTTCAACAACAACAACGCCCATCTTCGCTTCTTCACCATCGGCCTTTCCCACGCGCATGCGTGTCAAGCACAGCCGTGGCGGAGTCCAATGTGCCAGGCGGGGTTTCTTTGGACGTTGGCATCTTGGATTTCGCTCCAAATACGGGCATGGCGCCCCTCTCAGCCAATCGGAGGGGTGCGAGCACGTCTGCCGCCTCTCGGCCAATGGGGAGCCAACGCAACATATTGCTGCTCGACTTTCTGGTCGAGGGGTGGAGACATGAGCACCCCCCCCCCGACCAATCTCGGACGTCCGGGAGATCGCCGACACGCCTGTCCAATGAGGAGGGGAATGACACGAGACGGATCCCTCCACCTGTCAAGGAAAAGGGATAATTGTGTGGGGCGACCCGCTGAGAGAGTCTTCCCGCCGTGAATCGTCTGCCTGCGAGCCGGAGGAGAATCGCTTGCCTGCTGCCGAGCTGACTTGCTTTGCCTGCCTCGTCGCCTGTTTTGCCGGTGGAATGCCAACCTGACGCTACCCTCCATACCTGGTGCTTGGAGCGGCATCGTGTTGCGGGTTTGAGTCCCACCGGGCCAGATGTCGAGAACCGCACGAAGCGGAAAGGTCCAAGCCAGATCCTTACCTCCAGCTCACCTTCCTCCGAGCTGGGGGTATCAATAAAGGCCACGGCCACCATTTTTTTTGGGGGGTGTGTGTCTGTGTGTGGGCCGTCTTTTAAGTAGAAACGTTTAAGTGCCGTGTGTGTAAATTGCATTCTTTTATTCGGTTAACTCTGCCTTCTTGCGTGCTCCCTTCCCCATTATAAACAAATATCACTTTTGTTAAATGTTCCAGCTCGTTTCTGTGTTTCTTTCATTGGCTTGGCACGTGTATGTTGAGAAATAGGAGGCTGTTAAATTGTTCATTTGGACCGACGGGCCTTGGTAATCTCCGCTCGGGTACACACGGTTCGGGCTCGGTAACGGCTTGTTCCGCTCGAGGTCCGTCGAGGGTGTGAATTCCCTGGTAGCTTTGCCTCGCGTGGGGGTAATTAGGTATATTGAGGTTAGGCAATTGACCCTACCCCACGCGGTTGAATTATTGGCGATTCATGGTCCAATAAGGGACCCATGCCTTTTGGACTTATCCAAAAGGTACGACCTCAATTCCGGTGTGTTTGCTGGAGCCGACTCTACTGCTCCCTCTAGCAGTCGTGCTCACCACCGATACCCGGCCCCGTAACAATTGGTGTCAGGAGTGGGATTGCGTAACCCCTAAGCCTCCACGAAATTAATGGGATTTCGGATCAGGGGTGTAGGGAGCAACCCCTCCCCCCCCCCCGTTTCCCCAAATTACGAGCGAGTAAAATTTATTTCTCGATACGCAAACATGGCAAGCCAAGATGAGCTGGCTCAGGTGGGTTTATGCGTAAGTGTAGTGGAACCCATGGTCCAGGACAACACCGTGCAGGACACCCCCATGCAAGAACTTTCCCCACGATCGGACCCCGAAATAATGAGCGTGGCAGGGCCCTCCCCCCCCGTCAAAGTTCCCCACCGATTTCTGCCGGTTCCGCACGCCATCATGGCAAATCGGCTGCCTCAGGGTCGTTTGACATGAACCGGTTGGGGGAAATGTTAATGGAAATGAGGAGAGATGCGCAACTGCAACCTCGTGGTTGCAGCAGTTTGATCAGCATCTCAAGGAGACGGGGATGGGCCAGATGAGAAAAGTAAGAGAACAGAGATTTAAAATCATTCAGTTTAAAGGTGTGAGCAAAGGATAAGGTGATGTGCGTAAATATCCAGCATGTCTGCTTAGCAGCTTTTAGTCTTTTGGCACCATTAATAATAATAATAATAATAATAATAACAATGAGTTCCCTCATAAGGAACTTCAATGCAGGAAGCCATTATTCCCATTAAAGTCTGCACCATGATTACCAACTTATGGCTGTTTGTCCATGCTCTATACTATTTAAATGCTGCGCGTCAAGGAAGGAAACAGCATGTACCATTTTTAGGCTTTGGTACGACCTGGCAGGGGGTTCGAACCACTAACGCCCCCAAATTCAGTGGACAGTTTAACCATTACACCACCAACTCTGGTTATTAATGGCGTTGGAAACTTTTAATGCGTTTTGTTTTTATGAGTCATGATTTTGGACACTTTTCCACCTCCTTGGACAAGCAATGCTAGTGCACGCACGCACGCACGCACACACACGCACACACAAACACACAAACAGACAAACACACAAACACACACACATCCCCTGAAAAGATAACTTGATTTCTGGAAAGGAACTTATGAAGACCCCAAATTACACAATGAGGCAGAATGCATCCAACACTTGGAAAAGGAAGAACAACATCTACACAAAATGCCCTGAGTGATAATTGAAGAAAAAAGAAATAAAAAAACAACTTGAAAAAAGTACCAAATTAAAAAGCCCAGGCCTGGCTGGAATTCCAAACTTCTGGAAAAAGCAACTAGATGCTCTCTGTATTCACTACGCTCGACCATTCAACAAACTTATCCGCGAGGAAAAAGTAATGGATGAATGGCTCACAGAAGGTAACACCTTCCTCATCACAAAATCTGAAGAAACCCAACTACCTCATAAATATAGCCTGGCGTTGGCTTTGTGGTTAGGGTGGTGGTTTAGGATCCTAGGGTCCTGAGTTTGAGCCTCGTTTTCCGCTGAATTAACACCAGGGGGTTGACTCAGCCTGTCATCCTTCCGAAGTCGGCAAAATGAGTACCAGTGTACTGTGTACTGGTGGAGGGGCACAGCATCAGTGGCATGGCTGTGCTCCAAGAAGTGGTCGGAGTGGCGACCCGTCCAAGATTGTGCCAAATAGCCAAGGAAAAACTGCTTTGGCAGTTCCAATGCTCTGTTCAAGAGTGTGGGTCCAACAAGAACCTTATAAATATAGGCCGATAACATGTCTATCAACAACATAAAACTTCTAACAGGAATCATCACATAAATTATTTACCAGTACCTAACACAACAAGGAGGCAGACTAAGAGGCACAACAGAAGGGATGTAAGAGAGGGTGCCAAGGAACAATAGACCACCTACTCCGAAACAAGTCTATACTCGAAAATTGTAAAACGAGAAGAACCAAATTGTCCACAGCCACGATGGACGACAAAAAAGCTTTTGATAGTGTCCGACATTCATGGATGATAAAATTCATGCAATTGTACAAATAAACAAACTGATTGAGAAAGCAATAGAGCTCTGTAATACCACAACAGGGTTGGGGTCAATTACGTAATTAATTACGTAATTGATAATTAATTACAATTACGGTTGTAATTGTAATTTAATTGTAATTGGAAATTTTGTATTACAGCGTAATTGTAATTGAATCGTAATTGAAAGCTGGTAATTATGCGTGTAATTGTAA
>CM068958.1:62608697-62619774 GCA_035128595.1 Eptatretus atami | reverse complement strand
CTATTGCTCCTCGGCTACAAACCTGTACAGCATGTTACTGTACTGAATACTGTAGGCAATTGTAACACATATCCAAGATAGACGGAATACGCGTTAGTTTTACCTTTGTGCTGTTCATGACGGCCATGTGTGTTGTTCGCGGCTGCTTACAATCTCCTCTCGCATCGATTATAGAAAGGTGAATAAATAGCGTTTGGATTTTATAAAGAATTATTGCATCGATGTTATATTTACAAATGAAGAAACAAGCACCTTTCAGTTGTGTGAATGTTTTAACAACATAAAGATTTACTAAAAACTAATTTGTGTTTTAATTTCGACTGTAACAACAACGATTTATTCACGGAATTCTTTAATTCAAAGGTAATTTACTTGCTAGAAGGAAAACGTACAAAAAACGGGTCAATAGGGCGAAAATCGGGGTGTTTTAGGATGTTAGGTTAACATTGGGTCAGGTTGAACGGTGATTTCCTTGAATCCCGTTTAGCGCGACCCCGCTTTTTTCGCGATGACATTTTATGGACCTCAACGATCGCGTTATAGAGGCCACACTAGTTGTTAATTATATTATCAAGTATTTGTACTGTACATAATTGTTTGTGCTATACTGTACTTTTATACGACTGGCAGCGCTACAACGGCTACGACATCACTAGACGATAGGAATTTTTCAGCTCCATTATAATCTTATGGGACCACCATCATATATGCGGACCGTTGTTGACCGAAACGTTGTAATGCGGCACATGACTATATATATATATATTATTATATATATATATATATATATATATATATATATATATATATATATATATATCTCAAAATATATCGATATATACAGTATTTGCTTATATATATTTCAGACTAATCAGATTAATTTGCTAATCAGACAAGATGTGTGGATATTAAGTAAGAGTGCACCTTTAAAACATAATAAATTTCAGACTAGTGTACTTTCTTGCGTCTCGAGAGATTTCTTCTTCTGAGTTTTCTAATCTTAATTCTATTGTTGAAGGAATAAAATCGAACCACAAACTTTGCTGGTAATTTTGGGGAAGGATACTCAATCCCAGAACACACTGTCTTTCATAGAGATCCCTTCTGTGTTCACTTGCTTTGTGGAAGTTAAAGACCTCTAGGTATATTTGGAAAAACAACAAGCAACATTGAGCTGGTATCCAGGCTGTCAGCATTGTGCCATCTATGTTCCTGACACATCCTACGGACAAATGTGTTTCACGATCACGAGTTTGAATCCCTGCGATTGGCTTACGCTGAAGGTGTATTTGTTCACTGGTTGATATTGGCAAAACATCTTTGGGGTTAGGGGTCATCTCTTTGGCTATTGAAGCAAATATAAGAAATATATTAATGCCAAGGCCTTTTCCACTTCCTGTTATGCACGCACGCACCAGTGAATGTACTGCCAGACAGAAATTCCTTGGTGTATCCACTCACCCAGACCACTGTGGTGCCTGCCGACATGTTGAAGCTGCAGGCCTTTGAGCATGCTCGCAAGGTCACGGGGAAAATCTCCGACAGTCTGTGCATATGCCTGCGCAAAGATCATTCAAATTAGAACTTCTTTCTTTGTGATGTTGATGTAGCAAACAATGTTGAGAGCAAGAGGGTTAAGGAAGAGTAATACAGCCCAATAAGGCATAATAAAAAGTAAATTTCAAGGATGGCTTCCACATTAACTTACATCATTCATTGTATGCAATCATTCTGAAAAAAAACAGAACCATTTCCCATCATGCTGATGTGTTGGCAACGGTAATGGGAGGACAACAACAAAAAACAACGAACGTTTGAAGAACATTTTTCCCATATTTTAGGGGGTTTGATCAATTGGGGTCGGGTAACGGGAGGGTGAAGTGGAAACACAATGAGCGACGGTGCGATCCATGGGGCTTTGCAGGAAGAGGCCGTGGGAGGAGAATGTTTTACCACAATATTACAGCAATGTCACATTCAGGGTAGAATGTGGCAGGGATCATTAATTATACAAACAGCGATTTGGGAATTCCAGACATGCCAATTAAACAGTTAGAAACGGTGTTCCTTTAAGAGTCACAAACACAGGTAGGCAGGTTTATATCAAATTATATTCTCTATTCGGGGTTCATGCAAATGTGATACCCAACACCGACTCTCTACGGCTTTGCTACGATGGGTATAGTGTGAGATTTTTATGACTGCTGTGATATTGTGACACTTTTGTGGCAATTGCTCTGGTGTGTGAACCATCAAGTGTGGCCATTTATCCTATTGTGCCGCTTGAAGATTAGCGCAGGTACTTTTGTGTAGTTGGGGTTAGTTGCAGGTAGTTTGTTCTGCCAGGAGTTCGTGAGGTTTGGAAGTTATTTCAAATTTAGCATCCTGTCAGGAGATATGGAGATGTGTTTCCTGGATAAGGGTTTGGGCAGACATTGTCTTCTTGGGGATTAATGAGGTATGTTAACCCATTGAAGTGGGCTGGCAGGATTGCCTCCAGGCAAGAACACTCACCTCGGAGCCGTTTATCCTGGATTTGAGTCTCGACCCAGCTACAAACCGCCATTCCATTGTTTCACAGGCAGGATGATTCATCAATCTGTGTGCCGTCCCTCGGATGGACGTTAAACTGGGCGTCCCATCAGCCGGCATTAGTTGGTGGCCGTTAAAGATCCCACGGTGTCCTTCGTGAAGAATAGGCGAACTATCACCGGCACCATGAACAAATTCCAAATTCCTGCCCTAACCTACAGGGGGCACAGCATCAGCAGCAATCAGAAGCCATATGCTGCGTACAAAATGGTGATGATCTGTTGAAGTGTCCCATCTACTCAAATAGCACCATGTAAGGATAAGGGCATTTGGAATGTCAGTAACCTAGCACTGGAGTTAAAAAGATTTTTTTTTTAATTCAGTGATCAAATTATATATATATATATATATATATATATATATATATATATATATATATATATATATATATATATGTGTATATATATATATATGGATCAAAAGCTTCTACAACTAGAATAATGGCAGAAAAAGCCAAGTATGATGCTGCATCTTGAGTCCCAAAACAGAAGAAAAAAACAAAAAACGAGAAAAGAGTTACAGAAACATACTATGGCGTGAATACATTGGAGATGTTAAATACAACATACTGTAATCTTTCAGGGAGAATGTCTTAGAAATATATTTACTGACTATTGGGTCCATCATCGCCTGCCGTGTGTGTCGAGGATGTGCCCCAGTGGATGCAAATGATGCATACGTTTGATCCCCACGAGAGTCTTCAGCTCGCTAGTCACAAGGTCGTGTCATTGCACTGCAAGATGTCTTGCGAGGCAACGTAATGGTACAGGATATAAAACAGTGCTGTGATAACTCATTACTAATGGCACGCCGTATTACGTATTGGAACGCGCAATCACGCTCCATTATGGCTCCACAGCTCCGATTAAGGTCCGTTTCCTAGTAGGCCTCCCGAGGCCTTTGCTAGTTTTTAGCGGCGAGCTGACAGGCCATGGTATTGAAAAAGCACAGCATCGTGGGTGACGCAAGAGAGGGAATAATTTCTACACAGGATTATTGGACGTCACGGCACACGGCAGTGGCACGGCTTTGAGCCCGTGAACCCCGGCTGCTCGCAAGATGCCATTAACACAGTGAAGGCAGCAGGACAGCTGTCTGCACCAAATTAGCCAGCTGTTAATTATGACCCAGTGTTAAAATTTACATACTTGCCTAGAGCCCAGAGCAGGCACCGCTGGTCTATTTGTCCTTGAAATAGAAGGCCACCATTCAAACCATGTTAAAGCTCGTTATAGTATCGTAGCTATGCCATTTGACTCAGTGGAAAGAGTTCATTTGTCCTATTGTTGGACACCGAGACATGCAGGTGGGTAGAATCCATATTGGATAAAATGCAGTGGCCTGCAAAAGTATTCACCCCCTACCAATAATGCCACACTTAGATGAATTACAAATTAACTTTTTTATTCATAACTGACGAGATCAAACTAAACACTGTTACAGTTTGAAGGAGGTTACATGTCAGGAATATCTGTAAAAAATATGTACAAATCAAAATTCACTGGTTGTAAGGGTATTCATCCCCTCAGGTGAGTACTTGGTGGAAGCACCTTTTACAGCAATGACTGGTACGAGTCTTTTTGGGTCGGTCTCTACCAGCTTTGTACAGTGAGATGGTGAAATATTTGCCCATTCTTCATGTGAAAATTGCTCAAGTTCTGCCAAGTTTGATGGGGATCGTGGATGGACTGCAATCTTCAAGTCTCACCATAAATGTTCAATTGGGTTCAAGTCAGGACTCGGCAAACGCTCGTTGGACACAAAGTCCGACCAGCGATAGCCAAGGATTCCCCGAAGAGACCTGGAACCAAAGGAATTAAGTCTCCATCTCAGATCCCTGGTCAGAGTCGAAGTCTCACATCCAGAGAGCAAGAATGAAAGCACCAAGGACCTGAAGACTCAGACTTTCGTCCTCCTGCACCTTTACCGGCAGCGCCAAACCCCATAATCCAGTGAATCCATGAGTCCCCAGGCCCGACTCAGATGTCTCTTGACCTTTGGCTCACAGCCAGCAGACACATGAATATCACCGCTAAGGGAAGTGAATCACTCCGTGACCTCAACATCCTCACCACAAATAGGTACAGACACAACAGGACAGCAGCATCCAAGATGTCATTGAAAGCCTGGATCTTAGTTTTGACCCAATAAACCCGTAATCCCAGGCTCCGACTCCTCATTCAGCACCTCGAGGGCCCCCAAAAGGATATCTAAAGTCTCCGCAAAGATGACTGCATCATCTGCGAAATCAAGGTCCGAGATCTTGACATTCCCAAACGATGCACCGCAGCTTGATCTTTCCGACATCCTCCATAAAATCCAGTCCATACAAGTGCTGAATAGTGTGGGCCAGTACACACCCCTGACGAACTCCAGTACAACTGGAAATAAGTCAGAGATGGTACCACCACACTTCACAGCACTCTCAGTCCCAGAGTAGAGTTCAGACATCAGATTGATCAGTTTTGGTGGCACCCCACAAAGACCAAGAATCCTCAGAGGGCATCCCGATTCACTGAATCAAACGCTTCACAGAGATCAACATAGGCTGCAAGCAGCCCCTGCCTATCTGTTCATTGAGGACACGAAGAGCAAGGATACGGTCAATCATTGACTCTTTGGTGTAAAGCCTGACTGCTCTGGACGCTGGTGCTCAAGCAGATGGTGGCGAACCCTATCAAGAATTATCCGAGCAAAGACCTTGCCCGGCACTGAGAGCAGCGTCACCCTCGGTGGCTGTTCAGTCTTGGCGATCACCCTTCCCTTTCCAGAGAGGACAACAAGGCCCCTCTTCCATTCAGTTGGGATGATGTCTGTGTTCCAGGCAGAGCACAGAACTGCATGCAATGCCACGAGTACAGCATTTCCATCAGCCTCGAGAAGTGAAGCATGGATGCCACAGATCCCAGGAGCTTTACCCCATTTCAACAGGTTCACCGCAGCCTGTGTTTCCACAAATGAAGGTGGATCACAGTTGATTGGAGGGTCAGCAATAGGGATAGAAACACCCCTGACATCCAACTTGACAGCTGGTGTATCAGTCTGGTGCAGAAGCTCAAAGTAACCATCCCAATGTGCTTTCACTTTGGACTCTGCTGTCAAGAGCCCACCACCCTCCACTCTAACTGCAGTTCACCGAGGGATGGGCTTCGATGAATGCAATTCGTGAATTCCCCAGTAAGCAGGACGAGAATCGCTTGACCACAGGTGATGCTCTACCCCCTCACAGATTCCTCGCACATAGGCCTCCTTGTCCACCCTTAGCACATGCACAGTTTTATGCCTCAGCTCCCTGAACAGCTCAACTCTGCCATTAAGCCTGGCCCTGCGACTCTGGACAATGTTATCCAGTGTCCCTTGAGAGACAAAATTATTCTTCACCCTCTGGTGAGTTCCAAGACATCCACCGGCAACATCAAAGATGGTGGTCTTGAAGGCATTCCACTACTCTGGAGGATTCCCCAAAGCACCCAAACCCCCCAAATCACCACTCAGCCTGTTCGCAAACTCCTCAGCTACGGTACCCTCTCATCCTTGAGCATGCCAACATAAAGCCGAGGCTGGGATAGTACCATTCTCCCAGATTTAAGCTGCACCTGCAGAGTTGTGGTCAGTATTGAGGAACTGAGCACTCCGGTAGACCCTGCAGTTCTGGATCATCCTTCAGCGACCATCAATGAGCACATGGTCAATCTGCTTTGCCACACCACCAGCGTTTGAATACCAAGTCCAGAGATGAGCTTGTGGGCGCTGAAACTATGAACCAGCCACCCTAAGTCCATGACTTCTTGCAAAGTCAAGGAACTTAGTGCTATTCTGGTTTACAGGTCCAGACTCATGGAACCAACACGTCTCATAACCATCCCTATCAGTTCCAGTCGATGCATTGAAATCCCCCAAGACTAGAAGAGTATCTCACCTGGGGCACTGATCAACCACAGACTCGAGCGTGGCATAAAATGAGTCCTTCCAGGTGAGATCACTCGCCTCAGTCGGAGCATCTCCAGAGACCAGGGAAACGACACACAAGGAGTGACGAATCCTAAGTCTCATGATACGCTCATTGACCGGTGTTACCTCAATTATCATTGGAGTCAGCTTATTGGACACAGCTACAGCAACTCCTTGGATATGGTAACCATCAGAACGACCAGACCAAGAATAGGTGTAACCACCCGCCATGATCTCGCCACTATTTGCTCTCCGAACATCAGAGAGCGCTGCAATACCGATGTTCAAACTCTTGAGCTCAGACAATAACGGAAACAGGTGATCATCCTCTCTTAGAGATATGACATTCCAGGCACCCACCCAAAGGGACCGCCTCAGGTTAACCCAGGAAGACCACCGTCTGGTGGATGACACCTCAGTACCACCTCGACACACACTACCGCAATCTTACCCTTGAGACCCCATGGTTTTCCTTCTATCATCAAGGAATGGGGGCCCCGAAGGCTTTGCCCCAATCCCATCATTCGGTCAGCTGCCCTGCAGAGGGCAGCAGCATAGGAGGTACTCCCATGCAGTGGGTTTTCAGGCTTCCTTACATTTGTGGGTTTTGCGGAATGAAGTGTTTTACGGTGGCTGGAGTGCAAATCCTGCCACCAACCTCCTAAAAAAAGTAACCCAACTGCAGGAGGACGTCCCCAGCCCCAGTTGTGCATTAGAAATAGATGGCCATTGGCTCACAAGGAGGTCCTCCACCTATGTCGGTGCCACGTTGAAAGTCACAGAGCTCTTCAGTACGGCCCATTCTACTGCCAATGTTTGTCTATGGAGATTGCATGGCTGTTGCTTGATTTTATACATCTGTCAGCAATGGATGTGGCTGAAATAGCCTAATCCACTCATTAGGAGGGATGTCCCCATACTTTTAGCCATGTAGTGTCTGTCTTTCAATCCTGATAAATTCTCTAAATCTATCTCTATCTCTATCTCTATCTCTATCTCTATCTCTATCTCTATCTCTATCTCTATCTCTATCTCTATCTCTATCTCTATCTCTATCTCTATCTCTATCTCTATATCTCTATCTCTATCTCTATCTCTATCTCTATCTCTATCTCTCTCTCTCTCTCTCTCTCTCTCTCTCTCTCAGGACCGTACCGTAAATCCTCCCATCTACTTTCTCAACAACCCTCTCGAAGAGTTTCAGTCACTCAAAACTCTTGAATCTCACTCTCAGCCATGATCTCTCTTGGGCAAGCCACATTTCAAAATGGGCATCCAAAGCCAGATGCCGAGTGGGCATCCTCCGTTGTACAAAGTCCTTCCTTGGCACAACTGAGCTCCTGTCCATCGACAAGGCATTCATCTGCAGCTCAATGGCATACTGCTCTCCCCTCCTGGTTGGTTCCCCTGCCTCACATCTTGCTCAGCTTGACACCGTGGAAACAAAGGCTTTCAATATTACTGAAATCTCTCGCGATGACGCCGAGTCGTTGGGCCTGTCACTTCACCATCACCAACAGGTCAGTGGTCTCTCTCTCTGTCTTCCGCATCATTTCTGGACTTGCACCCTCTGTCCTCTCCGTGCTTTGTCCTCTGCAGGACAAAGGAAACTGCAGGAAGCACACGGTCCACCAGCAACCCTCCCCTCGAGAAACTGCTGAAATCTTTAACCATTGCTCACCCTCACTCATTTATTACCTCCGCCACTGAAGGTGGAGGTTACGTTTTCACCCCTCTCTGCCTGTTTGTCTGTGTACAGGATATCTCAAAAAGTTGTGGAAGGATTCGGACGAAACTTGGTGGACAGGTTGGGTGTGTTGCAAAGACGAATTGATTCGATTTTGGTGAAGATCCGAATCCGGATCTAGATACGAGAATTATTTAATTTTAAAAGTGATTCTTCATCATTGAGAGATCAGGCCAAAAACGATATAGTACTGTATAGCATGATATTTCAAAAATGTGTTGGGCCCGATATGTTCTCGTGGATCAGGCATTATGTGGCGGAGGTATGCGCTCTACCGAGTGCCCTTCTAGTTATCAATGTAATGACTGATAAAGTGATAATAAGAACTAACAAAACAGCATTTAACAATGCACATCCTCAACAGGCTATTTGTCTCGTCATCCCCGTCAATAATCATAATCTTTTCTGCACCCATCGAACCACCCCCAATGCCCCAGGCCTCTGTGGTCAGTGCAAAGAGAATCTATCCGAGCTAGATAACTGCAATGTATTTATTATACTGTGTACGCACATAGGCAGTGGACATGGTTTTGGTTCAAACCTGGGTTATTAATTTTTTTGGAGAGTGATGGAGGTAGCCGTCTGTTTCCAACTATTTTCTCTATAATAACTCGGCCACGGACCAGACCAGAAAACACATCATTCTGAGGGTCTTTGTCCGAGTAATTTGGGGAATCTCACGACACTGAAAAAAATGCTCTGTCATTATTTTCTTTTAATGATGTGTATAAGGCATGTCGCTGAGGAAGGGGCCACAAATGCTTCGGTGGAACTTCCAAGCCGGCTATGTGACATGCTGGTACTCCTTCCCACCCAACACGCAAATGGCGGTTCGAGCTTGAGCGATGACCACACTGGACGCAGGCTGCCATCCGCATGGACACGAATCATCTGCGATGGTGCAATTTGCATAGTTGCCAACATTGAGAGAAGAAAATGCGAGAGGATGGAAAGAACCCACAATGCGACGGGGAGGGGAGTGGAGGGTTTTGGAGGTGTGGAGAGGGGCTGGGAGGGGTGAGGGTTTTGGAGGGTGGGGGTCTTGGAGTGGGATGACAGTCTGTGAGGGGGTGAAGGTTCTGGGAGGGAAGGTAGGTCCAGGAGGGACTGAGAAGGGGGTGTCCCCTCTCCCCAGGTAGAGAAATTTTGTTATCCCATTTAAACCGAGGATCGGTACTTTCATTGTATAAAATGAACCAAGGTACCAATATGAACTGAGGATCGGTACTATCATTGTGTAAAACGAAATAAGATACCAATATGAACCAAGAATCAGTACTATCATTGTGTGAAATGAACTAAGGTCCCAACATGAACTGAGAATCAGTACTATCATTGTGTAAAATGAACCAAGGTACAAATATAAACCGAGGATCAGTACTTTCTTTGTGTAACATGAACTACGGTACCAATATGAACCAAGGATCGGTACTATCATTGTGTAAAATGAATCGATGCACCAATATGAATAGAGGACGTGTTGCGATATCTTTGCTGTTAAGAAATATATATTTATATATATATATATATATATATATATATATATATATATATATTTTAATTATTGAGTTCTTTCAGCCAGCTCAACAATAAGTCTTCATTTTTTTTCTCTCTCTTTCTATCATGGGCTACCAAAATGCATTGGAAGCCCTAATAACATTACCTCTGCTGGCGCTCACATAGGGAGTGGGCGTTTCTATTAAATAAAAAAGCTACAAAATGTCCTCAGTTGAACACACATCCGAGCTGGTAGTAAAAGGCATGTTGATTGCCATGGGAAGCAAAGTCGAGCTGACGTTTCGGGCATTGGCCTTTCATCGGAGCCAAACGTGGTTAGCATATCTTTGTCCACATCAGTTTATGAAATGTATTCTTCAAATTTTTTGTCAATGGAGCTCGACAATGGCATTGTCAAAGTGTATTTTCACCATTTGTTGAGAAAGAACCACCTCCCTCCTCCTGTCCAGTCTCAAACTTTCCTCCAGACCTCACAGCAAGTCCCAACTTCCCCCATGCTATTTTGTAATCTGAGTAAAGGCCCAGTCACACCTTGACGTTTAGGCCAGCAATGGCAACGTATCAAAATGTATGTAAAACGCTGGCTTACGTGGAACTTTTGATGTTTTTTTTTAAAGATTCGGACGTATTCATAACGAGTTGGTCGGTATGCATAACATATTAGTAACGGACACAGAACGTTTCGTTGTCTTATAGATAACTTATACCAACGAATGCTTAGCCTGTTGTCGGCGTTCACAACCTATGCCCAACGAAAGTCTAACTTATGCATAGCACGCTGCACGTATCGCCAACGATCACGTGGCGTAGCCTATTAAAAGGCTGCCGCACAACGATTCAAATCATAACCGCCGGAGAAATGGAAGTGTCAACATCGCAGTCACACCTTGGCGATCTTGCCAGCGTATGCCGACCTCTGAAAAATGCGTCTAAAACGCTGGCGCACGCGAATACGGTATGGGTAAGTTTGGTATACGTGAGTAGAACGCTAAAGTACGCTATCATACGTCGTAGTAAGTGGAGTACGTCTTGTAATTTTAAACGTGTTAAAATTTTTTACGACGTACTTGCCGTTTGCCTCACACGTTCGCCGATGCGATGGGAATAAGTTGTACGCACGATATGCGAACGTTGGCACACGTCAACAAAAGTTACTTGTGAGCTACTCATAAGTCGAAACACGTCGAGCTAATGTCTAGCGTACCTGAAAGTTATTTCTAACTTATGAGTAACGTGGTTTGAACCAATTCCTTACGTATTTCCAACGCA
>CM068958.1:62566563-62586853 GCA_035128595.1 Eptatretus atami | reverse complement strand
TTTTTTTAAGGCTCACCATATGTAGGTTCAGTTGAGCCTATGGGACGGCACGTCTCTGTCCGTAAACATTTGCAACTGTCTTCTCCGAACTGCTGATGGGATTGTGAAGACCTTCTTCTTCTCAGGAAGGCAAAGCAGGAACTTGAAGAGGTGGTTGGGTGAATAACGGGTAGAAGATCATGGCTTTGGTGGGAAGATAAGAAGGTGGTGGTGAACAGCTGTTTTGAAGACCTGAAGGGAAGAGTGGGCGTTGAGGATGTGGAGACGTTTGCCTCAAATGTGGAGGGAAAAAAGAGGAATGAAAGGAGTTAGTGGCAGTGATATGGGGGACATATGTCAGACAGAGCGGGGGGGAGTGCGAGGCTGGAAATTCCCTCGTACCAACGGGTTTGGCGGCAGACGGTTAACTATACAGACTTAAAAGATACCTCACCTACGGGACCTGGAATGGTGTTTGCGTAGATTTCCACAGCACCGATAGGAATCTAAGAACAGATCACCGTGAATATATATATATATAATTATATATATACACCTATACCTAGACAGTATACGATATATATATAATATATATAAATATTATAATATATATAATATATAATATAATATATATATATATATATATAATATATAAAATCTCAAATCTCTCATGTTGAGTCCGGAATGCAAATCCAGCCTATCAGTGGGATACGAAATGTAAACTGTCCAGCCCTGCGGAGGTATGTGCTCTCCTGAGGTGCTATTCCAGTTTGTTTTCCTCTTTCACCTCCCTTCACTCAATCGTTCCTCTTTTTTTTTGGCGTTGTGCAGGACGTAACTCACCCCAGTATGTTTGCAGTCTCCTCATTACTATTCCTGCCAGGATTCTAACGAGCCGTCTAGTTCACCATATTTATGAGTCTCTTCTACCACAAGAGTTGGACCCGTATTTCACTCAACCAGCAGGTAGCCTGTCGCGTGAAACCACCTTGGCTCTATCATCATCACATGCAGTAGCAGGCCTGGTACGGTGGGTATGAGTTGTGTGTTGAGAAGCGACCCGAATGCTACCCATTAAGCCAATGAGTTCCAGAGTGTCCATCTGTCTAATGTAGATCACGTACTCCAGAACCTCCAGAGCTTACGTGGTTAGCAGCGTGAGCGGAGAGGCACAGCGCCTCAGGTGAGCCCTCCACATCAGGCTATCCACAGATCGGGTGAATCTTATTAAATCTTAAGTCTTAGGGCGGCCGGGGCGTTGTATCTAACCACGTTTGTGGCGTTGCACGAGTAGTTCTCAGGTCAATAGTGTACTTAGGATAAATACCCCAGGTCATAACTTTCTATGCACTGACGGAACAAGTGCTTGACACTGACCTGGAAGGAAAGGGACAAGTCGCACGGACACACTGTGTTGGACAATGTTTGCAATAAATGAAAGGTTATTTCACATTTAGAAAAAAATGTAGGATCATTATCCTCAAGAGAAGATACGACTACTTTTTATGTGCTTCTCTGAGTCAATAAATGAATAAATTCCAAAAACAATCCGAAATAATGAGAATTAGGTAGTACCAAAATCGAGCGTAAGAACACTAATCAAATGAATTATCGAAACTAAGATTGCACAAGGGAAAGAGAACGAAAGAGTGTCTGAGAGAAATGCTTATCGTGGGTATGACATGGGTACTGTTGAGCTATGTTACCCAAGACACGGACAGGTAACGGGTATACCTATCAGATTTATTCGAGAGGGGGGAGGCAGGGGTAGAGATCGTCTGACGAGCGATCATGCTTATGAGAAGAATGTTGTGTCGATGAAAGTTGAAAACGTCCTGAAATGTGTGCGTGGTACAACCGACTCGATCTGCCAGCACCCTAGCCATTTGGTCCGCTGCTATTCACTCGCGAAACAGCCTTGAACCAGTCTACTGTTCTGGGCGAGGGGGGGGGTTTGTGGGGGGTCACTGTGACACAATCGAGTCTCTGTCGTGGCATATTAGAACCTGGTGCACGAGACGCGGCACTCTGCGACACTTCACGTAACGAGATATTCCATTGAGCGCCACAGACGTCCGTTGGGAGACCCGCGCACTGCACTCACAAATCATTTGTGCGGCGCTGCTCACACCCACACGCGCACCACACGTGAGCCTTTGCGACTTAAGACTGGAAGATGAGAGTGATGTCTGCGTCTGACTCTAGTCAAACACGCGCGACACGCGATCTAACGCTCAATCGCGTATGAGCGCTTCTCTCTTCCTCCATGAGGCACGTGCTCGTGTGAGACGATCCATTGAGAAATATGCTCTGCAGGAAACACGGTTCCTATACTCATGAGCACCACGGGCTAGGCCACGCTAACACACTGCCTTGATGGACTGAAGCTCCCACGCCTTCCTCCTTGCTGAGCCTCAGTCATATGCCAGATGCATCATGATTGGCGTATCCCTCAGTACTAATCACTCTGCTGCACCTTAACATCACACTTATCATCCTTACTCTTTTTATGACTAGACATGGATGCAATTCTCTTATCTCCGACCAATCTTCCCTTCTCCGTTAACTATCTCAGTGACGCCCCCGTCTACGCAGATCGAGAAGCCGACAGCATAAAGAGTTCCCCCTAAGGCCTTAGAGTTCACCACCGATTGCACGCTTGTTGAAACGCTTTGTTCCCACCACTTAACTGCGTTCGGACTCCATGCTGCCCAGTAGCTATCTCTGAAGTACAACCCGTGCGCTCCAGAAAGGGCGGGCCAGCTGCTCGCAAAAAAATGTGTGCAAACGTGTCTGTCGTTAAAGAAAAAATAGCTTCCCATAAGAGAGGGGTCATCTCCCACCGCTTGCTGTCAAAGCAATTCACGGATTTAAAATCCAGCTATTGAGATTCATTGTGGTGATGGGGCTAATCTGTAACGAGTGCATTTAAGGAAAGTAACTGTTCGGTCCTCTCAAAGCACCACATAGACATAGTCTGGAAATAGCAAGGATCTCAATGCAAGACCTGAATTCGAAATCCTAACAATATATAAATGACATATTTATTTGCTTAGTAAGACACAAATCTTTCTAAATTGTGTATGTAATATTATCATGAAGTGATGTATAGGATATTATTAGACACAACTCACGACACTCACACACTAGCACAACCAACAACTCAGATCACGCATCTATTGTATAATATTATTTCATTTATGTTTCCTTATGAGGCAATGCAAGAAAGCGAGAGGCATAGTGGATCATGTCTGTAATTCCACAGAAAGCTAGGAAATCATTCGTGTGCTTTTATCAGAGCTGTCATAAAAAGAATGAGTGAGAGAAGAATCAAAAACTATTATTTAACCATCAATCCAAACCCTAGCCTCGGTGGTGTAAATAGAAGGAAGAGTCGAGTGCTGCTCTGTTGCTGGAGGTCGTCATGTGAGGTTGTCACGAGAACCCCACGGCAAATAGATCTATTACCATGTGAAAGATTTGTGAAAAAAGTGAGGGTCATGGACTAGAGCTGTGCTATTCCCATTGCGTGCTCTCTTGTACCTTGCTCAGACATTTAAAATACAAGGATAATATGCACCAGACATAAATAGATGACAAAATGCGATTTGAGCGGTTTACCTATAAGACGTCACCGTGTAATATTGTGATGCAGGACACCAATTGACCTCCGTAGTGGCAGTCAATAAGTTCAGCATGCGGTGTAGAAGAGAGACATTATAGTAATTCCCATACAAGAATAAAAATTGTGAGGGTCTATGGTATGATTAGGTACCATATTATCTTCTACAGCAGATCAACAATCTTAGAGGTGACCATAATTTATTTATTTGCCTGTATCCTTTATTGGGATTTTCACAATCTATGTGGTGCCTTTTCAACAGTGAATTCAAATGAACCCGAATGCTGGATGAAGAGTGTATATCTTTAATGAACGTCCTGCTGCAGACAGTGAAGGAAGGGAAAGCTCGAAGAAAAGCTGGTGTCCTCACGTTTCCCTAACATTGTGTGATAGCAAAGCACTCTAGCGCTCCCATAAATAGTCAATAATTTTGGTTATACGAACACGTATCGTAATGGCACATCCATAGCGTGACCATTTATTAGCAAAGTAACCTTTGGTGTTGATCAAGAGAACTATTGTTTTCTACTGGCAATTAGTTATTTAGCTCAGACCCTCATACCTATTCCGCACTAATTGAGATATTATTGCCTAAGTTGCGTTGCAGCCATTCGCCATCGCTGCCCATATTCCGTTTTTTGATATCTTGTTATATGTATCGCACTCTGGTCTTCTTGTGGCCTCGTTAAAGGTGGTGTTCCGAAAAACTGATGATATCGTCTGACTCCCGATATAAATTATATAGTATGATCATTTTCAAATACCGCAGTCACCGCCACAGACACTTTGTGGACAAAGATGCCGTATACCTCATATATGGACCTATGTAAAGTCATATTGGCTTCCGCAGCGAGGCCTCTCTCAACTCCCAGCTAGTCATATATAATTTCCCCACTCTTTCTTTATTCCTGGTCCATTACAAAGTGATATATTCGCTGAGCGATTTTACCGGATCTGTGACCATTGAACTGCTACGCACCCCTTACACACTACGCATTCACTCACTCTCCGAGATTTTAGCCGACTGGTCTAAATATTTGTCATATGCGACAACTGCGAACAGAGAGTTAGCTATTTAATCGCTCCTCATTAATCTGACTCGCACAATAACACCTATTTCCATACGCTGGTCCCTAATACTTCTCCTCAAGAGCTCTAGTTTCCAAAATGCTATTCACTTCACCTGACTCTTATGGCTTTCATCGCGAATAAGCTAAGTCTTTTGTTCATTTATTATCTTGCAATTATCGTTTGTGGATGACATTTATGTGAATCATTAATATGAGCCGTTATAGATGTTAACATTAAGATTTTGTTTTCAACAAAATATGACCTATCACAATCCCTTACGATGCAATATCGATGAAATTGTATTATTTCTATATTCAGAATAGATATATCTGTATTTAGATAAGTTGATGTGACCCACACAAATTATTTAATGAAATACAAGACATAAAACTGGTATATGAGAGCCTTACTCAGAAGGATCAATGTTAGGTCAGCACTGGCGCATGCACATTTACATTTTGTCAGGTCTAGGTCACGGTAGCTCACTCGTTCATGTAAAAGCTAAGATAACTCCGAGTGCGTGGGCACGGACGCGGCGTGATCTCGTTAAGGTTGTGTCTAGACCTCTGTTGGTGGAATCAACAAATGGCTGGAAATGAGCTATAGAAGGCTTCAGACTGGAGATCATCTTGGGGAGAACCCCTGCCCACCTGTGTGGGGGTCCTGCTTATACATGATTGATACTAGTGATCATAGTAGACTATGTCTTTTAAGAAAGGTTTAATGATGCCGAGCGATTCTGCGACTAGACCAAATGCTGAGATGTGGACAGAGAGGCTTTGCCTAATACAGGTCTATTACCCAGTAGCGAGAGAGATTCAGGGATGGTGCAAAATAAGGGCCATGAGTAGGTCTGTCCTCCTAATACAGCATATTCAAGGTAGGTTAAACCGACAACACCCCCTCCCGAGCCACGGCGCTAAGCCAATGAGAAATGTAAAACAATGCAGAATGAAGAACCCAGGCGATTTGTGGGGTCTAACTGTCTTGTTATTCACTGCTTGTCTTCTCAACGCATTCTCTAGTACACATCCATCCCAATGCACCGGTCCATAAAGGAAGAGGAGTACAGCGCACAAGGAATTAAAGCAAATCGAGTGTAAGTTATTGATTGACAAGGACCTATGGAAGATTGAGAGAGTCTGACAATTGCGTGCCTCGGGAATCAAGAGTCACACACGCGAGCCCATATTGTATAATGTGTCGATCTACTATATACATCGGGACGACATCCCTGACCTGGGTTGAGTATGACCCCACAAAATGAGACACACTTCACATTGTACAAATAATCACCTACTCAAAAAAGTGTTGTTGGTGCACAACCTAAAGCAGACTTTTGCGGAGGCCCAAGCGGTAATTGCGTGCTCTCTTATTAATACAAAATTATATCATACAACAGTTCAATATGATGTCTGTCTAATCTATCCTAAACTATTTGATATTCGAGCCCAGCGTCTCCTATCTGAAATCGCACTCTCTACTTCATGCACGCGTCATTGTGTGACTACTGTTCTACCAGATCCTGATTGTATACCCTGGCGTGTACCCTGTAAGTGTATTGTTCACATAGCATCTCGAGCAGAGTTAGTAATATTCTTCTGATTCATGAGTGTCGTGCGCTCCTGCGACAGAGCAATACACGCATAAGAAGACAATAATGCTCGAGATCTAGTGTGCAAGATATGGGTAGTTCATCGTGAGTGGCCTACCTCGGAATACATTACCGTTCGCCCGTATCCGCTTTTCTTTCGCTCTTACAAATACAACATTAACTCCTCGTGTGCATGTCTCTAAAGTCTATATACCGCCAGATGGAACTTATTGATAACTGCATCAGATCCCGCTCTGATCACCCTCCCTGTACTATCCGCACCTCTTACTCAGACACATCGCGCCACACCCTTCTCCGTGCTCACTTTCGACAAGACGGTGTCTCTTCTAGCGGACAAACGTCCCACAGCTACATATTTATAAAGATTACAAGCTCCCAATAACATCATTTCATTTTTAATTGCATTCAAACACCCTTCGTTTATTCTATAATTTGATAACCTGTGTCCTATTTTGCTTTTTTGAGTTTACTATTGATAAGTACAACATACTAATGATGTAATTTGGATCTAAGTGGCGATTTAACTAGAATGTGATAGTGCCCACATGGGAAAGTGAGAGAACCGCGCATCTTTCCTTAACCCACTAAAGCATTATACACAATATGCTATCTTATCTTGGCTCCTTTGTCGTGAGTGATATTGTACAAGCATACTACAATTATTCCCATTTTTCTGTTTCTTGATATATCGTGTGACACCTGTGTATCGGAGAGATGGCTATTATAACCACGTATCGTTGACAAGGCGAAAATGCATGACAGTTGACTGTAGTTAAAACCACAAGTGTAACACCACCCTCATATCGAAATGGTGGAATTTTCGACGACACCACTCAATCTTCACACACTGCTAGATCAGCGAGAGAAAAACTTTTATTTTTCAGGCGATACCAATTACATGAGCTTTAAACCGACTCCCACCCATAATCGACTCTTCTGCAGATAAAGCATCTAGGGCGCGGCACTTCTCACAGGAAAATAGTGATTTGACTATGTTACACCCGGCACAATAACCATACGGAATTAAAATGGTGTAACTCCCAATTGGAACCTCATACCTCGTGTGTTCTCTGAATACTGTATTTAAAAGAGTCGAGCTGGACATCTAATTTTGTATTGACAATATTGATTGAAAATGTTCAAGAAACTCAATTCCCGGTGGCATATATATTTGTTCATAATTGTTTTAGTAAATATGTACAAGCTGCAGATGTTCATATAGCGACGAGGCATCATTCACTGAGTTGCTTATCTTACAAACTAAATAAAAAATATAAATAGTATTTGAGTTCAAAAAAACGACCTTTATCTTATAAGCCAATGTCCACCCAGCTCGGCCGGACTATTAGTATGTATAATCTCTGCACGACAATAAATAAGGATAATAGAGTTATCCATGTAGGAACGATCTACATTTTATCCTGGAAGCTGCTTACCTACTGAAGCCGCCAAATGAGTTGCAAAGCGAGGGGGCCAACTTAAGGTGTCCTTAATTAAGCCAAACCTGTATGATTGAGGGGCATCCCAATCAATGGGGCTTCCTTGGTGTACTCCTCGCCTGTCTCATTGCGCATAAGGTTCAATCCTCCCCAAGTCACCATCAAAACAGAGAAAATGGAATTGCTTCATTCAGCAGAAGGCAAAAAAATCATGAGATGCTTTGGTACAAAGAAAGGTTATATCCCATTCAATAATGCATGCAATTTCTTGTTTTCGAACTATGAAGGAAGTTCATATTGAAGGGCTTTGATGAAAAGATATTTTGGTGGATTTTTCAGCTGTTGCTGTTCGGAGAGAGACCTTGCCAAATGGAGATAAAAGTCGATCTTAGTCAGACGGTCGAGATTATCATATTTACTGCGGTATATTTAGACACAGCACAGGTAGATGATGGACAGCAGAAAAGGTCACATTATTGGTGCCAAATGGAACATATTACAAACTGCATTATTTTACTGCCAAGCGACGCTATGACAGATACATCTGCCAATATCAGAGCTAATTACAGGAACACAGTATATTTAACCCACAAGAAATCTCAATCGATTTGAGAGCTTGTACTCGATATCAGTTCAATTATGACAATGCAACTTTTTTCTTAACTCACGCCAAAGTCTTTCCAATTTCTTCAGGGATATGTAAGGAACGTGGACACAGGAGGAGGCCATTTGGCCCATCATGTGTGTGCTCTATCGACACCACATTAATTCAATCCATAGGTTTATCAACATAGTTTCACTGTGGCTTGGGGAGGAGAGGAGAAGTGGGAAGAACAGCACTTACATTTCCTGAAACACACATGCCTATGCCGATGTCTGACATATTGGAAACAGGCAGACTTGTATTACATTCTCGAATCCTCCCATGGTATGTGGCAAATCTTCCATCACTTTATGGAACTCTCATCATTAAACCTTAAACAAGCTACAGAACTCGTATCATTAAACAACCTGGGCATGGTTGCCCTTACCCCCTCTCCACCACCCCCCGCTCCCACCCATGCTCTCGATCCACCACCCACATCCCCAGAGTTCAACCAGCTGCTGTATCATAAAATGGGTCACTCAACTTAATCAAATCAGATATTTATTGAATAATTAATTTCATGTATTGCCATCGTAAGGGATTGTGATGGTCATATTTTCAACAAGAACAGGCAAAAAATAAATTAATTAACAAAGAAAAGAAAAAAAAAAAAAAAAAAAAAAAAAAAAAAAAAAAGAGAAAGGAAAAATATTTTGAATTTGAGATAAGAATGAAACTTGATCGGCAGAATATAACATAAATGACTTGTGTAAAAAACAGACCAGTCGGATCGATGAGGACAGAAGAGTGGGGAGACGACCAAAAGCTTCAAAAATATATGGCCTTAAGAAGGTTTTAAAAGCAGTGGGAGCAGGGCCGAAAGAATATCAATAGAGACGGACTTCCAAAGCTGGGAGCGTTATAATAAAAACATTGGTCATCAACAGTTTTCAACCTTAAGAGGCCACAAGAAGAAGAACAACATCTCGACTAACATGGCGATGCACAATGGAGAAAAAACAATCGATGGTGGCTAGCATCATGGACAACAAGTCAAAAAGTTTTAAATGGTTCACATGGATTTTCAAAGGTTTCATACAAATTGCTTTTTGGAGAGCTGCTTCACATATTGGGAAGACAATTCAGGAGAAAATAAATTCATCAGCATGTATGATATCTGAACAGCTAATTGACACCAAGATAGCAAAATACAAATTATGGTACACTGCTGTGAAGATAATATGGATATAATACCACAGACCATTTATCCTGTTGAATATTATAATGTTCCTCACATGAACTTTGACACAGGAGGTCATTTGGCCCATCAAGGATGCACTATTACAAACAATCGATTGTGTTTGTCTGTGCTATTATCCTTTTTAAATGCTGGAGTGTCAAGCAAGGAAGCAGCACATACCATTTTAAAGTCTATGGTATGACTTGGCCGGGTTCGAACCACCGACCTCCCAGACACAGAGCAGACACTCTCTCAATTACACCACCGAGGCTGTGAAATGGTTAAATAATACAGTTTGATTCCTGCCATTCATCTTAGCAGGAAACAAACAGCATGATTTCTCATTGGTATACACACAACCTTGTTTCATTGGCCCAAAAGGAAACATAAATGAATAAATATTATACAAATAGATGTTGTGTGGTGTGTGTGTGTGTGTGTGTGTGTGTTGTCTATAATATATATATATATATATATAATATATATATATTGTTACGGATTTCAGAATCAGGTCTGATGAATGCATCCACACATCCAGGTCCTTGGACAGTTATTTCCTTAAATGCATGTTCAGATTAGCCCCATCCCCATGTCTAATGGATTTTAAATGTGATGCATTGAGAAGGGTGAGAATAGATCCCCTCTCTTATGGGAAGCTATTTTTCTTTACGACAGACACGTTTGCACACATTTTTTTCGCGAGCGCTGAGGCCCGCCCTTTCTGGAGCGCACGGGTTGTCATGGTAACGGTGCGCAAGTGGGGCGGGTGAGCTTAGGCCTTAGGGGACTTTGCGCCCCGCGAGACGGGCCGCAATATAAAAAGGAATTGAGAGGTCCATTCAAAAGAAGGAGAAAGAAAGCGAGAGTTGAAGCACATGAGGGAAGAAGCGAGCCAGAAGGAAGCGTGCAGAGAGGAAGCGTGCCAGAGAGGAGCGTGCCAGAGAGGAAGCGTGCCAGAGAGGAAGCGCTCAAGCGAGAAGAGCGAGTGAGCGTGTGGGGTCTGACCAGTGCAACGAGAACAATTCGTCCTTTCCAGTGCTTAAGCAAACCAGCGGTGTGTGCGCTGTGGGGTTGAGCAGCGCCGACAACGAGTGAGGCGTGGGTCAGTCACCAACGACCCTGTGGGTCACTCGAGTCATCAGTTTTCGTGAAGTGTGAGGAGTCTGCCCGTCGCAGCACCAGGTCTAAACCCACGACAGACGATTTCAGTGCCCCCACCCCCCCCCCCCCAAGACGTCGACTGGCGTTCAAGGCTGTTCGCGAGTGCATGCACGGCAAGGCTGGGTGCTGCGACGGACGGGACACACACGCACACATTTCAGGACGTTTTCACTTCACGGACGACTTCTCTCTGGTGAGTGAGACGACCTCTCCCCCCCCCCCCCGAATAATCTGCTGGGTACCCTTGCCTGTGTTTAGCTGTAAGTAAGTCAACCCCCGATAAGCATCTGCTCTCTGTCTCTTTCCTGTCATTTTGATTGATTTTACCTGATTAACTATTCATTTCGATTTGTTTGGAATTTATTCATTTATTGACTTCAGAAAATAAAAAGTTCTTTTATTTATTCATTTTCTTATTAATAAATATTTATTTGATTTCCAACCTGTCCGTGTTTGTCCTTTCCTTCCATTGTCAAGCATTGTCCAAACCTAGATAGACTGGGAGGTAATTACCACAGATTGACCAAAAATAGTCGGCACGCACAAGTGGTTAAAAACGCCCGGCCGCCCTAATTAAGATCTAATCAAGATAACATTGGTGCTTTGCGAGGCGTGCTCCCCGCTCAGGTAACCACGTGAGCTCTAGTTAAACGCATAATTAGACAGTGGACACTGGAACTCATTGTTAACTGGGTAGCATTCGTGCTTCTAAAACAACCCACCGTACCACAACGTTAATTGTGAGCGGTGGCCCCAGGTCCGGCTGTTTGGAATAGGGTCATTTGTGTGAGAAGAGATCATAAATATGGTGACCAGCACTCTTGAAGCCCTGGAGGGAAGAATAAGACTGAACATACTGGGGGAGTTGTCCCACACGCAAAAAAAAGAGGAACGATGAGTGAAGGAGTGAAAAGAGGAACAAACTGGAAATAGCACTCAGGAGAGCACATACCTCCGCCAGGCTGGACAGTTTACATTTCGTTTATCCCACTGATAGGCTGGATTTGCATCCGGACCTCAACCAAAATAGAGATAGTGAGATATATATATATATATATATATATTAATATATATATATATATATATATTATATATATTATATATTATATATATATTATATATATATGTATATATATATGTATATATATATATATATATATATATATTATTACGGCTGTGGAAATTCGCAAACACCATTCAGGTCCCGTAGGTGAGGTATCTTTTAAGTACATGTATAGTTAGCCCCAAACCCGTTTTTAGAGGGAATTATGTGATCCATTCAGGCTGCGACGCTTTGAGTCAGTCGTTTTCTTATTTATTTATTTTTGAACCAACCACGTCTCAACCACAACCACGCCATCCCTACCACAGCGCCGACCGCGCTGCGGCTGCGCCGCTCCGCCATCTGCGCCACTGCATCTTCGCCACCCGCCATTCTTTCCCGCGCGAGGAGTGTGACAGAAGCGGGGTGGGCAGCTGGCGCCCGATGGTGGTATGCGCGGTGTGACGCGGCCAGGGAGGAGGAACGCCCCTCTTCGAGACCTTTCTCGAAGCGTCTCGAAGGGGGTGGAGCAAAGAACGGGGCGGAGCAACAGGCGGAGCTCCGTTGTATAAAAGACGATACGGGTGAAGCAGTTTTGGTTTTTTTGGTGGTGCTCTTGCTTCTTCGTCCTCTTCCTGACTTCTGGCTCGCTCGTCCTTTTCTCTTCGTGGTGGCCGCTGGCCTGGTCTTTGGTGGGGCGTCGCAGGACCCCGCTGCGGGAAGGAGCGTCCGCCATACCCCCCCCCCCCCTCTATCTGCGCTGGGATAGCGCCGAACACTCGGTCCGGCGCGTCGAGTGCTCAACACGGGCAGGCGCGAGGCACGCAGGAGAGGACTCGCCTGCCACGCGAGGGCACGAGTCGCGGCCAGGCGGACCACGTTCGGCGGACTTCGGAGTGGGGCTCGACGGCCCACCACGAAGTCACCCTTTTCTTTTCATTGGGTTTTTGGGCAAATGACTGTGGGAGGCGCCTGTCTTGTGAAGTAGAACTGTTATAAGTGTTGGCGTGTGTCGGTCTTAGTCGGTCGTAGATCTGCATTGTTTTTTTTTTTAATTGATATATGTGCATCTGACTGTTGGACTATATGTTGCTTTGTGTTTGTGTCTGTGTAAATAAAGTGCTTATGTTGAATTGTTCCCCATTTCGCTGCGTTCCTTTCCTTCGATTGAATCTCCATCTTGCTTCGCGTAAAAGGTTCATAGTGGGCCTGATACGCCCGATAATTAATTGGAACCGTCGAGGCGACGATGAACACCGCTCGTATATCCCGATAGCACGAACGGACCGCTTAAGCGGTTCGTGTCCGAAGTCGACCTGCGGCGAGGTGCGATCGCCCGGTTTTACATCGCGTGGGGTACTTAGGTAGGTCGAGTTTGGCGAACAACCCTATCCACGCGGGTGGCCGATTGGCACGATCGTGGTGAGGCCGAAAGGCCCACCCGTGACATGGCTCCCGGCGTTAGTCCGAGAGGGGTCACGACAGAATTGTCCGGTCCGCGTGGGCGACGCTGCCGCGATTCGAGTCACGTGGCCGTTCCACGCCGGCGGGCACGAAATTCGCAACATAATATATATATATATATGTATATATATGTTATATATATATATTATCATATATTATATATATATATATATATACACGAGGTGTGTTCAAAAAGTATCCAACCTTAAATTTTCGTGCGTGAACAAATGAAGCTAGCGAGGCGTGGTTTGGTGCACGTATGTAGGCAATCCTAATTCGTATGCGTGAATATTTTCCGCCTGCAGAAGCTGTCAGTCGCCGACAGACCGCCGATGAGTGAGGAAGTGTAAGTGAGCGCCGTCGGATTTTCGTTTTTGACAAAATGACGGATCACTGTGGTCTCATCGCCAGTGATCACTGTGTTGAAGAAGTTGGGATCTGTTCACAGTCTCCAGCATGTCCTGTGCGATCTCCAAACGGAGTTGCTTCTGCTCGATCGTTAGCAGCTTTGGCACGAACTTTCGCTGAGATTCTCCTTAAGGCCCAATCCTCAGTCACAATGGAATGAACGGATCCAATGCTGACGCCCGCCTCGTCTGCAAGTTCTCTGATCGTGATTCGACGATCATGCATCAGCAGGGTCCTCACTTGGTCAATGACGATCTCATTTCGGGATGTTGAGGGCCTACCAGAAACGTGCTTCACTTTCCACTGATGTGCGACCATCTTTGAAGCAGTTGTACCACTCTTCTATCTGTGTGGTGCCCATTGCTTCGTTCGCGAAGGCCTGTTGAATCTTGCGGATATTTCCACTTGGGAATCGCCAAGCTTTACACAAAATTTGATGCAATAGCGTTGTTCAAGTTTTTCCGTCATTTTGTCAAAAACGAAAATCCGACGGCGCTCACTTACACTTCCTCACTCATCGCGGTCTGTCGGCGACTGACAGCTTCTGCAGGCGGGAAAATATTCACGCATACGAATTAGGATCGCCTACATACGTGCACCAAACCACGCCTCGCTAGCTTCATTTTGTTTACGCACGAAAAATTAAGGTTGGATACTTTTTGAACACACCATATATATATATATATATATATATATATATATATAATATATATATATATATATATATATATATATATCGTTTTTTGGCCCATCTCTCAATGGTGAAAAATCAGTAGGGGGAAATTAAAAAAAATTCTTGTACCGATTAGGATCTTCATCAAAACCGAAACAATTCGTCCTTGTTACACACCCAACCTGTCCGCTACCTTTCGTCCGACTCCATCCATAACTCTTTGAATGTCACGTATATCGTTTTTGGCCACATCTTTCACTGGTGAAGAATAATTTAAAATTATAGTATCCGGATCCAGATACATATTGTTACGGGCGCCGGTGCGTCGCGTCGCGACCCGACCGCTCTGACGGAGCCGCAAGTCGAGTCGGCCCGACCGATCGCCCGGAATATAGATCGCCGCCCGGATAAGTCCGAGCGACGGGTCCTTGTACAAGAACGAATACGCCAATGGGCAGATCACGTGGGTAGGGTCGATTGCCAATCTTCAATGTACCTAAATACCCACGTGATCCAACTACGGGGTATTCCACCCTCGACGGAACTCGTACGGAACAAACCGCCGAGGCGAGCCTGTCCCGTGCACGATTCCGAGCGGCTTAATCGCCAGAACCGTCAGTCCAAATGTCCCCTTTTACGGCAAACCAACGGCTTTCTAACTCCCAACACACGAAATGCTCAGTCAATGAAAGAATCGACGCGACGAGCTGAAACATTTAACAATTGGGGTATTATTAATAATAATGGGGGAACTAGGGAAGCACTAAGAGCAGAAACTATACCGACTTTACGAAATGCGATGCAAACATTTACAGCACACGAAGCACTTAACAAATTTCCTACTTATAGACGGGCCCACGGACACACGTACGCACACACACACACAACCCAAGAAATTGTGGCTGAGGCCTTTAATAACGAGCTCCAGCTCGGAGGACAGGTGAGCTGAAACCCAGAACCTATCTCGAACCTCTCCACCTCGTGTGGTCTCAAGTTGTTCAGACCCGGGCTCCAGCGAGAGCGAGCTGGATCTAATCGCCGTGAGCCGTGATCCTTCCCGAGCTCCCGCGAATCCTCCCGCGCTTCTCAACACGTGCTGGTGAGACGAGGCGCCGATCCTTCCGTCGATGCGCCGATCCTTCCCGTCGATGCGCCGCTTCCCCCAAGGAATCACCTCCAAGAAGAGGTTGATGAGTCGCCACCAAGCTGGGAACCAAGCCGGGAACCAAACGGAGAACAAAGAGCTCCACGAACCAAGAAGAAGAAGAAGAAGCCACCATTCGCAGCTCGAGCCGAGCAACCGGCTCCACTTTCTTCCAAAACAAAGCAGCTCTCCATAAAGCCTACCGAGCCAAGCAGGACCCGAAGCTCTGCTGAACAACTCCTCTGCAGAAGCAAAAAGCTTCCGAAAACCTCAACCCTAACCCAAGCCTAACAGGACCCGAAGGTCTGCTGAACGACTACTCTCTGCCGAAGCAAAAGCTTACTAATCAAGAACAAAGAAAGGATCTCGTCCTTCTCCTCTCCGCCCCCCTCCCGCGCCCGGCATGACTCATGCCCTCGTGATCCATCCCCCGCTCAACCACGGGTGGGAGGGAGTTGTTGACATCATGAATCATGGGACGGCAGGGTTCTTCTTCCTCTTCGCAGAAGAGGGGGAGGGACGTCTCCATTGTTTCGTTCCCTAACTATTAAATTGATCCGCAGCGCATCTAATCGATTTCTGAACATTTAAACAATGGAAGGTGAGCTATCTAGGGAACAAGCACTTATTGACATAGCTGACTAAAGGAACCTGTATGTTGTGTGCAATCGAATTCCAAATTCGTAACAATATCTTCACCGAAATATCATCAATTCATCCGAGTCACATACCCAACTCGTCCACCATATTTCGTCTGAATCAGTCTATAACTTTTTAAGATTATGCTGCTCACATACAGGCAAATAGACTTACAAACAGGGATCAAAGATAACTTCTGTCCACCTTTGGTGGCAGAGGTAACGAGAATGGCACTCGGTAGAGCACATACCTCCACCAGGCTGAACAGTTTACGTTTTGTATCCCACTGGTAGACCGGATCTGAATCCAGACCGTAAGACCTTAACCAAAATATAATCAGCTTGTTCTCGTCACCTAACCAACTCATCCATCCAGTTTTGTCATCACTCTTCTGCACCTTTTTGAAATATCATGCTATATATCGTTTTTGGCCCTATCTTTCAATAGTGAAGAATCACTTTAAAAATTAAAAAAATTCTGGTGTCCAGATGCAGATTCGGATATTCACCAAAATCGAATCAATTTGTCTGTCACACAACCAACCTGTCAAGCAAGTTTTATCTGAATCAGTCCATAACTTTTTGGGATATCTTGGTCACAGACAGACAGACAGACATGGGTAAAAACAGAACCTCCGTCCACCTTCGGTGGCAGAGGTAATTAGTGGAGATCACAAGATTTTCAACATATCGCAGGTCCGGGAGAGGCAAAACTCGATCAGAAGGATTTTAATTTAGGAAGGCAAAGGCATCGATGGTCTGAAAATGAAAGGCAGACAGTCTGTGGAAGTCTGATGTACATCTCAAAAGAGGAAGACAATTAAAGTTTTGAGAGCAATAGTGTGAAGCATTATTTTGTCGACACTTAATGTTGGATGCTCACAAAAACACATGATAAAGACTGGGTGGATGAAACTCCTGATGGCATGAAACACAAGTTATACGGATTGTTATTATAACAGTGAGACATACTGAAGAGTCTCCAAAACCCTGAAGGGAAGATGCGTCTAATTTTTTTAGTCAATGCATGAGGAGTCAGAGAGAACCAGTCACCAAATTACTGCGAACAGAAGCCCTCACACAATTGACGTGGCAGAGGAAAGATCCGAAACGGCCGATATAGTCCTGACCAGCTCAGCAGGATCAAGACAGGAGTTCATATATATACCAGGATGACTAGACTCGGTGATAATGGCCAGTTCTATTCCGTTCGAGTGGGAGGTGGGGAATGGGGGGGGGGTGGACGAACTGAATGACATGACACTGATTTTGTTTGATTTGGAAACAACAAGTCTATTAATCCATGAGATTATATTTACAGTAAAACGCACTGTTCATCATTAACTTCGTTGATGTCAGTCATTGACTTTTTATCACATGTCAAGCGAAGGGCATTCTGACCACCCCCTCATGACACTGCACACAAAGAAAAGCTATCCATGAAAATGACCCGAAATGTTTAACAAGTTAACTTTGCGACGGACCTCGGGGCTGCACGGCGTTATCGTGTCAGCATACGCTGTGTGACATTACCCGGTTTGATGATGAGTTGTTCCAAGAACGATGATTGTGTACCTGCAGAACACACATGTAGAGATTCGGACAGAGATTGGCACGGCAGAGACATCACTTGTCACTGTGTGCTGGTTTGATTCATGCCATTTGTCCATCAGTAATTGGATTCCGTTTGTCCTAGGCCCGGATACAAATGCAAATTTCCATAACATTTGGTAACGCGCAGCTTGTCAACACTTCGGTGCGGTGACTTGTATGCGTGCTGCGAACCATTTCATCGAGAGCAACGGGAAAGCTCCGTCCGCCAATGCGCTATCTATCCGACCCAACGTCAAGCATCTGCTTTACGAAATGCCCCGGAGCGCAAGGTGCTTGCTCAAGCGAGTCACAGTGGCGTTTCTGACATCATTATCCAGGTTTTGACGAATCACACCTGAGGCTGACACCATGGATGATCCCAACACGCCGTGAGTTGTGGACAAAATGCCGGCGAGCCTACAAATTTCATGTTCGAGTTGCAAAATGTTAATTTCCTTGTTAATGGGGGCAAATACAAGATATTACAAGGTCGAAAAGTGCTTGTTTGTCTGTTGTTTTGGACCTTCCAGCCTTCTGTATGCGTGGGCAAACAAACAAAGCAATCGTGCATTTAACACCAATCAAAGTACTGGGATGTGTTTTGTCCATCCTTTGACCTGTTACTCAAGCCATTACACTGGCACTTGGCTATTGGAGATGCCATTTTTGATGCCCATCTCAACTGATGGTGTCAGAATTAGGTGAGGAAATGCGCACACAATGATCAACTCTCTTTTTAAAGATATTTTGGGACGTTTATCGGCAAGCGAGTTCTGATGGATTTGACAGCCGGCTTCATGTTCCCTCTGAAAACACTGTGCACTATATGATATAACACACAGACGTGAGTGACGAGAACAATAGTTTATAATCAGATCTTATTCCATCGATAATTAAATCCGAACTGTCCAGGAAGTGCACCGGGATGGGTGGGCTTCCAGGATAGCCTCGAGGTGAGCACATTCGCCTCTGAGCTGTCTCGTCTGGGTTTGAATCCTGACCTAGCTATAAACTGTCATCCCGGTTTTTCACAGACAAGGTGGTTCATTTATGTGTGTGCTCTCCCTCGGATGGGCATGAAACTTGGCGGCCCGTCTGCCAGCATTAGTTGGGGAATGTTAAAGATCCCACGGCATCCTTCATGAATAATAGGCGAGCCATCGCCAGCATCCTCAAAAAAATACAAATTCCTGCCTTTACCAACAGGGGGCACTGCAGCAATAGCAGAGCCGCATCCCAAACAAATGATGCTGCCCACAGCTATGTGCTGCATACAAAAGAAGACAAAGAAGACTGGGATTGGTGAAATTAGTTCTCAGGTAAATACTGCTTGTATTTCGATGTAGGACAGTGCTATGGCAGTTTGTGACAGCTTCCGAGAGTACATCGTGATGAGACTTCAAAAGTCATTCGTAATTAATTTGTACAAAGCGTGCCTTTCCTTTGGCTGTCTGGGATTGTTGCCGGACATCTGAAGAATCCTGGTTGAAGATGATGTTATACTCTTCTATTGGTGGATGTCTCTTACAGAAAATACCCAAAGGCTCGAAATTGATTCTCACACACACAGTGAAATTATCCATCATCAGGCCTGAGCCAGAGAGGCAATTTCGCTCCTGTGCAATTAATCGGAGCTTAGCTGATAAAATTCACACGTTATAATTGTATTAGCGAACAAAAGGCTCGCAAATTGGTGTTGCTTTTATAAGATTTGTGAAGTCAAATGCAATATTCCACTCGGCGACGAGAAAAACGCAACCGATCTAATGTGCAAGAGTTCAATTCCACGGTATGCGAGATTGAACCACCGATGCAAGCAATGAGAATTTTTATTTTTTAGTAACGCTGTGTGTGGTTGAGCGGGAGAAATGACTAAGTTGCGACGGATGAAACTTTGTTTTGCTTAATAGGACATGCAGTGGTCAGGTTTTCTTCAATGATCACGATTCAAGACATTAAAAATGTAATGAGTTTCCAAAAGAATTCCCTGCACGTGATGGTTTAGATTAATGGACACACTACACCTTGAGATGAATCCAACTCACAGCTGAGAGGTGCGTTCCACGTTGTTCTTTATATATGTATATATATATCTCTGTCTCTCTCCCCCTCTCTCTCTCTCCTCCCCTCTATAGACTCCCTTCACACCTATCCCCTTCCCTGACTCTCCTCACACCTGCACCCTTCTCTCCTATCCCCTCACCTGACTGCCCTTCCTTCTCCGCACCTCAATCCTTCTATTTCCAGGACAGAGGGCACACAATCAAAAAATTCCCAGCAGAGGGCGCCCGACACAGGCCTGTGATTGAGAAGTGTTTCATTTAGCGACTTGGGCTTTTTGGTTCACCACAACCAGACACTTACATTGCCTCCCCAATTTGCAGTCATGTGTGTATATACACAGGGTGGCCTGAAAGTCACTTTACCCTTCCCAGTGAAGCATTGTTCTTGAACTCTTTTAATATACAGGTGTTATTGTGCAGTACTTACAATAATTAATTTGTCATTGTATCTGTATGTGCTACATCATTCTTCTGAGTCAATTTTTCCGCATACCATAGCGGGCGAGGGGGCGAGGGCAGAGGGGAAGGGACGGAGGGAAGTGCAAGAAATTT
>CM068958.1:62541447-62553875 GCA_035128595.1 Eptatretus atami | reverse complement strand
ACGAAAACGTCGAGGGCAAGATCCAACCAGCGATCATCACCATTGAGGGCAAGTAACCAGCTGAGCCCTCTCGAGCTCGTGCGGTCTTCACAGCTCGTGAACTATTTCAAACCCACAGGTCTCCAGTTCTTTGCCCTTCTTTCCTGGGGTTTTTTCTTCTTCTATTGAAATGTCATCGATAGAGCCCGTCCGGTTCGCGCCCCTTCCACTCAAGTAATCGACTGCTTAATTGATGTTACACATATTTTCTCAAATCTCGGCTTTCTCCACCTTCACGCCTTCTCGCGGCGACGGCAGCTTGGCTGCGCTCCAAAGCGCCCACTGCCTCCACTGGTCTCGAACCTTGTACCGAAATGCTGCTGGCTTCTTCCGACTCGACGCCAGTCTCGACTCCCAGACTTCCACTTCTCTGCAGACTCCCCAACAGACTCACACCGCGACAGGGACTGCTTGCTTGCGTTCAGCACCTTTATAGGTAGTCCCTGACTTGAGTTATCTCTTACCTGCTGCACCTTCTACCCCTCGCTGCTCACACCCCTTTCGATTCTGATCCATCTTCTGCCGAAACGCGGAAGTCCGGTACTTGGGTGAAATCATCAGCCACGCGGCTATCTCTGCTAGATCATTGCATTCAGCCCGTGGAAAGAGGACGTTTGCTCGTTGGGAATTCATCTAGCGCCCTCGCGAATCTACATGTGCGCAAGATTCTGTTACGTTGATTCGCCCTCAGATGCGACTGCATGCTGCGCATGCGAAAAGATAGCCAGCTTTTAGTCAGCAATTACTGAAATAATTTTCACTTGGTGGTACAGCACCCAAATGTTTGGTGACATGTGCGTCCGGATCCTTTCTCTCAGAAAAGTACTGTTTACCCACAATTGAAAAAACAAAATGGCCGCCATTTTTCAATGCCCCATTGTAATGGTTTAGTCTGGCGATTTGAAGCTAAATTTGATTGGTAATAATCGTATTTTAATACGTTCTAGCATCGCAAATATATGTTTTGAGTTAGAAAATCCAATTTCTGCACTTACAAATCGTAATTATTGAAACTAAATGATGAGATGGCCCGGAATTAAATTGACAACAAGTGCATCTCTTTAGCGCTACATTTGTACAAAAAGAAAAAATATGAAAAATACAGCATATCAGCAGAAATTATTATCTTTACTCAGTGTTGATATCAATCATTTAGCCTCACGATTTTCAATTGCACAGCAACTGTGTACACTTCAGACTGGAAGCGATAGCATTTACATCACCCTCGGCTTTCCATCTTGCAACCTACAATTTTAGTTAACTGCTGACAACTCTGTAGGTAATTGAACAGGGTCTCCAATAAGTCTTGCCAGACCTCATCCATCTTTCTGCCAGCCCCAGTTAGCAGTGCTTTCAGTTGCATTTTTGCACACTGTTGCGCTTGGGCCCCATATGCAGCCTGCTATAGAACAGACCGTTTGACATGCGTGTATGGAGGAACTGCCGCTTGTCGTTGGATGCATCAGAAGGACCTTTGCTTCCGATGTTCGTTGCGTCCTTATCCTCTTCAACTAAGGAAGTCACAGTCTTGCGCTCATCAACTTTGTCCATTATGCTTTCTTGTCAACATGTGATGACAAAAACTTGCTCAAGACGTTTAGTCTGCATTCCACGATGCTGGCGCTAATTGCCCGGTACGACTTAACTTCTTAAGACGGGAGTCACTGAGGTAAACTCCCAGGCCTCCAGCATTTTTTGCCTTTCCGCGAAAAGCTACAGAATATCAAGGCCCATAACGTGAAAGAACCAACATCCACTGCATTTGTCTGGGCTCAAGACTTGCCGCACCATGTCATGAATTGCAACCACTATGAACTGACCCGGCCAATTCAACCCACAGCATCCAATTGCCTGCAGTTCTTCGATAGGTAGCAAAAACACTGACTGCAACAACGAGAATCAGCTGAGTGCACCTATGCTTGAATCAACACAGCATGTCATCTGTTGCTTGGCTGCTACTGAAAGAGCAAATGTGATGAAGCTTCTGGAGTCGCTTCCTCGTGTCGTCTGCAAGACTTAAGCCATCAAGATGATATCTTTGAAGAGCCCCTGATCTCCTTGGTCACGAACAACGACATTATCAGACACATGGTCACTATACTTATCAGCAAGAACCCAAGAGTCTGTCTTGTTGTTGTGTCTCTCAGGAAAACTTTTCCCATTATAGTGGCACTTGTTTTCTCCCTTCGAGGACTCCCACTTTCAAACCCTGCCTTCTCTTGTGAGTCTTGTTCAGCCTTCGCCTGGTAAAGTCATATACATCAAAAAAACATGTCTTCCTCGTGAAAATCGATGATACATCTGAATCTTAACCACAGTCTAGGGACCAGGAAATCCTCAAAGTCTTTGATGTCTTACCGGGTGCTCCAAGAATACACAAGAGAGGAGCACCAAATACGTCAGATGATAACAGCAATCATCATCCTGTGCGTAGCGCGAGAGAACTTAGCTTCCAGAATTTTGCAAGTTCGACTTCTGACCCAGTGTGGAGTTTCCCACCGTAGCTCACGCGCGCGGAAAGACTGTTTTCATTTGGAAAAAACTCAAGCAGGAGTCACACTCCTCTGCGCTTGCAGGATATAAAGAGTCTGCGGGAGACACAGACGGCAATATTTTGAATTACCTGCTGCTTCATGTCGAACCAGAGAAGTGCATGCTGCCTCTTCGAAAGATATTCTGCTTTATTCTATTCTTGATGCTTATAGAAGGAAGCCCGTCACCCAGACCATTGATCAAAATTCTCGGAAGGCAATTACCTTCTCAGGTAGTCCTACAAGTTCAGCGAGTACTGGGATTGCATTTCCGATGGTTTGAGTCCAAGGTCAGAGCATCTTGATCTCCTGAAAAGAATTGCCCAATCCTTCATTCACAAACAATTCTGGCACCTTGTCAAGAAGATTTCTGAATAGCGTGGGTGTTGCCCTCCTGGTGCGTTGATATCTTCATTTGCCACTTTGCCGAGTGACCAAACTCATACGGTGATATTAGTCACGCTAACTCGTCCGACGACCATCCACCTACTCAGTGCAGCTGGATCCTCATAAGCCTAATTGGACCACCATTCACCTGTCCACTACTTGCGAGTTGGCCTATCATGTGCTTGGTGAATGGTCTGCATAAGCCAGAAACAACTCCCGTTAGTCTTGTCGTACCAACTGAATCTCTCCCAGTCTGTAATGCATACTAAGTGCACCTGCTGCAGTACTTAGGAGTAAATCGAAACAATTCGGCGACTGACCCTTGCGCCGTGACAGAATAGTTGTGATTATCTTTGCGTCATATAAGTACACAATGCGATCCCTCAAGAGAGGATGGAGCTATCTGTCACGAGCTTCATCTATGAATGTCTGCGAGAAAAGCATCTAGACGGAAGTTAGTTAGTCAGCACAGCGTGCCGCGAGTGAATACAAAACCGCAGAGTGCCTCCCTGAAAGACGGCGGCGAATCGTTACAAGAGCCGGTCACCATTCCTCGCTCGCATTGACAACACAAGCGATCCCAGTATATTGAAATGAGGAACTCTGTGATTTCGCAGCATATTCTCACAACATGAGTTATCAAAATCCAGAGTCTATCTTCATTCTCATCTTCTACACACATGATGCCATATATGCTTCTCTTTTGAGCATATATGAGAGGCAACACGCTATTAAATCATTAGTTATGCATATGGCTAGTATGTTCTTGTGACACTAATAGCATAAATATGCAAATAGGACTTACTTGTACCAATTCACAGTAATAAAAGTAACCCCCAGACTTCTAACTAAGAGTCAACCTGTCTTTCACATCCATCAATCTGCTAATTGCAAAGTAGTATGCCATTCCAAGAGGACTCTTAAAGCAGCCATTTCTCGATGATTAGTAAATGAGCCCACATATATACATACATGACATAACTATATACATATTTACCTCATCACTTAACCATTACCAAGTGTCAGGCCAGTGCCATACTGTTTATTAAGTGCATAAATAGGTCTTGTAGTCTATAGCGTTATATGATTATCACAGGACCTTCTGCGGTTGAGTGTCTATGCGACATACATTTGACTACGTTCAAGATATATTATACATCACAAATACTTACGAACCAAACATTACAGTTTACGATCTTGTATGAGAGATCCGAACTCAGTCAACGGTTTGGTACACAGGTATATACTGCCTACTCACGGAACCCTTAATCGTCGACACAACTCTCAGATTGCTCCAGGTAGGAAACGCCAGTGCCCTTGAGGCTAACGATCCACCATCACATAAGGTTGATTCACGATAGCTTTGTTATATATAAAGACGCCCCTCTGTCTGTTTTGTTTGTTTCGTCGACCGCGTTGATCAGCGTTCTTCATCTCCAAATGATAGTGTTCCCGATGCGACAAGATTGGACCTAGATAATAATGTTTGTAAGGAAGGCACAGCTTTGCAGAAAAGTGAAACAAAAAGATAGATTCTAAAACATCTCAATTAGAGTTATATCTGAAGAAACTTCGTATCGCAGAACTCCCATTTCATCAGAATTCTTGAAGTGTTCTAACACAATTAAGTAGTTAGAGACTTGCCACAAATTAATTTCTTTACCATAGTCAAACAAATATAAGACAATCATTTAGTGGCACTGACGGTATCGACGAAATTTTGGATTGGACCTACTTGCGCGATATAGACGGGTATTTAGTCACTGAAAACCTTTTTTCTTGTATTGTGACGCAGAAATGAATCTTATCTCAAAAATGGGCAGTTTTGGTGGCACTGAGTTCCAATACTACCTCGGATCCGGATAGGATAATTTTTTAGTGATTCTTTCACCATGAAGAGGGACAAAAACGATATATAGCGTGATTCAAAAGGTTGTGGAGATAAGAACAAACTTGGGTGAATGAGTTGGTTAGGTGAACAGAACAAGCCGATTGCAGTGGTCAGGTCTGGATTCCAGATCGGCTTATCAGTGTCGTAACGTTACTTTTGGCAGTAATTATAGGGTTTTCAGCATCTATTGTGAGTAAGACAACACAAATACAGTGAATTATCCTATTCTTACTGGACATGTATCCAGCTACTGAAGATGTACATCTATGTGTGTATTCCCAACTGCGCGGCGATACTCATCGTAATCTGCCCCATCCGCTAGTTTGGTTCACTCAATGGACATATTTGCGAAATCGGTCATTATCATGCTTCGAACCCTTGACTGCCACGAAATGTTTGCGAGCTGTCATCTTGGCATCTGCTTGTGGTTTGCTCTATGCAGAGCCTCCAATTTTGTTTATCGATTTCTAGGCTGAAGGTATGAATTGTCTGTGAAAACAGGATTTAGATGTTGTGTTGGCTGGTGTGTTTGAAGAATGTGTTAGGTATACTCGGATACCAAAGAATGATTAGTGCACAAGATCATCACTTTTTTCGATCTTACATCAGAAAGGATTTACTTTCCTCTTACGTTGATGGCCGAATAACCCCTTGACAACAGCTTCTAATATAGCAATCTGACGGATCAGTGTTCTAGATTGAGCTCATTGCAAATTAACCTCCTGATCGATACACAGATATATATCACATCATTCATTTGGGATAGTTCATTCAAACTTCTCGGTACATCTTTCCACACGTCTCGTGTAGTTATACGTGGGATTTAGATACCATGTTTCCAGTCACCACATTTTTAGAATCTACTTCAAAGTGTTTCTGGTAGTTAACTAGTGTTATATTGACTAGCTGATATAACCTAAGCTGCCACTACAACCCTAAACAACATTACACAACGCTATCTTAAATAGTCAACTTACATATTCTTCATTTTATCGTTGTGTGCATGAGAATTCCCAGTTCCGTGGTTCGCCAGCTTTCTGGGCTCCGTCACATTCTTGCCAATTTTATGATTGAATTTTTGGATCTAAAGCCGAGAATGTTCAGTTTTTCACAGATCGTGCCTATCCTTACGCTCACTGGCGGTGGACAAATGCTGCTAACGTGTGACTGAACTTGCCAAAATCAAGGCAGAGGCAAGAAATTTTCTCTGTTTTTCCCAACACAATGATTTCACCCCACCAAAGTTATTAGGCCGGCGGTTCCGGATAAGCGTGCTGAACGCTCCGCGCTGCTCACTTTGGTCATGTATCTCCTAGTGAACCCACAGCTTTGCCACGGTGTGTCTAATGATGTAATACTCCCAGATCTCGATTCTGCACCTGCCGGTCGTTGTCGATATGTGTTACGAGGTTAGCAGAATTCGAGCTGAACAACGCATCCGCGATATAACCACGACAAAGAATGATCATCCAAATAAAACACTGCTATGAGCTCTTACCGGAAGCGAACATCTACACAAGATCCCAGTTCTGCACATCATTACCTCTGAGAGCCACCTCTTTCTTTCCTAGAGAGTCTACTACAGCTTGGACGAACTTTGCAAAAATATTTAAGTCAGATATCAGCACACCTCACTGTCCCTCCAACACATCCGACACCCAGAACGACTGAGCTCTCGATAGTGCTTATGCGCATAGGCTGCCTGTGCCAAGAGATAACTGTTCCATTTTATCCCACGAGCACATTCAATTATCAGAACGAAAGCAACTATCCCCAATATCATAAACCGAAAGTCATTCCATCCTGCAATCAACCCTCTCCAACCCAGATGTGCATTCATAGCCATAAGTATATTGGACTCGCTACAACTTGCGCAACATGTGTACAAAATTATACATTCAATGTGTGACAAGATTTGAATAGAAAGCCACCGGTGAGCTGTAGAAACTGGAGTTCGACCGCTTGTACAAGGAACAACGATCTCAACTAGTGTACCTCCAATAATTATATGATGTTTGTACGGTAGTCATTTTCTACGTCACCTCATTATTCAGGGACAGAGATCTACTACAATCTCATGATACACACGTCTGCTGTGGATTATGTATACTTTCTCACCGTAGACGGGGGAATGCCTCCCCGAACCTCCTAAAAGCACAGCCAACAACACACACTCTCACACCAAAACAATAGAATCTCTCAACGTGATGAAACATCTCTCTCGTTTCTCTCTCATTGAGGAATTCGAAGTGACCATAGTTCTGAGGCTTCATGTGCCTACCAGAATCCCCCTCCCTCCCCCACTTATTTCTATCATTTAGTATCCTTGCCCTCGCCTCGCAGCGTTGCAGTGAGAGTATCATAAGGTCCTTCTCTTTTTCCCGAATCCCTTGAACTGTTCGCCATCTCACTCTCCCCTTCCCCTGCCCGATTCCCAAACCCACTCGTTTCATTCCCCCGCCTCCTCCAAGGTTTGCTCCAGGCTCGTCTCCCCCTCTCGTCTTTCTGCTCCCGACGATTATCGCACAGGCCGACATCGCCTGGTTCGATTCGGGGCGACCCCAACTACATAATGCCTCGTTACAAACTTCCGTCAGGCCGGAGGGTCGTAAACCAACATAATACCAACATCCGTCCCACTTGTATAAACAGCCACCACGCGTTGTGTGGAGCGTAGTTTAACTTCCCCTCAGGACGCTCGCACCCCATACTCACTGAAACAATACCAGGACTGACAGTCTGGACTCACATGCCCATCCTACCTTTCACCTTTATTACATGACCGCCTCAATAAGAGCCCCAACCTCCATAAATTTAAACCTCAAGGTTGGAGGGGTTTGAGATGCAGAGTTTATGATAAAACATCACAATTATCTCAGACTATTATCAGGATCATGCGAGCGTATACTCTTTTAAGGGTGAGTAAGAGAGGTTTGAGTAAAGAATACGTGTCGTGTTGAGATTTACCAAGCGACCGTTGAACAGCGTGTAATGTACCTCCCTTATATATAACTAGCCACTCCACGCTCCATATCATGATATATTGGCAGAAGGTGTTTTGCCAAAAAGTAGTGAGGAGGAAGAGGAATCATGTAAGTCTCTTCAAGAGTGGACAGAGCTTTCCGCGATAAGAGATCTGTATACCTCTTATCCTACTGTGAGTCGACATTTTGGTATCCAGGGTCCAAAAGTAAAATAACCTTACGGGTGATATCTGTATATATTTACTATTACAGGATACTTTAAGACAAGTAACAAACTTGAACAAGAGAGTATCATTAAATTTAGGGCGACTTAAAGCTTGATAAATAAGGAATCTGGTAACGCATATCGACAACATGCAGGTTGTGGGTGAGAACACTACAGTTAACAAGATGTTCACATATCAAGGCGTAAAACTAAGACATATATAAACGATTTGTGTCACGCACTCAACCATGACGGAAAAAGGTAGCCCACATGGCCATGAACGCCCGTGTGAGTAGGACGCAAGAGTCCGGCACAGTTAGCATGAATACTCAACATTGGACGATTCATAGTGTTTTTGAACTCAGAAAGCCTGCAACCACAGTACAACGACACATACAAGCGAAATGGAGCATATCAGGTACTTACAAATAGAGACCAGTCTAGAATCAACATGTACAAAGGAACCCCGCGGGGAAAATAACTTCATCTCTATACAAAAAACTTACACAAACTGATGATAATATCATTACTCTACAGGCTAAGGAGTAATCGTACACACCATCGAAAAAAAACACTGACAACGGAAAGCTCAGCAATCCGTACTATATCGCACATATTTCCTCACATGCGCCCACTATGTTTCGATTAAGCCCCAGAAGATCCCAAAGACCAACTCCATAATAGCTCCTAGACTCTTACTCGTGCGTCTATGATGAACTATATACACATAAGTTTCTGTTTTCAACACTGTTGATAAACTGGTATATCAAAGTACAATGATTTTATTCAGGAAATTATGCCGTCCTCAAGCGCAACACCTAAATGCCAGACATCGTTTATGGCGATCTAACCCTCCCATTGAGATTTAATTTTATGTCGCAGTTCAAAACGTTGCACGGTTGCTGCCCAATGCAGTTCCCCGTGTGCGGGCTGCTGCAGGGCAGTCCCTGCAGAACAACTGGATGGGCACTACGCAAGCCAAACACAAAACAATGAATGTGCCGAGGCTGCCATCAATGCAGTCCCCGTGTGCAATGGATGGATGTGAGCATAAACACGTGCACAGGCTGCTCAAGGCTTTTTTTAGTTGTGCGTGTTCCTGCCTACAGGGCCAGTCCTGTTCGCCTCTGATATCCTGGCCACACATGGTGATGTATTATGGCCCAAAAATGCAAAACAACAGGGCTAGCCTGCATGGGTAACGCAGTATGTCAGTGCTTCCCCAAGCTTTGCTAAGCCGGCACAGGCCTGTTAGCCAAACAGCTCGTGCTATATAAAGCTGCCGCCTCATGTCTCGTTCAATGAGGTTCGGGAGGGATGCTGTGTGCCGGCACTCAGAAGCTTGGGCTCGGACCTACCCTATTTGTTCTCCCTCCCTAACCTATCGCCTTGCCCTGTCTCTGTCCCATAGATCCCACTCCCTTAATTGCAAAACATTCAATTTTAGCACTCATCGTATTACACGCGTGCGCTGACTACAATTGCACCGAGTTTTTAATTGTCTCCCGGCGTCGTCTACTCCACGTCTCGGTGGGTCCGGTGTCCCCTCCGTCCCCCCCCCCCCCCCCACGTGCCTTCAGACATCCAAGACGCCGTCCGTTAGATGCAGTGCATTCCTTCGACAATATGCGACTAATTACGGAAAAAATACTCCGAGATTCAATATGAAATTTGAAACTAATGTCGTTATATTATGTGAAAAACCATTTAATTTATGCTTGACGGAAAAAAACGAAGAAGAAACGCTCCCCTCATGTACGAACGAACGAAAACGTCATCCGTCCGCCCATTGGCATTTCGCGCCGAACGCAGAAATCTAGTTCCTTTCTTTTTAGGCATCTACTCTTATCCATAAACAAGGTTCGTCATGCCTATAGTAGTTGTATATATTAACTTCCAGACGAAAAAATAATCTCCTCAGATCACAAACGAAAAAAAAACGAAAAACATCACCTGCAGACAAGACCAATCGAGACTGAAAATACATTTGTAACCTGCACTGCCATTGTCAAAGGACACCACGTGGTTTGTTTGTGGGCGGTTATGCATTGAGGATCCAGCTAATTCTTTCTATGCCATCATTCTCTTCTTATATTAGCCCATAAACAGTGTTCTCATCATTGTAGTTATTATTTACTTACAATCATTCTTGTTTCGGCTCCTGCCACGCTGTATCATACTTCATAACCTTCCCCAATCGAAGATGTGATGGAGTTTACTTTTCACCCCTTTCTTTGTTGTTTGTTTGTGTTTTTGTGTAATAGTATTACGCGAAAAACTCCTCGACGGATTTCACGAAACTTGTGGGGGGTAGTGTCGATGTCAGGACTCATCGCCATAGCATTTGGAACTGGTCCAATCCAATAGGCACGCTATGGCTCCAATTGAAATAATATTTGAATTTTTTTTTTTTTCATTTATACACGTTTAAGTTGATTTCAACCCCCCCCCCCCCCCCAATGAAATTGTAGAGAAAAAAATTTTTCTGCCCAACTCTTTTTTTCAACAAATTTCAATTTTTCTTTTTTTTTGCATTTTCACATGTTTTAGTTTTATTTCCAACCCTTCCGCCCCCCCCCCCCCCCCTAAAAAAAAATTAGAGAAAAAATAAATTTGTCAAATTTTTTCACAAAAATTTCGATTTTTTTTTGCATTCTACATTTATAAGTGATTTCCAAGATAAAAAAAAACATGCCAAAAGTATAAATTGCCGGCTGATTTTAGAACTTCAGGTGATATTACCCACGTAATAATCAATTTCTGTCTCAAGAATCTAGTTATACGAATGAATTACGTATGTAAAAGTTAAAAGTAAAGGGGAAGTTTTGCAAACTATAACGCTTGTGACAGCTGACGTCAAATGAATGAATAGTGATACAGTCACTTTTGATGTTGACCAGCCCAAGTTATTTTCCGGCGGATTTGCACTCTACCGAGTCTCCCCCTCAGTTCCTTCTCGTATATATAAAGTGCTTAATCACAATAATAATCTAAGATTTTTAAACATTTCAAATAATTAAGTACGCTCTTTAATTGTTTTCAACTGAATAAAGCTTAAATTTCATATTTAACCATTAGTTACTCATTTATTCACCACACCGCCTGTATGAAGATTCTCACCTGTTTTTTATGTTATTTAAACCGTCACCCAAACCCCTTTATATCTCTGTCGGCTTACTCTATTCCTGTCACCTAACCTACTCCACCCTACGTTCCCCTCCTGGAGGGGAATAAGGAGCAGCGTCCTGTCTTGAGCCATCTAAGCCTCAGAATGGGCCTCCCTCAATCTCAGCGATCTACCCAAAGTTGGTTCTTCAGCGTCCTCACAACGATTTTACTAAGTGGATGATGTGCGAAGGTGGATGGATGGTGCGGAGGGGTACACTTTCCTATCTACCCTAATATTTATTAACTTTTAACTACCCCGGGGTTTTCCAAAAGTGCCTGTCGCTTAATCTATTGGTTCTACCAACCAAGATTCCCGTCGCCTGTGTTGGCGTCCCTTCAAATTTGGGCCTTGCCCTCCAATTTTCCCTCGTGCCCTCGCACGGTCTCATTGCTGGGACGTGTGGCTCCCTTGGCAGGAACTTCCCTCTGCCGATTCTCTAACTATAGCACCCCCGGGCCCTGCGACTGTCTCCGAGCCTACCAGCTCCCTAAAATTTGGGGAGTGCCCTCCCTGGCTACTCCCCCTCGATGCTCACGTGGCAGGCTGGGGCCACGGGCCCCTTTCCCCGGGTGCCCGTGCCCACGACACTGCCCACGTGGCTATTGGCGCCACGGGCCCCGCATCATGCGGGCCCACCCGTGCCCACTACGCTATCCCGGCCCCCCCTTGGGCCCTTGGCCTACCGCGGCCGACTAGCCCGGTGCCCAGGGTGCCCACTAAGCGATACTCACAGTTCGCAGCCACGCTACCAGCCCGTCAACAGGACTCCTGCACCCCTCCAAACGGGTTTCGAGCCTACATTCGCACCAACAGCAAAACGACCTCCATTTTGTCACTTTGACTAACCCACTATCTACCATTACTCTGACCACGGGGTCCCTTGGGTGGGAATCACTCCTCCCCCCAATCACTCATCACACCATGCATTCCACCTTCACTCCATTCACTCCGGCCCGCTGGCCCTCACTCACTCATCAAGTACATTTTCAATCCATCTCATCGCTGAACACTGCCATTCTTCTTCCCCAAATCCCATAGCTACCTCATGCTCCCTCTTCATCCCTTACAATACAGCACGTTCCTTTTAACTCTACGTAGCTAAGCTACGTCCCCTCTTCACATTTCCAGTCTGTCACTGACCTCAAATATCATTTTCCATCCTAAATATAAACTGACGTTCCCACTAACTAACCATTCCACGGGCCCCATGAGGACTTGTCCC
>CM068958.1:62459330-62490715 GCA_035128595.1 Eptatretus atami | reverse complement strand
GTCAAAAGCAGACCTCTATTACCTCAAGTGCCATAATATTCTCTACCTATAAAGTCATGGGTTTGGAGCATTCCCAGAGCTTTTGAGCCTAAAACACAATGTGTGTGCCAGGAATTATATTTTCTGGATGACTCACCTGGGGTTTAGTTTGTATTAGGTTGAGCAAGCTGATTGGTATTTCCTCCATTTCATAGCATGAGAGATGTGGGTTGGGTCTTTCTTTTTTTATTATATTGACTGCTTTTGACGTTTACACTGGTAACATGCTGGAGGCCTCCATTGGTATGCATTGCCTGTCTGTGCTATCGCTGATGGATTCGCAATAACGCATTGAAAACCGGTCACCGGTCGCTTGGGGGTGTGATGTAGCATTGGATTCTCATGTGTGTACTGTGTGTGAACCGTTTTACTAGTTGTTGAGGAAATCTGGAAGGGTTCAAAACAGCAAACGGCTTACCTTCTGTAGGTCTTCTTGGGGTGGCTTTATGCAGCTTTCTTCGGCTTGAGGAAAAGTGGGATAGGGTCAATTGTTTATATATATATATATAATATATAATATTATATATATATTATATATATATATATTATATAATATCATATGTAGTTTTTTTTTATGTAAAATATTTTTGTTCAATTTTATTTTTTTTTAATGTGTATCATGTCAGGCACCACCTGTTGGTGGTGGCAAAGGATAGTCTACCAATTTTCTTATTTACCAGGGCAACCTGAGGTTAAGAGCACTATTCACACGGGTAAAATTTGCCCTTTCCCTTTTCCTCCAACCCCCCACACCCTCTCCCCCCCCCCAAAAAAACATCAGCAACCATGAATCCGAGGAAAATGAACCTGTTAGTTTGCCAGTACTTTGGGCTCTGAATTGTGTTCAACCACACATTCCGGCAGAGAGGAGTGACAGATCATTTTTTACCTCTGTCTGCCTGTCTGGCAGTCAAAAAAATTAAAATCATTCCAAACAGGAAACTTACTTGTTTCTAAAGACGTCAAAAGGACACAAACGTTCACAGGCATGAAGAACTAATGTAACGTGGTAAGAATAAGGCTGTGGAAAAGACGCCGCCATCAACGACGGTAAGAACTTCCGAAAAAAAGTTGTTTTTACAACCTTTAAAATCGTTATCTATTTCAATTGAATTATATGATTTAACCCGTAGACACAAATCACCTTATTGGCGCTTTCAAAAACCCTTTCGTTCAGCAGTAGGTTTTGACCAAAATATCAACATTTTATATCATTAGCCGCACCAATTCAAATTCCCACTCGCCAGGACCCCGCTTCATGCACTTGTTCTCAAGAACGCACTCGGGTAAAGGTGTTCCATGAACTCTCTATTTCCTTCTTTATTCTCGGGCACAACAGAAATGCCACTTACCATCTTCAATGCTTTCATTTAATTCGGGTTGCTTTTGCAAAAATCTTAGTGTACCTTTTTCCTGTGACCGAATCTTTCTTCACCGATAATTGTTTTCTTTCATTATGAAAATATTATCTCACTTGGCATGCCCTTTAAGTGTATACAACGGTTTGAGAACAGGGATATCCTGCTATTTGTAGAATTGACGTCTGACCTGTCCATTGCAACCTCATGGTGGTCTCTCATGCCGAACCGTTGACGAGCTTTTCCTCACGAATAGCTCTTCTGTTGACCCAATAAACCTTTTTCCTCTCCTGTCGTTCCCCTCACGTCATTGTGGCGGACCCCTAAGTTATTTTTTTTGCCTACCTGTTCCACCTCCCTTCTCCCTCTGTCTGTTCAGCTGTCCATCCCCTGTTTTTTTTCCCCCCTCTTCCATGAGGACTCGACTTCTTACATCAGGTAAGAAAGAGTTGTAAGCCATCACTTCATCCCAAATAAGTCTAATGCTTTGTTGAAATCATTACAGCATCAAATTTAATTTGCACGTTGTTTATTTGTGAACCAAAACACAGTTAAAAATTGTCATGTATAAAAATATCTCGACAAGCTCTCTTTTTCTGGCTTTGCACCTGTCTGCTTTATCTCCTCTGTTTCTTCCTCTATTTTCTGTGGCTCAGGATTTTGTTTCTCGAAGTGATTTGAGTTGATCAGTGTGCCGTTGCTAAGGGCTCCAGCTAATGCTGAAGCACAGCAATGTGTAAGAGCTCCACATCAAGGACCCTGGAATGTCTGCAAAATTGAAATGTAAGTGGTCGATACCATCATTTAAACAAACGAGTGTGGAATACAGATGACTTTAATTACAGAATGCCCCATACCTCATTGACTTGATCAAAAAGCAGGAATACACCTGCATGTCCAAAGTGGTGCTTTTGGGGTAGGCTCAATTGATCGGAATGAAATTGTAAACTGGAATTGAAGGGAGGATGCTATTGATGGAGAAAGGAGGGTAAGGTATGTGGAAGGGTTGAGGATAGAAGGGAAATAAGTTTTTGGGATTAGATGACAGTAAGAGGAGGGAAGGGGACATGCAATGGAGCATATATGAATGTTGTCAAAAAAGTATGCCATATTTGCTTATGTATAAATAGATGGCCCCTTATTTAATGGTGTAATGTGCAGGATTGGCTTGGCACATTCTTATAAACTTTTGTGACGAATGTTTTGTTTGTTTTTTGGCAAATGTGATGCATGGTTTCTTTTCTTTTTAGTTTTGGTTGTGATTTTGGCGAGCACTTCAATTCATAGGTCAGGTTTTGGTGGTGCCCATCCAAGTTCCCTGAGGGCATTAATTGATGAGATCTGAGAAGTACCACACTCTTTACGGAGCGTTGGTGCTACCGAAGTAGTTTCTTGGCATGGATTATGCTTGGGTGGTTTGCCATGTTCCTTCCAGGAGGACATTAATAGCGGCCACAAGAGGTGAACTGGCACCGTATGCAGACGAGACCAGATGGGACAGGCAGTTTTCCTCCTCCCTGAAGATCATTAGTGAGCCAGTTTGGCCCATTGAATGGCCAAATACTTGCATGCTCCTGAAAGAAGTAAAATGATTGTGTGCTTGCACAATATTGGGCAAAGTTAATTATTTGTTCGGTTAGATGAGTTGAATGTGACAGGCAAGAGGCTGAATTGCTTATTCCTTTGCCGTGGATGTTTTAACTGACAAAAGTTAAAGAAAATTGTAAACTCTTTCTCTCCAAACAGGGCACATGCTTCTTGTCAGGAAGCCATTATTCCTCCTTTGTTGTGGCTTGCGACCTCTTACTGGTGGCGCTAATTCCACATCACTAGCCCATAAAATGCTCAACTCCACGAGGACCAAACACTCGCGATTACGGCGCCCACTTTGTGTTCGAGACAAAAAGGTTCTCCTCGCCCTCCACGGCTGACCAGGATTCGACTTTTTCTGGTACTTGATTTGAGGCAACATGTGATCAGCACAAGCAAATTGTTCCGCAGGTATTTTCTCCATCTTTCTCAGATCTTCCGCATTCTATTTATGTATTTTTAAGAAGTGGAATGAGTTCATGAATGAGCGTTTATTAGTTAAATTAGAGGAAGGACCAGGACTTCAGGACACAATCGGCCGATTGATTTGAACAGGGATATGAATCTGTGGCCTCTTGAAGTGCATGCAGTGTGTCGAGACCACACGTTAAGATGATGTTAAATCTCATTGCTGCTTTATCGATGACTACGAGGTGTCAAACGGGTGACCGGACAGCACTCGGAATACAGCCGCCACTAGAAGGGCACTCAGTAGAGCGCGTACCTCCGCCACGTAATGTCTGATCACGAAGAACATATCGGGCCCAAATACATTAAAAAAAATATCATTGCTATATATCGTTTTTGGCCCTATTTCTCAATGGTGAAGGATAACTTTAAATAAAAATTAAATAGTTCTCTTATCCAGATCCAGATCTTCACCAAAACGAATCAATTTCTTCCTTGTCACACACCCAACGTATCCACCAAGTTTCATCCAAATCCGTTGACAAGATATCCTGCACACAGACAGACAAACAGCAAACAGACAGAGAGGGGTGAAAAACACAACCTCCTTCAAATTCAGTTTCGGAAGTAAATATACGAGTTATCTTACATGGACGTTCAACATGGGAAGAAGCCATAAGTTCCATAAGGTTCATCGAGCCTGTACACTGGTTGCCAACATCTGGATGTTTGCCAATGTTCTATTCCCTTATAAACTGCTGTACGTCAAGCAACGAAGCAACACGTACCATTTTTTTAAAGTCTTCAGTGTGACTCGGCAGGTTTAGAATCGCCGACCTCCCATACTCAGATTGGACGCTCTAACCATTCCACCACCGAGTTCTGGTTGTTTGTGCAAAGATTGTGTCATGTAGAATTTTAAATGAGGCCCATTCAAATTTAGGCAAATCCCAGACTTGAATGTTTATTATCATTTTCTTTGACGCAATGAAATGCGGAGAGTGGGCATTTAGCTTCACAGTTGGTGACTCCAGAATGCAGAATCGGACTGGTAGTTTAAGCTACATCTTGAATCGACTGTACAGACTCGGTTTGAGAGGGGCCAACGACGCATTTTAACTTCTCCTTCACCGCTTACTCCCCCATCTCTCCCAACTTCCCACTCACCCTAAAACTATTATCGTAATAATGGTATTGTGTTGTTTTCATTGAGACGCCACGCCCCGACTTGACTGAAATATGCTGAACGTCCTCACACGGGGGCTTAGGTGTGAGGTAAAACCAAAGGTATCATCGTGACCTTCAACTCACGCTTCCTCTAAATCCTTGCAACCTACCACTTGGCACATGTCTTGGTTCGCCGAGTTGAGTGTGAGAGACCATAATGCTGAATTGACTGCAAGTAGCGATGTAATATTATTTACAGTTTGCACTATTGTTTGTTATAATTTACGAGCACTTGGCCCGTTGCGCTCTGCGTCGCCCCATTGTGTGCTCAGCGTGCTCGTTTCCTTGAGAAGTCATTCAAGACATAATACCTCGGATTTTAAAAGTGACTTACATGTACCTATCTGCTTTTTATTATTATTTTTATTGTACTGTGTGTAAGTTGCTTTTATTGGCTCTTGTTAGTGCAGTGCAATTTGGTTGACATTTATGTCTTCTCCCGGTTCCACGTGCCACGTTGAGTCTGCAGTGCCATTATTTATGCGCATGTGCCACAGGCATCATCCATCCATCATTTGTGTGTGTGTGTGTGTGGTTGTGTGTGTGTGGTGTGTGTGTGTGTGTGTTGTGTGTGTGTGTTTCCGCTTCCGTTCACAAATGCACTGAATTTGATTGGTTGTTTGAGTGCAGGAGAAGCAGGACAGCTCAGGGTAATCGTATTTCCGTCCACATGATCTGCTTCCGATTATTTGATTCAGATAATAATCGGAATCGAACCTGACTATCGAAACTTGCGTTGTCATGCCGTGGAAAGCCTCTGGCACTCCATTTGTGTTCCACTTCCTGACAGTGACAAGTGCTCATGGAAAATGTCGTACTTGTCAAATGCATAGGATGAGGGCATATGGAGACATCAATGTAATTTCCCATCATTTAGACATTATGACACGTCAACATAATTTCCAATGTCTTTGTAATTAATGTTAAAAGTAACACATTTTCATGGATTGAAGGTTGAGGTACAGCGTGTGTACTTCGAGCTACGTACTCTGATGTAACCCAAATGGACGAATTGTTAAGCTCGGCTGTCTACCCCTATCAATGTAACCACTTTATAAATCATACAAGATGAATCCTATATATGGGAGTATGCCTTTAAGCCGCTATTGTGGCCAAAATATATCCTGCAAGTTGATTCGAGGATGGCCTGAATGGCCGAGATATCCTGCATTTAAATTATTTTATGTATTTTGAGTAAGGCAAGCAAAAAAACGACTTTGCTCTCTCTCTCCCGTTTGTGCTGTAACAGATCATCCATTTGAACACGCTCAGTGGTGATGTCATCACCATAAACGGTCATTATGATTTGTTGCCAACATCGTCAACGCCTAAACTATGGTTGCCAACATATGGTTCTTTTGTCTGTGCTCTATCCTTTTGAAATGCTGAGCGTCAAGCAAGGAAGCACACGTACCATTTTTAAAGTCTTCGTTCCTTGGCACTAGGAGCCTACCAGCGAGCAACTTGACCTATCTACATAGAGGATGAAATCTGTCGAAAATTTAACTTAGGTTCACGTATTTACTCGCCGGTGGACTCCTTGTGGACAAGAATGATGCACTCTGAAAACCATACATGACCGGCACCGTTTTCTGAGAAACTCAATAATTCTGACGTGTGCAGCATCAGATGGACTGCTTTAGCAGCCCAAAATACATTGCAAATGGTGAGTCCACTTCGGTGCAGGTCTAGAGACAGGGTCAGACGGAGCGCATTTGACGTTTTTTTTTTTAAGGGACGTGTTTCCTGCCGCTGCCTCCTCATTCCATTTGCTCCTCTCAATCGCCTTGACACAACGGCCGCGCGTCGTTTTTTTCCCCTCACGCTGCATTTTGACGCATCACGTCGGCGCGCATCTCCATCGCTCGTCAAACTGGCCGTCTCGTGGAGACTTGACTGTAACCTAACCAAGTTTTCACAAGTGTTTCTCTGTACGTGCATGCATGCTCGCGTTTGTGGTGGTAACGGCTACTGTGGCGCCATTTAGCATTTAGATTGAGTGGTCTCCTTTCATTTTGGCAATGCCGGAACGCTTCTATCCCGGCCAATTGATTACGTCCATGGTCGTAGGACCTCCGTGCCTCTGCAGAATGAAGCGCTTATTTGCAGCGTTCACTGTATGGAGTTCTTTCCCCACCCTCCCTTTCTTCCTTTCCTTCTCCTTCCCTCATGATCCCACTCTGCAGGAGATCATTGAGTTCCCATCGTGAAGGTCGGTGGCAAGTCACTGGAAATTGAGTCTATGTTCCACCGCTATGTTCAACCGACCACTTCACCCGGAGCTGACGACATTCTGCACGCAGGTAAAGGCCATGGAAGCGCTTCTCCATCACATTACACCGGTCAAGATTCACAATTACGCTTCTTCAAATTTTTTATGTGATGATATTTGAACAGTTTTAAAATTGAGTAACAGAAATGCATCATTATATATCACCCTGACTGCATCCTCATGCAGGTGATCGTCCGTCAGGTTCCATGAGTATCTCTCAACAATCGTTGACAGTTTAGCTTGAACCTCTTCCAATGATACATTGTACATAGGTGACTTAAAATAATATATGATTTCATTGAAGGACAAAAGAGTTTGGGAGGCCTATGGCTAAGGATAGTGGAAGGAAAGGGGGCTTATATGGTGAAGGTAGGGCTTGGGGGGGAGGGATGCTGCATTTGTGTATGTAATACGCATGCCATCCATATCCTTTAATTGGTTTCATCTGAAGAGATGCAGCTCAGCATGGATGGATGCAAATAAAAAAATTGCATTACGTACAACATTTGTAATGAACGTTTTGAAACCTCTGTCATCATAATTGCAAATGGATGCCTGTGTATCACACATCACATTCATTGCTCGTTCATTGGGATTCAACAAAGGCACCGGGTCGTATTTGCCCGACGGGAATTATTCATGCATTCTGAGATTATTTAAACCATCTATTCACTTTATCCGGTCAAAATACATATTTTGATTAATCACAATCCTCCAGTAAATCCACAAGTTTCGTAAGATAACCTTTTTTCCTGCTTTTTCAGGCTCATTCACCAGACAAGTCAATTTAAGTATTTACCTCCTTATTTGCTCTCGTTTGTGTAATGATTGAGAACCGCGTGTGAATTCGATATCAGTCTGGGGTCTGGTGTTTTTGTTTTGCATTCTTTCTACCTGTTGTTAGTTTTTTTCAGCTGTTTGTTGATGTCATCGTGTTTTGTGAGCTGTCATCTGGGTATAAAATGCAAATAACGCGTGATACAATCTCATCTCATGCGGAAGAAATGAAATGCTCACGAGTAGCCGTGTATTGATTTAGTACGCTGTGATTGGTTGTCATGCAAAGCAATCACAAAGTGCCACACATGCAGAATGACTATACGGGTATAGGCGGTGATATCATTGTGGTGTGGTGAACACTATGGCTCCTGGGAAGGAAATATCGCATGACTAGTGTATTGCAATCAAAACCTTGGCTGGTGAAGGCTACTCCATGTGGCGATTGTAGCCTGACTTCATGTTCAGCTGGAGTTGTATGCAAGACCGAAGATGACACACAAACTGGTGCTGTCGACAACAGAAGCAGTCAAGGAAGAAAAGCCAAAATCCCAAAAGTTATGATAAGCACCTCAGGGTATGTTTATCCATGACAGATGACGATCCAGAGAGATCTTGAAAATGACCAAGCTGTGAAAGTATGGGTGTTCATGTTTTTATAAGACCAGTACATTACACATCATCACAAATGTTTAGGTGCCAGAAAACCTTTGCTGAGGAGAGGCAACCAAATGAAAAGGCCGAAATGAAAAGTGGGTTGACCAAACCTGGAAGAAGGTGTTCTTTTGCACATGAGACAAAGTTTGAGTTGTTTGGCAAAAATCAATTGTTCGAAGGCAGAACCGGGAGGGGTACAATACTCAGTGTACAAGATCTACAGTGAAGCACTGGGGTAAATCAGAACAAGTGTGGGTACCCCGTGTGCGAAACCCATGTGGTACATTTGGCTTTGCGTGCCTCTATAACAATGTAAACTGCTTTAAACCTGCCTGCCGTCCTTAAAACTCTGGTCTGGACTGTAAACATTTGTACGTTAACACATCTACGCAAAGGAATAAGCCATCGGCCTTTAGAAACAGGTTAGTGGAGGCTGACTCCTTAAATGAAGCTCCACACATAAAATTGACACTCATGCTCTCCTCTATGCCTGGTTTTGGCTTAATGGCTGGTGGTGGGCTTGGGATCTTGGGGTCCGAAGTTCAAATCCCGCTTGGCTGTTGAATTATTACCAGGTGGGGTTGACTCTGCCTGTCATCCTTCTGAGGTTGGCAAAATGAGTGCCAGCTTGCTGGTACCTGTGTCGGAGTGGCAACCCCTCAGGATTGTAACCAATAGCCAAGGAAACTGCTTAAGCAGCACCAACGCTCTGCACAGAGTATGGTCCCATTGGATGGATGGATGCTTTCCTCTCACCCCTTGACAACGCTGACAGGAAGGATGGTCTCGACTCTAGAGTATGCACACTCGCTCTAAGCTGTCTAGCCTGGGTTTGAATCCTGACCCAGCTATAAACTGTCATCCCAGTGTTTCACAGACAGGGTGATTCGTCAATGTGTGCCGTCCCTTGGATCGATGTTAAACTGGGTGTCATGTCTATCAGTACCATTGGTGGATGTCAGATATCCCATGGTGTCCTTTGCAAAAAGTAGTCGAGCTATCGCCGACACCCTGGCAAAATTTCCAAATTCCGACCTTAACCAGCAGAGGGCATTGTATCAGCGGCATCGGTACGCCCTCAGCCAATGATGCAGACTGCATATGAACGAATAAGACCTCTCGTGACGCTTCCTAATCTGTGGAGACTTTATATTGCCACCATGTACACTGGCTGAGTGTTGATTCACATACTTCAGTACAGTAGATTCTGTGACATGACCAAACTTTTTTTTTCTTTTCTCTTTTTGAAATGACTGGTATTATTTTTTTTCCTAATGTGCAAATGGCAACCATTCGTGACTGGATTCCTCAAACATTTCCTCAAACTTGCCCGCCTCCTCCTCCTCCTCCTCCTCTGCCTCCTCCTCCTCCTCCTCTGGCTCCTCCTCCTCCTCCTCCTCCAGCTCCTCTAAGCTTTTCTGACCATGTGTTGGCAAAAGTGTTAGTCCTTTAACAGTTATGAGAGAGTCCCCAAGGTGCAGATATGTATGGAAATTTGGTAGTCTGCCCTAAAATTCTGTCTCTCCAGTCAAAACTGATCCATCGTCACATCAGCTCAAAACATTGACCGCTCCTGGAATTTATTTACAATGGACTAATTTCTCTTCTTTTTTTTTTAATGTTTTTTTACAATTTCTTCTTCGAAGGAAACCAATTACAATCTCCTCCTGGAAGGCCAACCCAACTGTTGGCGATGTGCTATCTCTCTGCACATCTTGGAACCATTGTATATCTGTTCTACGAAGAAACAAGCCCCAACTTTGACTTGCTTGCGATCCAAATTCTTCTGCCTCTCACTGTCTTCCAAAGCCTGGTGGGAGATGGTCAGTTCTGTCTGGTACTTATTCTCCTTCCATTTCCTCCCTCTAAAGAACGGAGTCATGCTGGACACTGCTCAGAAAAAGCAGACTTCATGCACTCTTTCTTCACTAAAGGCCAAGGTACTTTCTCCAGTAGAGAATGTGGACTTCTCTCTTTCCATACCCTGATGGACACCTCCTTCACAACCAGATCCTAATATATGGCATAAGTGCTCTCATCATCAAGAACCAATGATACCCTCTCTTCCTCTATCTTTATGCTTCTAGTCCCATTATACCTTATTGCTTCTCTCTTTCGCAAGTCCTTCATGGAAGGACAAGTTTTGAAAAGTTCCAAACAGCAACTCCTATCTATAGAAGGTTCCAAAAATAATCCCTCAACGACAGACCGATCAGCATTCTACCCATCATAAAGCAAAGTATTCGAGTCTGTCATTGCAGCCAACTTCAGGCACTATCTCTTCTCTAATCCACTAATATATGATAACCAGTTTGGCTTCTGAACGGGCTATTCCACCTTGGATATGTTACTTCTTCTGAAACAACAGTGGGTGGATGCTCTGAATCACAAGTAAGAGGTTTGGCCATCTGTCGAGCCTTTGACTCTGTCTGATATCCAACCTTGATTTCAAAATTGTTTGCCTTTGCTGTTCAGGGTTCCCTGCTCAAGTGGTTATCTGATTTCCTCTATGAGCAGAAAAACAGCAGTGTCCCTCGATAGTGTCTTTTCCCATGATCTTTTCACTTTAGACTGGGGTTCCATATGACAAGAGTAGCATCTTTGGACTAAAGGTATTCTTCAGTTATAGCAATGATCTATTCTGATTATCTTGAAAACCAACTCTATCATTTTGCCATTGACCCTGACCTGTATAATGAAACATCACTCTTTAGAAAAACCGCCGGTTGCTGAATCCATTACATGAGACCTGGACAAGATAATCTGCCAATCAGGAAATTGGAACAAGACATTCAAAGCCGACCAAGTCACATGCTCTTACGCTATCTATCCATAAGGATCAACCATTGAACTATCCAATCCAATTCTCTGGACAGCCGCTAGAAGAGGTGCAGTTCCTGGATCTCCTTCGCCTCACTATCTGTCATAACCTTTGGTGGAATTATTATATCTCCAACTGGCATCAAAGAATAGAGCCGTTTGTTTATTCTCCTCAGAGATAAGACATTCATGAGCCAAACACAGCCATCACTGTGTGCAGGCTTGCATACGGAGTTCCATGGAGTACAGCTCCCAATTTTTGGGCAGTGTTTCTGCTTTCAACTTTGTTCCTTTTGAGGCCGTCAAAAAGCTTTCCACACCATTGCAATCTCAAGACAGGAGGCAGACACCCAGTGAATGTCATTTTCCACCAGCAGCAAGTTGGTGGGTCTCTATTATTTTATACAAGATTATATTTGCCCTTGCTATTCCTGCCCTCTCCTAACTCTGCCCTCCCGAAGCCACTTCAGGCCGCTCACGTTCCTCAATGAACCATCATCTTCTCACTCTCCAAAAGTCCAGATTGGGATGCCCACCTGCATTCATTCATCCCCTTGTTCTCCTGATTTTAGAATTGTGTCCCTGTATCCATGTCTATTCCTCCATACACCAGTCTTTCAAATGCACTGTTCATCATTTCCTCCATCACTGGAGGTGGACGGAGGTTATGTATTCACCCCTATTTGTTTTTCTGTGAGCAGAATATCTCAAAAAGTTATGGACATATTCGGACGAAGCTTGGTGGACAGCTTGAGTGTTGTACAAGGACGAATTGGTTAGATTTTGGTGAAGATCCAGATCCGGATCCGGATACAAGAATTTTTAATGAAAGGGAAGACCAAGAAGGAACCCGAAGAAGTATAGAGCAAAGATGGATTCATCAGGAGGAACCTGGACAGGATTCGGGTTTCAGCCGCTTACTCCACAACCCTCAAACCCATCCAGGCATAAACCAAGTGAGCCTTTCAGAGAAATCTCTGTAAGAATTCACTTCTCCTTCGAGATAAAAGCTACAAGGGATTCTTTTACCATTTAGAGATAGAGCAAAAACGATATACAGTAATACCCACTTAGCGTGACTCCACAGAACGCTGATTCTTTATAGCGCTCATTGTAGTGCCAAAATACAATATTAATAATTAATTAATTAAACATTAAAAATTTAATGACTAAAATCAATAAAGCGACGCAAAAATTTCACAGCGTGCCTGAGGAAACGCATCCCATCCCCATCTTCCCTTGCAGACACTCAACCAATGGGTGTAACATGCGCTGAACCAATCGGTGACTCGTTTATATGGAGCCGAGATCATCTGTTTTGAATTTGTCCCGTATGTGTTTTTGAGCAGATTAGTACAATAATGTCTGGAAAAGGGCCTGAAAGTGAGAGCGTTGAAACTGCAGTGAAAGTGTCGAGAAAGGAGTATAACTTTAGATGTGAAAATGTGTTGTGGAGGGTTGAGGTGTGCGAGCGTCAGGTGGATGTGGGTCGTTAATACGCTTGGCTACGTCCACTATTGGAATCATTCTCAAGAATGCAGACAAGATAAAAGCTACTGCCCAGTCCACCGCTTTCATAACTGGAACAAAGTTAACTCGATCAAGGAGCAGTTTGTTGGAAAAGATGGAGAGCAGGTTAGGCATGTGGGTGGAATACCAAAAATCAGTGCCATTTGCTTTAAGACAGCTGATAACCATGGAGAAGGTGAGTGTTTCTTTACTCACCTGCCAGAACAAGGAGCAAGGCATTGTTGGTGAAGACCTTTTTGCCCAGTTGAGGTTGGTTTGATAGGTTCAAGCATCGCACTAACCTTCACAGTATCCACATCTATGGAAAATCTGCAAGCACTGATCACCTGCAGCCATGAATTTCCTGACAAGCTCAAAGCGATCATTGAGCATGGCAACTACCTCCTAAGCTTGTTTTCAATGTGGATGAGTCTGGGCTATTTTGGAAGAGCATGCCATATCGTACATTCACTTCCCATGAAGTCGCATACGTCAGGATTCAAGGCCACCAAGGATCTCCTTATGTTGCTGTTGGGTGGGAATGCACCAGGAGATTTTAAGCTGAAACTATGCTTGTGTAGCATTGGGAAAATCCACGAGCAATGAAGGGGTTTTCAAAGGAAAAGCTGCCTGTCATCTGGAAGTCCAACAAGAAGGCCTGAGTGACAATGGACACTTTCAACAGTGGTATTGTTTCCAATTTTGCCCTGCTGTGAAGCATTACTGTGAGGCAAACGATCTTGAACCGAAAGCAGTGTTGCTCTTAGATAATGCCCCAGGCTACCCAGACGACCTTGAAAAGCCTCCAGACTTCACTACCTGTCGAGGTGGTGTTCCTTCCTTCCAACACGACTTCCCTTTTACAAACCGATGGATTAGGGGGTTTAGCAAATGTTAAGGCAAACTACCTGCGACGGACCTTCAGGTACCTTGTCGAGGCAACAGATGGTCCCAATGAGCAGTCAATTAGGGACTTCTGGAAGTCGTTCAACATTATGAAGGCCATTGAAACATTGGTGTGGCCTGGGAGGTGGTCACCAACACTTGCAATAATGCTGTGTGCAGAAAGTATGGCTGGAGGAATGCAACAACTTCGTGGGATTTAAGGTGGTGGAGCAATCCATCACCAGTAACATAATCCAGCTAGACAACCTAGTGGACTGGATGAAGTTTGATGTCAATGATGTGGATGAGGTACTGCAATCACATGGGAATAGCCTAACAAACAAGGAACTGCTGGAGCTGAAGGAACAGCTTGCTCCAGCAGAGGCCTCGATCGCGAGTGCAGATGAGGCTCAACCCCAGCGAAACCTCACCACAGCTGTTTGGACTGAGGGCCTCACTAAGCTGAACAAGTCATTGACCCTCTTCTATGAGAATAACCCGAATTGAACCGCAGCACCAAAGTCAGCAGAAATTTGCTTGACCGGTTTCCTGCTACAGACAAATGTTCTGGGAGAAGAAGCTCTCGGCAAGACAGTCAACCTGTATGCCTACTCAAGAAGGGATCTACAGTTTTGCAGGAGATGAGCCATAGTCTGGCCCATCTTTCCCAAAAGTAGCTCTTCCCAACTCATCGTAAACATAACCCAAGCTCCGACAAAATCACTGCCGAGTGTTACGACAGTATACGTACGACAAACTGATGTTATTATACGTTGGTATTAACAAATTGTTGTTTTTATTTATAAAGAAAAGATGCTGTCGGGAATGCCATGTACCATGTTGTAATGACCCCGCAGAAAGCTGATTTGGTTTTGGCACTCACACTTCTAGGTGTATGATCCATAATGCATCCTAAGCATTATTCGAGGTATTGCCTGTACAGCACAATATCTCAAAAAGTTAATGATGGGTTATGACAACTTGATGGATGAGTTGGGGTTTGTGACAAAAAGAAGCTGATTAGATTTTGGTTAAGTCTGGATACAGATCCGGCCTATCAGTGGGATACAAAGCATAACCTGTTTTATTTATTTGTTTGTTTATTTTAATGGAAATCGCTCCAAACAAGGCATGAAGCCGCTCCAGGTAAGGGGCTAGAAAGAAAAAGAAGAGGAAAAACTGGCAAAACCTTCACCTAGTCCTGAAACAAGGAAATCTCTTCACAGGCCACTGTGAAAGTGGGAGTAACTAGGCCAGGTGGAAAAATAAATTTCCTCATCCCATTGGGGTGTTCTTCTCCGTACTGGATGCCGTTGGCCCCGAAGGATCATCCGCCCTCTGTCAGGTATTCAGCTGGCGGAAGTATGCACTCTACGTGCCATTCTAGTTAACCTCATGTGCACGAATGTAGGTAATTTGGTCACAGGGAATTTGGTCACCGGAAACTTGGTCACGGTAATTCGGTCACTTATATTATTATTATATCTTGCCAAAACGAAGTTTTTGCAAGATATGTTGGTCAGCTTGTATGTTTTTTTATTTTTTATTTTTTATCTGTAATCACGATAAATCACTCTGCAGAGCACAGTTATCATTGGAAATTTTTGTAACTTCGCATAGCAGGCCTAGAAGGTCCCTTTCAGTGCATAAAATTTTGAAGGTCAAGGTCAAAGGTCAAGTCACTTTGTCGCAAATCAGGGAGTCGACGAAACCCTTTTTTTTGAGTAATTTGATCGGATCGTCTTTCAAACTTCATGGAATATGTTCATGTCTGGCGCTCAGCTGATTAATTTTTGGTGGCGATCGGCCTTGATCTTCATGGTTAGCGCCTAAGGTCAAACCTATTTGACCCCCAGGTCAAATTTTCAAGTTTTAGGAACCATATCGGTAGTACCTCAAATTGACACCTCGCTGAGTGCTTTCTAGATATGTCAAGCTTGAGACATTATGACGTCATTTGGTGACGTTATGAGGCAAACGCATATTTTTCATGGTTACTCTGTAAACGATTCTCATCGGAATCTCTTGTAGGCAGATATTCCTCAAGGAGTCGCTCCTGGTGGATAGCAGCTCTGTTCACCTCAGTGACCTTAAAGAAGTCACACGCTGGTCACCTTTTGGCAAGATTTTCATTTCATGGCCGGCGAATCTTGTTGGCATAATGACGTATTGACCAAGTTTACTGACTACTATAATGGAATCGGAATTTAAAAGTTGAGAGAGACAGAATCTCTCGGATGTGGTGATGTCATATATGGTGATGTTCATGCCAATCGACCACCTTATATGGTCATATTATATTGTAAGGGACATCATGCGACTTTCCTGGAAATTTGGTAATGACTTTGAAACAACATTGACAGCATATAAATCACAGTTCATCTTGATTCTCATTGATAAGACAATTATTAAAAGTGTGTCTTTTGTGATTCAAATAACGATGGCTACAGCGACGCAGTCTACACGGATGTGATTGAAGTTGTGTCATGAAGGCTACATGTATACCAAGAAAGTTACCCGACCTGAACAAAATTTGGTGGAAGTGTGTGAAGAATAACTTCTGTTCAGTGTCGCGGAGCCATTCTACCGACTTGAACCATGGTAACATTCAGCCAGGAGGTATCCCGCATAATCATCTGCCATGTGTGGGGAAAAGTGGAAGTGGTTAAAGTCAGAGTCGCCATGAAACGGAGGGCAGCGGTGCAACGAGGAGAATCAGGCAAATTTATCTGGACGAGCTGATTGACTTGCCTGCCCGGTGCCCGTCCCTACATGCCACAGCCAGATGTCGTAAAAAGAACGCTCCGTAACCAGCGACCGGCGCTGCGGGATCCCGCGGGATTGGCCAACTGTACATTGCCATTATGCGGGATACCTCCTGGCTGAATGTTACCATGGTTCAAGTCGGTAGAAATGGCTCCGCGACACTGAACAGAAGTATTCTTCACACACTTCCACCAAATTTTGTCAGGTCGGGTAACTTTCTTGGTATACATGTAGCCTTCATGACACAACTTCAATCCATTCCGTGTAGACTGCGTCGCTGTAGCCATCGTTATTTGAATCACAATTTGGAAATTATATTCTGAAGATTATCGAGATCTCGGACATTCAGCATGAAATGAAATTCATCTTCGACTATATACGACAAGTCTCAACGATGCTGTTAGAAAACACTTGTATTGTGTGCCACTATTAAGAGATTAAAATTGTTTCAATTAACATTTATTGTCTCTGGTTGTCTCAATTACAGATTTACAAATTAAATTACCAGTAATTTACAAATTAATACTACGAGTTACACTGCTCTTCTAAAATTACACTAATATTAATTTGTAAATCTGTAATTTACTCAAAGGTACTTTGTACTTCTATGAGACAGTGTCAACTAAATTGTCCAGCCTCCTGGTCAGTTTGATGTTGAAGCCAACTCCACGAAGGAACTGGGAATGTCTTTTCTACCAGCCTGGGTCACCAATAAGTGATACCAGCCGTCTCTGCATTTCCACGTACTCCTGCTTCACCCGCTTCCTCCTGACATTCCTATGGCATTCCTGGGCGATGACAACTATCCACCCTACGGCCTACCTTTCTGAACCATTCACAACTTTGGACGTGGTTGGGTGGTGGTAATTCATCGCACACGCATTATTGTTCCAGCCCTCCACAACGTTGTTGTCCGAGGAATTGTAATCCAGTGTTTGTTGATTGAACGTTCCATGTGTGTGGAGGAAAGATCGGCTGGACTCCATTTCACCAGACACGTAGGTTCTGTCGAAGTAGTCTATCAGGAGTTGGCTGCTGGAGGACAGATAGCCCGCAGATGTACCATACCGGAAGGCACATCGATAATTGGCAAAAAAAGCCAGGCCGTCCATTTGTGAACAAAAAAGTTGTAAATCGTCGTCTGACGATATTGAGCAGCCAAACCAAATTCTTGTATTTTCCGCCACGTGCTCTGTGTCAGGTGGTAGAAGCATCCTTGGGTTTATGGTGTTTGCACCCAGGATAGCTCGTACTGCTCGCATCATGCCGTCTTCAAAATCTGTCATGGTGCGTAAAAAGAGAAAGACTACGTTGACGCCTTGGCATGCATCAACAATCGAAGTAAGAAATTCCTCGTAGGTGACCCTCCTCTTGTTAGGTAGAAGTGGTAGGCTGCGGTAATAAAGTTATCTTGGCCGAATGGGATACGTACACAATATACTTGCGAAATATGGCTGGTGCCATTGCGAAGTACCGTCCATATAAACAGTGTCCAGTTACCAAGTTTTTCCAAGCATTGAGGACTTGAAAAGACGAGCACCCTGTTTGCGATTGTTGGCACCGTTGTCGTAAATCAGGAAAGGTCTCCCCCAACCGTAGTTCTCAAATTATCTGGCAATGGTCCAAGTTGGCCAATCCCGCGGGATCCCGCAGCGCCGGTCGCTGGTTACGGAGCGTTCTTTTTACGACATCTGGCTGTGGCATGTAGGGACGGGCACCGGCAGGCAAGTCAATCAGCTCGTCCAGATAAATTTGCCCTGGATTCTCCCTCGTTGCACCTGCCCTCCGTTTGGCGGACTCTGACTTTTAACCACTTCCACTTTTTCCACACATGGCAGATGATTATGCGGGATACCTCCTGGCTGAATTTTACCATGGTTCAAGTCGGTAGAAATGGCTCCGCGACACTGAACAGAAGTATTTCTTCACACACTTCCACCAATTTTGTCAGGTCGGGTAACTTTCTTGGTATACATGTACCTTCATGACACAACTTCAATCCATTCCGTGTAGACTGCGTCGCTGTAGCCATCGTTATTTGAATCACAAAGACACACTTTTAATAATTGTCTTATCAATGAGAATCAAGAATGAACTGTGATTTATATGCTGTCAATGTTGTTTCAAAGTCAATTACCAAATTTCCAGGAAAGTCGCATGATGTCCATTACAATATAATATGACCATATAAGGTGGTCGATTGGCATGAACATCACCATATATAACATCACACACATCCGAGAGATTCTGTCTCTCTCAACTTTATAAATTCCGATTCCATTATAGTAGTCAGTAAACTTGGTCAATACGTCATTATGCCAACAAGATTCGCCGGCCATGAAATGAAAATCTTGCCAAAAGGTGACCACGTGTGACTTCTTTAAGGCACACTGAGGTGAACAGAGCTGCTATCCACCAGGAGCGACTCCTTGAGGAATATCTGCCTACAAGAATTCCGATGAGAATCGTCTACAGAGTAACCATGAAAAATATGCGTTGCCTCACGTCACCAAATGACGTCATAATGTCTCAAGCTTGACATATCTAGAAAGCACTCAGCGAGGTTCAATTTGGAGGTACTACACGATATGGTTCCTAAAACTTGAAAATTTGACCTGGGGGTCAAATAGGTTTGACCTTAGGCGCTAACCATGAAGATCAAGGCCGATCGCCACCAAAAATTAATCAGCTGAGCGCCAGACCATGAACATATTCCATGAAGTTTGAAGAGCGATCCGATCAAAATTACTCAAAATAAGGGTTTCGTCGACTCCCTGATTTGCGACAAAGTGACCTTGACCTTTGACCTTGACCTTCAAAATTTTATGCACTGAAAGGGACCTCTATAGGCCTTGATATGCGAAGTTACAAAAATTTCCAATGATAACTGTGCTCTGCAGAGTGATTTTACGTGATTACAGATAAAAAAATAAAAAATAAAAAAACATACAAGCTGACCAACATATCTTGCAAAAACTTCGTTTTGGCAAGATATAATAATAATATATACTGTGACCGAATTACCGTGACAAGTTTCCGGTGACCAAATTTCCTGTGACCAAATTACCTACATTCGTGCACATGAGGTAACTAGAATGCACTCGGTAGAGTGCATACTTCCGCCAGCTGAATACCTGACAGAGGGCGGATGAGCTCCCTTCGGGAGCCAACGGCCATCCAGTACGGAGAAGAAACACCCAATGGGATAGGAAATTTATTTTTCCACCTGGCCTAGTTACTCCCACTTTCACAGTGGTCCTGTGAAAGATTTCCTTGTTTCAGGACTAGGTGAAGGTTTTGCCAGTTTTTCCTCTTCTTTTTTCTTTCTTACCCCTTACCTGGAGCGGCTTCATGCCTTGTTTGGAGCGATTTCCATTAAAATAAACAAAACAAATAAATAAAACAGGTTTATGCTTTGTATCCCACTGATAGGCCGGATCTGTATCCAGACCTTAACCAAATCTAATCAGCTTCTTTTTGTCACAAACCCAACTCATCCATCAAGTTGTCATAACCCATCAATAACTTTTTGAGATATTGTGCTGTACAAGCATACCTCGTATAATGCTTAGGATGCATTATGGATCATACACCTAGAAGTGTGAGTGCCAAACCAAATCAGCTTTCTGCGGGGTCATTACAACATGGTACATGGCATTCCCGACAGCATCTTTTCTTTATAAATAAAAACAACAATTTGTTAATACCAACGTATAATAACATCAGTTTGTCGTACGTATACTGTCGTAACATCGGCAGTGATTTTGTCGGAGCTTGGGTTATGTTTACGATGAGTTGGGAAGAGCTACTTTTGGGGAAGATGGGCCAGACTATGGCTCATCCTCCTGCAAAACTGTAGATCCCTTCTTGAAGTAGGCATACAGCGTTGACTGTCTTGCCGAGAGCTTCTTCTCCCAGAACATTTGTCTGTAGCAGGAAACCGAGTCAAGCAAATTTCTGCTGACTTTGGTGCTGCGGTTCCAATTCGGGTTATTCTCATAGAAAGAGGTCAATGACCTTGTTCAGCTTAGTGAGGCCCTCAGTCCAAACAGCTGTGGTGAGGTTTCGCTGGGGTTGAGCCTCATCTGCACTCGCGATCGAGGCCTCTGCTGGAGCAAGCTGTTCCTTCAGCTCCAGCAGTTCCTTGTTTGTTAGGCTATTCCCATGTGATTGCAGTACCTCATCCACATCATTGACATCAACTTCATCCAGTCCAACTAGGTTGTCTAGCTGGATTATGTTACTGGTGATGGATTGCTCCACCACCTTAAATCCCACGAAGTTGTTGCATTCCTCCAGCCATACTTTCTGCACACAGCATTATTGCAAGTGTTGGTGACCACCTCCCAGGCCACACCAATGTTTCAATGGCCTTCATAATGTTGAACGACTTCCAGAAGTCCCTAATTGACTGCTCATGTGGACCATCTGTTGCCTCGACAAGGTACTGAAGGTCCGTCGCAGGTAGTTTGCCTTAACATTTGCTAAACCCCCTAATCCATCGGTTGTAAAAGGGAAGTCGTGTTGGAAGGAAGGAACACCACCTCGACAGGTAGTGAAGTCTGGAGGCTTTCAAGGTCGTCTGGGTAGCCTGGGCATTATCTAAGAGCAACACTGCTTTCGGTTCAAGATCGTTTGCCTCACAGTAATGCTTCACAGCAGGGCAAAATTTGAAAACAATACCACTGTTGAAAGTGTCCATTGTCACTCAGGCCTTCTTGTTGGACTTCCAGATGACAGGCAGCTTTTCCTTTGAAAACCCCTTCATTGCTCGTGGATTTTCCCAATGCTACACAAGCATAGGTTTCAGCTTAAAATCTCCTGGTGCATTCCCACCCAACAGCAACATAAGGAGATCCTTGGTGGCCTTGAATCCTGACGTATGCGACTTCATGGGAGTGAATGTACGATATGGCATGCTCTTCCAAAATAGCCCAGACTCATCCACATTGAAAACAAGCTTAGGAGGTAGTTGCCATGCTCAATGATCGCTTTGAGCTTGTCAGGAAATTCATGGCTGCGGGTGATCAGTGCTTGCAGATTTTCCATAGATGTGGATACTGTGAAGGTTAGTGCGATGCTTGAACCTATCAAACCAACCTCAACTGGGCAAAAGGTCTTCACCAACAATGCCTTGCTCCTTGTTCTGGCAGGTGAGTAAAGAAACCACTCACCTTCTCCATGGTTATCAGCTGTCTTAAAGCAAATGGCACTGATTTTGGTATTCCACCCACATGCCTAACCTGCTCTCCATCTTTTCCAACAAACTGCTCCTTGATCGAGTTAACTTTGTTCCAGTTATGAAAGCGGTGGACTGGGCAGTAGCTTTTATCTTGTCTGCATTCTTGAGAATGATTCCAATAGTGGACGTAGCCAAGCGTAATTAACGACCCACATCCACCTGACGCTCGCACACCTCAACCCTCCACAACACATTTTCACATCTAAAGTTATACTCTTTCTCGACACTTTCACTGCAGTTTCAACGCTCTCACTTTCAGGCCCTTTTCCAGACATTATTGTACTAATCTGCTCAAAAACATACGGGACAAATTCAAAACAGATGATCTCGGCTCCATATAAACAGAGCACCGATTGGTTCAGCGCATGTTACACCCATTGGTTGAGTGTCTGCAAGGGAAGATGGGGATGGGATGCGTTTCCTCAGGCACGCTGTGAAATTTTTGCGTCGCTTATTGATTTTAGTCATTAAATTTTTTAATGTTTAATTAATTAATTATTAATATTGTTATTTTGGCACTACAATGAGCGCTATAAAGAATCAGCGTTCTGTGGAGTCACGCTAAGTGGGTATTACTGTATATCGTTTTTGGCTCTATCTCTAAATGGTAAAGAATCCCTTGTAGCTTTTATCTCGAAGGAGAAGTGAATTCTTACAGAGATTTCTCTGAAAGGCTCACTTGGTTTATGCCTGGATGGGTTTGAGGGTTGTGGAGTAGCGGCTGAAACCCGAATCCTGTCCAGGTTCCTCCTGATGAATCCATCTTTTGCTCTATACTTCTTCGGTTCCTTCTTGGTCTTCCCTTTCATTAAAAATTCTTGTATCCGGATCCGGATCTGGATCTTCACCAAAATCTAACCAATTCGTCCTTGTCACACACTCAAGCTGTCCACCAAGCTTCGTCCGAATATGTCCATAACTTTTTGAGATATTCTGCTCACAGAAAAACAAATAGGGGTGAATACATAACCTCCGTCCACCTCCAGTGATGGAGGAAATGATGAACAGTGCATTTGAAAGACTGGTGTATGGAGGAATAGACATGGATACAGGGACACAATTCTAAAATCAGGAGAACAAGGGGATGAATGAATGCAGGTGGGCATCCCATCTGGACTTTTGGAGAGTGAGAAGATGATGGTTCATTGAGGAACGTGAGCGGCCTGAAGTGGCTTCGGGAGGGCAGAGTTAGGAGAGGGCAGGAATAGCAAGGGCAAATATAATCTTGTATAAAATAATAGAGAGCCCACCAACTTGCTGCTGGTGGAAAATGACATTCACTGGGTGTCTGCCTCCTGTCTTGAGATTGCAATGGTGTGGAAAGCTTTTTGACGGCCTCAAAAGGAACAAAGTTGAAAGCAGAAACACTGCCCAAAATTGGGAGCTGTACTCCATGGAACTCCGTATGCAAGCCTGCACACAGTGATGGGCTGTGTTTGGCTCATGAATGTCTTATCTCTGAGGAGAATAAACAAACGCGTCTATTCTTTGATGCCAGTTTGGAGATATAATAATTCCACAAAGGTTATGACAGATAGTGAGCGAAGGAGATCCAGGAACTGCACCTCTTCTAGCGGCTGTCCAGAGAATTGGATTGGATAGTTCAATGGTTGATCCTTATGGATAGATAGCGTAAGAGCATGTGACTTGTCGGCTTTGAATGTCTTGTTCCAATTTCCTGATTGGCAGATTATCTTGTCCAGGTCTCATGTAATGGATTCAGCAACCGGCGGTTTTTCTAAAGAGTGATGTTTCATTATACACAGGTCAGGGTCAATGGCAAAATGATAGAGTTGGTTTTCAAGATAATCAGATAGATCATTGCTATAACTGAAGAATACCTTTAGTCCAAAGATGCTACCTCTTGTCTATATGGAACCCCAGTCTAAAGTGAAAAATCATGGGAAAAGACACTATCGAGGGACACCTGCTGTTCTGCTCATAGAGGGAAATCAGATAACCACTTGAGCAGGGAACCCTGAACAGCAAAGGCAAACAATTTTGAAATCAAGGTTGGATATCAGACAGAGTCAAAGGCTCGACAGATGGCCCAAACCTCTTACTTGTGATTCAGAGCATCCACCCACTGTTGTTTCAGAAGAAGTAACATATCCAAGGTGGAATAGCCCGTTCAGAAGCCAAACTGGTTATCATATATTAGTGGATTAGAGAAGAGATAGTGCCTGAAGTTGGCTGCAATGACAGACTCGAATACTTTGCTTTATGATGGGTAGAATGCTGATCGGTCTGTCGTTGAGGGATTATTTTTGGAACCTTCTATAGATAGGAGTTGCTGTTTGGAACTTTTCAAACTTGTCCTTCCATGAAGGACTTGCGAAAGAGAGAAGCAATAAGGTATAATGGGACTGAAGCATAAAGATAGAGAGAGAGGGTATCATTGGTTCTTGATGATGAGAGCACTTATGCCATATTTAGGATCTGGTTGTGAAGGAGGTGTCCATCAGGGTATGGAAAGAGAGAGAAGTCCACATTCTCTACTGGAGAAAGTACCTTGGCCTTTTGAGTGAAGAAAGAGTGCATGAAGTCTGCTTTTTCCTGAGCAGTGTCCAGCATGACTCCGTTCTTTAGAGGGAGGAAATGGAAGGAGAATAAGTACCAGACAGAACTGACCATCTCCCACCAGGCTTTGGAAGACAGTGAGAGGCAGAAGAATTTGGATCGCAAGCAAGTCAAAGTTGGGGCTTGGTTCTTTCGTAGAACAGATATACAATGGTTCCAAGATGTGCAGAGAGATAGCACATCGCCAACAGTTGGGTTTGCCTTCCAGGGAGATTGTAATTGGTTTCCTTCGAAGAAAGAAATTGTAAAAAAACATTAAAAAAAAAAGAAGAGAAATTAGTCCATTGTAAATAAATTCCAGGAGCGGTCAATGTTTTGAGCTGATGTGACGATGGATCAGTTTTGACTGGAGAGACAGAATTTTAGGGCAGACTACCAAATTTCCATACATATCTGCACCTTGGGACTCTCTCATAACTGTTAAAGGACTAACACTTTTGCCAACACATGGTCAGAAAAGCTTAGAGGAGCTGGAGGAGGAGGAGGAGGAGCCAGAGGAGGAGGAGGAGGAGGCAGAGGAGGAGGAGGAGGAGGAGGCGGGCAAGTTTGAGGAAATGTTTGAGGAAATCCAGTCACGAATGGTTGCCATTTGCACATTAGGAAAAAAAATTAATACCAGTCATTTCAAAAAGAGAAAGAAAAAAAAAAGTTTGGTCATGTCACAGAATCTACTGTACTGAAGTATGTGAATCAACACTCAGCCAGTGTACATGGTGGCAATTAAAGTCTCCACAGATTAGGAAGCGTCACGAGAGGTCTTATTCGTTCTATATGCAGTCTGCATCATTGGCTGAGGGCGTACCGATGCCGCTGATACAATGCCCTCTGCTGGTTAAGGTCGGAATTTGGAAATTTTGCCAGGGTGTCGGCGATAGCTCGACTACTTTTTGCAAAGGACACCATGGGATATCTGACATCCACCAATGGATACTGATAGACATGACACCCAGTTTAACATCATGATCCAAGGGACGGCAACACATTGACGAATCACCCTGTCTGTGAAACACTGGGATGACAGTTATAGCTGGGTCAGGATTCAAACCCAGGCTAGACAGCTTAGAGACGAGTGTCATACCTCTAGAGTCGAGACCATCCTTCCTGTCAGCGTTGTCAAGATGGGTGAGAGGAAAGCATCCATCCATCCAATGGGACCATACTCTGTGCAGAGCGTTGGTGCTGCTTAAGCAGTTTCCTTGGCTATTGGTTACAATCCTGAGGGGTTGCCACTCCGACACAGGTACCAGCAAGCTGGCACTCATTTTGCCAACCTCAGAAGGATGACAGGCAGAGTCAACCCCACCTGGTAATAATTCAACAGCCAAGCGGGATTTGAACTTCGGACCCCAAGATCCCAAGCCCACCACTCCAGCCATTAAGCCAAAACCAGGCATAGAGGAGAGCATGAGTGTCAATTTATGTGTGGAGCTCATTTAAGGAGTCAGCCTCCACTAACCTGTTTCTAAAGGCCGATGGCTTATTCCTTTGCGTAGATGTGTTAACGTACAAATGTTTACAGTCCAGACCAGAGTTTTAAGGACGGCAGGCAGGTAAAGCAGTTATCATTGTTATAGAGGCACGCAAAGCCAAATGTACCACATGGGTTTCGCAACACGGGGTACCCACACTTGTTCTGATTTACCCCAGTGCTTCACTGTAGATCTTGTACACTGAGTATTGTACCCCCCCGGTCTGCCTTCGAACAATTGATTTTTGCCAAACAACTCAAACTTTGTCTCATGTGCAAAAGAACACCTTCTTCCAGGTTTGGTCAACCCACTTTTCATTTCGGCCTTTTCATTTGGTTGCCTCTCCTCAGCAAAGGTTTTCTGGCACCTAAACATTTGTGATGATGTGTTAATGTACTGGTCTTATAAAAACATGAACACCCATACTTTCACAGCTTGGTCATTTTCAAGATCTCTCTGGATCGTCATCTGTCATGGATAAAAATACCTGAGGTGCTTATTAACTTTTGGAGATTTTGGCTTTTCTTCCTTGACTGCTTCTGTTGTCGACAGCACCAGTTTGTGTGTCATCTTCGGTCTTGCATACAACTCCAGCTGAAACATGAAGTCAGGCTACAATCTGCCACATGGAGTAGCCTTCACCAGCCAAGGTTTTGATTGCAATACACTAGTCATGCGATATTTCCTTCCCAGGAGCCATAGTGTTCACCACACCACAATGATATCACCGCCTATACCCGTATAGTATTCTGCATGTGTGGCACTTTGTGATTGCTTTGCATGACAACCAATCACAGCGTACTAAATCAATACACGGCTACTCGTGAGCATTTCATTTCTCCGCATGAGATGAGATTGTATCACGCGTTATTTGCATTTTATACCCAGATGACAGCTCACAAAACACGATGACATCAACAAACAGCTGAAAAAAACTAACAAACAGGTAGAAAGATGCAAAACAAAACACACAGACCCCAGACTGATATCGAATTCACACGCGGTTCTCAATCATTACACAAACGAGAGCAAATAAGAGGTAAATACTTAAATTGACTGGTCTGGTGATGAGCCTGAAAAAGCAGGAAAAAGGTTATCTTGACAAAACTTGTGGATTTACTGGAGGATTGTGATTAATCAAAATATGTAATTTGACCGGATAAAGTGAATAGATGGTTTAAATAATCTCAGAATGCATGAATAATTCCCGTCGGGCAAATACGACCCGGTGCCTTTGTTGCATCCCAATGACGAGCAATGAATGTGATGTGTGATACACAGGCATCCATTTGCAATTATGATGACAGAGGTTTCAAAACGTTCATTACAAATGTTGTACGTAATGCAATTTTTTTATTTGCATCCATCCATGCTGAGCTGCATCTCTTCAGATGAAACCAATTAAAGATATGGATGGCATGCGTATTACATACACAAATGCAGCATCCTCCCCCCCAAGCCCTACCTTCACCATATAAGCCCCCTTTCCTTCCACTATCCTTAGCCATAGGCCTCCCAAACTCTTTTTGTCTTCAATGAAATCATATATTATTTTAAGTCACCTATGTACAATGTTCATTGGAAGAGGTTCAAGCTAAACTGTCAACGATTGTTGAGAGATACTCATGGAACCTGACGGACGATCACCTGCATGAGGATGCAGTCAGGGTGATATATAATGATGCATTTCTGTTACTCAATTTTAAAACTGTTCAAATATCATCACATAAAAAATTTGAAGAAGCGTAATTGTGAATTTGACCGGTGTAATGTGATGGGAAAGCGCTTCCATGGCCTTTACCTGCGTGCAGAATGTCGTCAGCTCCGGGTGAGAGTGTCGGTTGAACATAGCGGTGGAACATAGACTCAATTTCCAGTGACTTGCCACGACCTTCACGATGGGAACTCAATGATCTCCTGCAGAGTGGGATCATGAGGGAAGGAGAAGGAAAGGAAAGGGAGGGTGGGGAAAGAACTCCATACAGTGAACGCTCAAATAAGCGCTTCATTCTGCAGAGGCACGGAGGTCTACGACCATGGACGTAATCAATTGGCCGGGATAGAAGCGTTCCGGCATTGCCAAAATGAAAGGAGACCACTCAATCTAAATGCTAAATGGCCGCACAGTAGCCGTTACCACCACAAACGCGAGCATGCATGCACGTACAGAGAAACACTTGTGAAAACTTGGTTAGGTTACAGTCAAGTCTCCACGAGACGGCCAGTTTGACGAGCGATGGAGATGCGCGCCGACGTGATGCGTCAAATGCACGTGAGGGGAAAAAAACGACCGCGGGCCGTTGTGTCAAGGCGATTGAGAGGAGCAAATGGAATGAGGAGGGCAGCGGCAGGAAACACGTCCCTTAAAAAAAACGTCAAATGCGCTCCGTCTGACCCTGTCTCTAGACCTGCACCGAAGTGGACTCACCATTTGCAATGTATTTTGGGCTGCTAAAGCAGTCCATCTGATGCTGACACGTCAGAATTATTGAGTTTCTCAGAAAACGGTGCCGGTCATGTATGGTTTTCAGAGTGCATCATTCCTTGTCCACAAGGAGTCCACCGGCGAGTAAATACGTGAACACTAAGTTAAATTTTCGACAGATTTCATCCTCTATGTAGATAGGTCAAGTATTTGCTCGCTGGTAGGCTCCTAGTGCCAAGGAACGAAGACTTTAAAAATGGTACGTGCTGCTTCCTTGCTTGACGCTCAGCATTTCAAAAGGATAGAGCACAGACAAAAGAACCATATGTGGCAACCATAGTTTAGGCGTTGACGATGTTGGCAACAAATCATAATGACCGTTATGGTGATGACATCACCACTGAGCGTGTTCAAATGGATGATCTGTTACAGCACAAACGGGAGAGGAGAGCAAAGTCGTTTTTTTGCTTGCCTTACTCAAATAACATAAAATAATTTAAATGCAGGATATCTCGGCCATTCAGGCCATCCTCGAATCAACTTGCAGGATTATTTTTGGCCACAATAGCGGCTTAAAGGCATACTCCCATATATAGGATTCATCTTGTATGATTTATAAAGTGGTTACATTGATAGGGGTAAGACAGCCAGACTTAACAATTCGTCCATTTGGTTTACATCAGAGTACGTAGCTCGAAGTACACACGCTGTTACCTCAACCTTCAATCCATGAAATGTGTTACTTTTACATTAATTACAAAGACATTGGAAATTATGTTGACGTTGCATAATGTCTAATGATGGGAAATTACATTGATGTCTCCATATGCCCTCATCCTATGCATGTACAAGTACGACATTTTCCATGAGCACTTGTCACTGTCGGAAGTGAACACAAATGGAGTGCCAGAGGCTTTTCCACGGCATGACAACGCAAGTTTCGATAGTCAGGTTCGATTCCGATTATTATCTGAATCATAATCAAGGAAGCAGATCATGTGGACGGAAATCGATTACCCTGAGCTGTCCTGCTTCTCCTGCACTCAAACAACCAATCAAATTCAGTGCATTTGTGAACGGAAGCGGAAAACACACACACACACACACACACACACACACACACACACACACCACACAACACACACACACACAATGATGGATGGATGATGCCTGTGGCACATGCGCAAAAATAATGGCACTGCAGACTCAACGTGGCACGTGGAACCGGGAGAAGACATAAATGTAACCAAATTGCACTGCACTAACAAGAGCCAATAAAAGCAACTTACACACAGTACAATAAAAATAATAATAAAAAGCAGATAGGTACATGTAAGTCACTTTTAAAATCCGAGGTATTATGTCTTGAATGACTTCTCAAGGAAACGAGCACGCTGAGCACACAATGGGGGACGCAGAGCGCAACGGGCCAAGTGCTCGTAAATTATAACAAACAATAGTGCAAACTGTAAATAATATTACATCGCTACTTGCAGTCAATTCAGCATTATGGTCTCTCACACTCAACTCCGGCGAACCAAGACATGTGCCAAGTGGTAGGTGCAAGGATTTAGAGGAAGCGTGAGTTCGAAGGTCACGATGATACCTTGGTTTTACCTCACACCTAAGCCCCGTGTGAGGACGTTCAGCATATTTCAGTCAAGTCGGGGCGTGGCGTCTCAATGAAAACAACACAATACCATTATTACGATTAATATTTTAGGGTGAGTGGGGAAGTTGGGAGAGATGGGGGAGTAAGCGGTGAAGGAGAAGTAAAATGCGTCGTTGGCCCCTCTCAAACCGAGTCTGTACAGTCGATTCAAGATGTAGCTTAAACTACCAGTCCGATTCTGCATTCTGGAGTCACCAACTGTGAAGCTAAATGCCCACTCTCCGCATTTCATTGCGTCAAAGAAATGATAATAAACATTCAAGTCTGGGATTTGCCTAAATTTGAATGGGCCTCATTTAAAATTCTACATGACACAATCTTTGCACAAACAACCAGACTCGGTGGTGGAATGGTTAGAGCGTCCAATCTGAGTATGGGAGGTCGGCGATTCTAACCTCGGCGAGTCACACTGAAGACTTTAAAAAAATGGTACGTGTTGCTTCGTTGCTTGACGTACAGCAGTTATAAGGGAATAGAACATTGGCAAACATCCAGATGTTGGCAACCAGTGTACAGGCTCGATGAACCTTATGGAACCTTATGGCTTCTTCCCATGTTGAACGTCATGTAAGATAACTCGTATATTTACTTCCGAAACTGAATTTGAAGGAGGTTGTGTTTTCACCCCTCTCTGTCTGTTTTGCTGTTTGTCTGTCTGTGTGCAGGATATCTTGTCAACGGATTTGGATGAAACTTGGTGGATACGTTGGGTGTTGACAAGGAAGAATTGATTCGATTTTGGTGAAGATCTGGATCTGGATAAGAGAACTATTTAATTTTTATTTAAAGTTATCCTTCACCATTGAGAAATAGGGCCAAAAACGATATATAGCATGATATTTTTTTAATGTATTGGGCCCGATATGTTCTCGTGATCAGACATTACGTGGCGGAGGTACGCGCTCTACTGAGTGCCCTTCTAGTGGCGGCTGTATCCGAGTGGCTGTCCGGTCACCGTTTGACACTCTGTAGTCATCGATAAAGCAGCCAATGAGATTAACATCATCTTAACGTGTGGTCTCGACACACTGCATCACTTCAAGAGGCCACAGATTCATATCCCTGTTCAAATCAATCGGCCGATTGTGTCCTGAAGTCTGGTCCTTCCTCTAATTTAACTAATAACGCTCATTCATGAATCTCATTCCTTCTTAAAAATACATAAATAGAATGAGGAAGATCTGAGAATAGATGGAGAAAATACCTGCGGAACAATTTGTTTGTGCTGATCACATGTTGCCTCAAAATCAAGTACCAAGAAAAAGTCGATCCTGGTCAGCCGTGGAAGGAGCGAGGAGAACCTTTTTGTCTCGAACACAAAGTGGGCGCCGTAATCGCCGAGTGTTTGGTCCTCGTGGAGTTGAGCATTTTATGGGCTGTGATGCTTGGAATTAGCGCAACCAGTAAGAGGTCGCAAGCCACAACAAAGGAGGAATAATGGCTTCCTGACAAGAAGCATGTGCCCTGTTTGGAGAGAAAAGAGTTTACAAATTTTCTTTAACTTTTGTCAGTTAAAACATCCACGCAAAGGAAAAGCAATTCAGCCTCTTGCCTGTCACATTCAACTCATCTAACCGAACAAATAATTAACTTTGCCAATATTGTGCAAGCCACCAATCAATTTTACTTCTTTCAGGAGCATGCAGTATTTGGACCATTCAATGGGCCAAGACTGATCTCTCTCTATTT
>CM068958.1:62436889-62452585 GCA_035128595.1 Eptatretus atami | reverse complement strand
GTCAGGATTCAAACCCAGGCTAGACAGCTTAGAGACGAGTGTGCATACCTCTAGAGTCGAGACCATCCTTCCTGTCAGCGTTGTCAAGATGGGTGAGAGGAAAGCATCCATCCATCCAATGGGACTATACTCTGTGCAGAGCGTTGGTGCTGCTTAAGCAGTTTCCTTGGCTATGGGTACAATCCTGGAGGGGTTGCCACTCCGACACAGGATACCAGCAAGCTGGCACTCATTTTGCCAACCTCAGAAGGATGACAGGCAGAGTCAACCCCACCTGGTAATAATTCAACAGCCAAGCGGGATTTGAACTTCGGACCCCAAGATCCCAAGCCCACCACTCCAGCCATTAAGCCAAAACCAGGCATAGAGGAGAGCATGAGTGTCAATTTTATGTGTGGAGCTTCATTTAAGGAGTCAGCCTCCACTAACCTGTTTCTAAAGGGCCGAATGGCTTATTCCTTTGCGTAGATGTGTTAACGTACAAATGTTTACAGTCCAGACCAGAGTTTTAAGGACGGCAGGCAGGTTTAAAGCAGTTACATTGTTATAGAGGCACGCAAAGCCAAATGTACCACATGGGTTTCGCACACACGGGGTACCCACACTTGTTCTGATTTACCCCAGTGCTTCACTGTAGATCTTGTACACTGAGTATTGTACCCCTCCCCGGTCTGCCTTCGAACAATTGATTTTTGCCAAACAACTCAAACTTTGTCTCATGTGCAAAGAACACCTTCTTCCAGGTTTGGTCAACCCACTTTTCATTTCGGCCTTTTCATTTGGTTGCCTCTCCTCAGCAAAGGTTTTCTGGCACCTAAACATTTGTGATGATGTGTAATGTACTGGTCTTATAAAAACATGAACACCCATACTTTCACAGCTTGGTCATTTTCAAGATCTCTACTGGATCGTCATCTGTCATGGATAAAACATACCCTGAGGTGCTTATCATAACTTTTGGAGATTTTGGCTTTTCTTCCTTGACTGCTTCTGTTGTCGACAGCACCAGTTTTGTGTGTCATCTTCGGTCTTGCATACAACTCCAGCTGAAACATGAAGTCAGGCTACAATCTGCCACATGGAGTAGCCTTCACCAGCCAAGGTTTTGATTGCAATACACTAGTCATGCGATATTTCCTTCCCAGGAGCCATAGTGTTCACCACACCACAATGATATCACCGCCTATACCCGTATAGTCATTCTGCATGTGTGGCACTTTGTGATTGCTTGCATGACAACCAATCACAGCGTACTAAATCAATACACGGCTACTCGTGAGCATTTCATTTCTTCCGCATGAGATGAGATTGTATCACGCGTTATTTGCATTTTATACCCAGATGACAGCTCACAAAACACGATGACATCAACAAACAGCTGAAAAAAACTAACAACAGGTAGAAAGATGCAAAACAAAAACACACAGACCCCAGACTGATATCGAATTCACACGCGGTTCTCAATCATTACACAAACGAGAGCAAATAAGGAGGTAAATACTTAAATTGACTTGTCTGGTGAATGAGCCTGAAAAAAGCAGGAAAAAGGTTATCTTGACAAAACTTGTGGATTTACTGGAGGATTGTGATTAATCAAAATATGTAATTTGACCGGATAAAGTGAATAGATGGTTTAAATAATCTCAGAATGCATGAATAATTCCCGTCGGGCAAATACGACCCGGTGCCTTTGTTGCATCCCAATGAACGAGCAATGAATTGTGATGTGTGATACACAGGCATCCATTTGCAATTATGATGACAGAGGTTTCAAAACGTTCATTACAAATGTTGTACGTAATGCAATTTTTTATTTGCATCCATCCATGCTGAGCTGCATCTCTTCAGATGAAACCAATTAAAGGATATGGATGGCATGCGTATTACATACACAAATGCAGCATCCCTCCCCCCCCAAGCCCTACCTTCACCATATAAGCCCCCTTTCCTTCCACTATCCTTAGCCATAGGCCTCCCAAACTCTTTTTGTCCTTCAATGAAATCATATATTATTTTAAGTCACCTATGTACAATGTATCATTGGAAGAGGTTCAAGCTAAACTGTCAACGATTGTTGAGAGATACTCATGGAACCTGACGGACGATCACCTGCATGAGGATGCAGTCAGGGTGATATATAATGATGCATTTCTGTTACTCAATTTTAAAACTGTTCAAATATCATCACATAAAAAATTTGAAGAAGCGTAATTGTGAATCTTGACCGGTGTAATGTGATGGAGAAAGCGCTTCCATGGCCTTTACCTGCGTGCAGAATGTCGTCAGCTCCGGGTGAGTGGTCGGTTGAACATAGCGGTGGAACATAGACTCAATTTCCAGTGACTTGCCACCGACCTTCACGATGGGAAACTCAATGATCTCCTGCAGAGTGGGATCATGAGGGAAGGAGAAGGAAAGGAAGAAGGGAGGGTGGGGAAAGAACTCCATACAGTGAACGCTGCAAATAAGCGCTTCATTCTGCAGAGGCACGGAGGTCCTACGACCATGGACGTAATCAATTGGCCGGGATAGAAGCGTTCCGGCATTGCCAAAATGAAAGGAGACCACTCAATCTAAATGCTAAATGGCCGCACAGTAGCCGTTACCACCACAAACGCGAGCATGCATGCACGTACAGAGAAACACTTGTGAAAACTTGGTTAGGTTACAGTCAAGTCTCCACGAGACGGCCAGTTTGACGAGCGATGGAGATGCGCGCCGACGTGATGCGTCAAATGCAGCGTGAGGGGAAAAAAACGACCGCGGCCGTTGTGTCAAGGCGATTGAGAGGAGCAAATGGAATGAGGAGGCAGCGGCAGGAAAACACGTCCCTTAAAAAAAAAACGTCAAATGCGCTCCGTCTGACCCTGTCTCTAGACCTGCACCGAAGTGGACTCACCATTTGCAATGTATTTTGGGCTGCTAAAGCAGTCCATCTGATGCTGCACACGTCAGAATTATTGAGTTTCTCAGAAAACGGTGCCGGTCATGTATGGTTTCAGAGTGCATCATTCCTTGTCCACAAGGAGTCCACCGGCGAGTAAATACGTGAACCTAAGTTAAATTTTCGACAGATTTCCATCCTCTATGTAGATAGGTCAAGTATTTGCTCGCTGGTAGGCTCCTAGTGCACAAGGAACGAAGACTTTAAAAATGGTACGTGCTGCTTCCTTGCTTGACGCTCAGCATTTCAAAAGGATAGAGCACAGACAAAGAACCATATGTTGGCAACCATAGTTTAGGCGTTGACGATGTTGGCAACAAATCATAATGACCGTTATGGTGATGACATCACCACTGAGCGTGTTCAAATGGATGATCTGTTACAGCACAAACGGGAGAGAGAGAGCAAAGTCGTTTTTTTGCTTGCCTTACTCAAAATACATAAAATAATTTAAATGCAGGATATCTCGGCCATTCAGGCCATCCTCGAATCAACTTGCAGGATATATTTTGGCCACAATAGCGGCTTAAAGGCATACTCCCATATATAGGATTCATCTTGTATGATTTATAAAGTGGTTACATTGATAGGGGTAAGACAGCCAGCTTAACAATTCGTCCATTTGGGTTTACATCAGAGTACGTAGCTCGAAGTACACACGCTGTTACCTCAACCTTCAATCCCATGAAATGTGTTACTTTTACATTAATTACAAAGACATTGGAAATTATGTTGACGTGTCATAATGTCTAAATGATGGGAAATTACATTGATGTCTCCATATGCCCTCATCCTATGCATTGTACAAGTACGACATTTTCCATGAGCACTTGTCACTGTCAGGAAGTGGAACACAAATGGAGTGCCAGAGGCTTTTCCACGGCATGACAACGCAAGTTTCGATAGTCAGGTTCGATTCCGATTATTATCTGAATCATAATCAAGGAAGCAGATCATGTGGACGGAAATACGATTACCCTGAGCTGTCCTGCTTCTCCTGCACTCAAACAACCAATCAAATTCAGTGCATTTGTGAACGGAAGCGGAAACACACACACACACACACACACACACACACACACACACACACACACACACACACACACACACACACACACACACACACACACACACACACACACACACAATGATGGATGGATGATGCCTGTGGCACATGCGCATAAAATAATGGCACTGCAGACTCAACGTGGCACGTGGAACCGGGAGAAGACATAAATGTCAACCAAATTGCACTGCACTAACAAAGAGCCAATAAAAGCAACTTACACACAGTACAATAAAAAATAATAATAAAAAGCAGATAGGTACATGTAAGTCACTTTTAAAATCCGAGGTATTTATGTCTTGAATGACTTCTCAAGGAAACGAGCACGCTGAGCACACAATGGGGCGACGCAGAGCGCAACGGGCCAAGTGCTCGTAAATTATAACAAACAATAGTGCAAACTGTAAATAATATTACATCGCTACTTGCAGTCAATTCAGCATTATGGTCTCTCACACTCAACTCCGGCGAACCAAGACATGTGCCAAGTGGTAGGTGCAAGGATTTAGAGGAAGCGTGAGTTCGAAGGTCACGATGATAACCTTTGGTTTTACCTCACACCTAAGCCCCCGTGTGAGGACGTTCAGCATATTTCAGTCAAGTCGGGGCGTGGCGTCTCAATGAAAACAACACAATACCATTATTACGATTAATAGTTTAGGGTGAGTGGGGAAGTTGGGAGAGATGGGGGGAGTAAGCGGTGAAGGAGAAGTTAAAATGCGTCGTTGGCCCCTCTCAAACCGAGTCTGTACAGTCGATTCAAGATGTAGCTTAAACTACCAGTCCGATTCTGCATTCTGGAGTCACCAACTGTGAAGCTAAATGCCCACTCTCCGCATTTCATTGCGTCAAAGAAATGATAATAAACATTCAAGTCTGGGATTTGCCTAAATTTGAATGGCCTCATTTAAAATTCTACATGACACAATCTTTGCACAAACAACCAGACTCGGTGGTGGAATGGTTAGAGCGTCCAATCTGAGTATGGGAGGTCGGCGATTCTAACCTCGGCCGAGTCACACTGAAGACTTTAAAAAAAATGGTACGTGTTGCTTCGTTGCTTGACGTACAGCATTTATAAGGGATAGAACATTGGCAAACATCCAGATGTTGGCAACCAGTGTACAGGCTCGATGAACCTTATGGAACCTTATGGCTTCTTCCCATGTTGAACGTCCATGTAAGATAACTCGTATATTTACTTCCGAAACTGAATTTGAAGGAGGTTGTGTTTTCACCCCTCTCTGTCTGTTTGCTTGTTTGTCTGTCTGTGTGCAGGATATCTTGTCAACGGATTTGGATGAAACTTGGTGGATACGTTGGGTGTGTGACAAGGAAGAATTGATTCGATTTTGGTGAAGATCTGGATCTGGATAAGAGAACTATTTAATTTTTATTTTAAAAGTTATCCTTCACCATTGAGAAATAGGGCCAAAAACGATATATAGCATGATATTTTTTTAATGTATTGGGCCCGATATGTTCTCGTGGATCAGACATTACGTGGCGGAGGTACGCGCTCTACTGAGTGCCCTTCTAGTGGCGGCTGTATTCCGAGTGGCTGTCCGGTCACCGTTTGACACTCGTAGTCATCGATAAAGCAGTCAATGAGATTTAACATCATCTTAACGTGTGGTCTCGACACACTGCATCACTTCAAGAGGCCACAGATTCATATCCCCTGTTCAAAATCAATCGGCCGATTGTGTCCTGAAGTCCTGGTCCTTCCTCTAATTTAACTAATAACGCTCATTCATGAATCTCATTCACTTCTTAAAAATACATAAATAGAATGCAGGAAGATCTGAGAATAGATGGAGAAAATACCTGCGGAACAATTTGCTTGTGCTGATCACATGTTGCCTCAAAATCAAGTACCAAGAAAAAGTCGAAATCCTGGTCAGCCGGTGGGAAGGAGCGAGGAGAACCTTTTTGTCTCGAACACAAAGTGGGCGCCGTAATCGCCGAGTGTTTGGTCCTCGTGGAGTTGAGCATTTTATGGGCTGTGATGCTGGAATTAGCGCCACCAGTAAGAGGTCGCAGCCCACAACAAAGGAGGAATAATGGCTTCCTGACAAGAAGCATGTGCCCTGTTGGAGAGAAAGAGTTTACAAATTTTCTTTAACTTTTGTCAGTTAAAACATCCACGCAAAGGAATAAGCAATTCAGCCCATCTTGCCTGTCACATTCAACTCATCTAACCGAACAAATAATTAACTTTGCCCACATATTGTGCAAGCACACAAATCCAATTTACTTCTTTCAGGAGCATGCAGTATTTGGCCATTCAATGGGCCAAACTGGCTCACTAATGATCTTCAGGGAGGAGGAAAACTGCCTGTCCCATCTGGTCTCGTCTGCATACGGTGCCAGTTCACCTCTTGTGGCCGCTATTAATGTCCTCCTGGGAAGGCAATGGCAAACCACCCAGCATAATCCATGCCAAGAAACTACTTCGGTAGCACCAACGCTCCGTAAAGAGTGTGGTACTTCTCAGATCTCATCATTAATGCCCTCAGGGCAACTTGGGATGGGCACCACCAAAACCTGACCTATGAATTGAAGTGCTCGCCAAAAATCACAACCAAAACTAAAAAGAAAAGAAACCATGCATCACATTTTGCCAAAAACAAACAAACAAACATTCGTCACAAAGTTTATTAAGAATGTGCCAAGCCAATCCTGCACATTAAACACCATTAAATAAGGGGCCATCTATTTATTACATAAGCAAATATGGCATACTTTTTGACAACATTCATATATGCTCCATTGCATGTCCCTTCCCTCCTCTTACTGTCATCTAATCCCAAAAACTTATTTCCCTTCTATCCTCAACCCTTCCACATACCCTTACCCTCCTTTCTCCATCAATAGCATCCTCCCTTCAATTCCAGTTTACAATTTCATTCCGATCAATTGAGCCTACCCCCAAAAGCACCACTTTGGACATGCAGGTGTATTCCTGCTTTTGATCAAGTCAATGAGGTATGGGGCATTCTGTAATTAAAGTCATCTGTATTCCACACTCGTTTGTTTAATGATGGTAACGACCACCTTACATTTCAATTTTGCAGACATTCTCAAAGGGTCCTTGATGTGGAGCTCTTACACATTGCTGTGCTTCAGCATTAGCTGGAGCCCTTAGCAACGGCACACTGATCAACTCAATCACTTCGAGAAACCAAAATCCTGAGCCACAGAAAATGAGGAAGAAACAGAGGAGATAAAGCAGACAGGTGCAAAGCCAGAAAAAGAGAGCTTGTCGGATATTTTACATGACAATTTTTAACTGTGTTTTGGTTCACAAATAAACAACGTGCAAATTAAATTTGATGCTGTAATGATTTCAACAAAGCATTAGACTTATTTGGGATGAAGTGATGGCTTACAACTCTTCTTACCTGATGTAAGAAGTCGAGTCTCATGGAAGAGGGGGAAAAAAAACAGGGGATGACAGCTGAACAGACAGAGGGGAGAGGAGGTGGAACAGGTAGGCAAAAAAAAACTTACGGGCACGCCACAATACGTGAAGGGGAACGACGGAGAGGAAAAGGGTTATGGGTCAACAGAAGAGCTCTTCCGTGAGGAAAGCTCGTCAACGGGCATGAGAGACACCATGAGGTTGCAATGGACAGCAGACGTCAATTCACAAAATAGCAGGATATCCTGTTCTCAAACCGTTGTATACACTTAAAAGGGCATGCCAAGTGAGATATATTTTCATAATGAAAGAAAACATTATCGGGTGAAGAAAGATTCGGTCAACAGGAAAAAGGTACACTAAGATTTTTGCAAAACACCGATATTAGAAATGAAAGCATTGAGATGGGAAGTGGCATTTGCTTGTGCCCGAGAATAAAGAAGGAAAATTAGAGAGTTCATGGAACACCTTACCCAGTGCAGTCTTGAGAAACAAGTGCATGAGCGGGGTCTGCGAGTGGGAAATTTGATTGGTCGCAATGATATAAAATGTTGTAATATTTTGTCAAACTACTGCTGAACGAAAGGGTTTTGAAAGCGCCAATAAGGTGATTTGTGTTCTACAGGGTTAAAATATATAATTCAATTGAAATAAGATAACGATTTTAAAGGTTGTAGAAAACAACTTTTTTTTCGGAAGTTTACCGTCGTTGATGCGGCGTCTTTTCCACAGCCTTATTTAACACGTTACATTAGTTCTTCATGCCTGTAAGTTTGTGTCCTTTATGACGTCTTTAGAAACAGTAAGTTTCCTGTTTTGGAATGATTTTCAATTTTTTTGACTGCCAGACAGGCAGACAGAGTAAAAAATATCTCACTCCTCTCTGCGAATGTGTGGTTGAAACAAATTCAGAGCCAAAGTACTGCTAAACTACAGGTTCATTTTCCGATTCATGTTCTGATTTTTTTTGGGGGGCGGGGAGAGGGGCTGTGGGGGGTTGGAGGAAAAGGGGAATAAAATAACAAGCAAATCGAGAATAATGCAGTCGATCTAAGAAAGAAACAGAGATGCGCAGGGCTGTCTATATATGCACTCAATAAACTTCAGGTATATTTTTCACTAGAAAAAAAAACAAGAACAAGAGAAAAATGGAAAAAAGAAAAAATACATCAATAACTAAGAAAACAAAATTGAAAAGAAGAGATGGAGGCAAATTTACCCGTGTGAATAGTGCTTTAACCTCAGCGTTGCCTCGGTAAAAAAGAAAATTGTAACATCCTTTGCCACCACCAACAGGTGGTGCTACATGATACACATTAAAAAAAAAAAAATTGAAAAAAATATATTTTACATACAAAAAAAAACTACATATATATATATATATATATATATATATATATATATATATATATATATATATATATATATAAACAATTGACCCATCCCACTTTCCTCAAGCCGAAGAAGCTGCATAAAGCACCCCAAGAAGACCTACAGAAGGTAAGCCCTTTGCTGTTTTGAACCCTTCCCAGATTTCCTCAACAACTATAAAGACGTTCACACACAGTACACACATGAGAATCCCAATGCTACACACACCCCCAGCGACCGGACCGGTTTCATCGCTTATTGCGCCGAATCATCAGCGATAGCACAGACAGCAATGCATACCAATGAGGCTCCCAAGCATGTACCACGTGTAAACGTCAAAAGCAGTCAATATATAAATAAAGAAAGACCCACCCACATCTCTCATCTATGAATGGAGGAAATAGCCAATCAGCTCTCACCTAATCAACTAAACCCAGGTGAGTCATCCAGAAAATTATAATTCTGGCACACCTTGTGTTTAGAGAGCTCAAAAGCTCTGGGAATGCTCCCAAACCCATACTTTAAGAGATGAATATAGGCATCTTGAGGTAATAGAGGTCTAGCTTGAACCACCGAGATTTTCATTTCGACATTGGTATTTTCCTTCGTGTACCCATTTTACATGGCTACCCATGGAAGAGCATATCACAGCAGCAATGGAAGAGCACAGCAAGCGAAGACCTTCAATGGCCAAAGAGCGAAGACTTCAACCGCCAGAGAGGTGCCTTTAGCGAAGCACAACAGCCAACCAAGTGGCGAGACCTTCCCCTAGGGGTATACAGGATCAGGGAGAAGAAAGCTATTGAGACACGTATCGGGCCTAGCATGATCCTTGTTCTCGAGAACCACGAGAGGGAGCACGCCCGAGTGTGGATGCCCCAACGTATACGAGAGGAGCTGCTAAGGGATCCGGGGGACAAGTTTATCAATAACGAAAGGCTAATACACAGCAAAAAAGATGCAAGTCGCTGTTACTACAGCTTCCAGCTCTTGTAGCTTTGCAAAAACCAAAGCAAAAAGTAGTATTAGGTGCAGTTGAATCAGGTGCAGCAAGCAATGCGAAGGCATCCCAGGGATTAACCTCCTGCTGATCGAGATGGCTGAAAAGTTTCACTACATGTGGATCAAAGACCTCAACCACCTACTTCACTATCAGAGTAAGCACATAGGGCGAAAGCACTTCTGTGAGAGGTGCCTATGTGGGTACTCTTGCGAGGAGCTGCTGGAGGTGCATAGACCAGAATGTAAGGGCACAGGGCAAACCGCTATTCGAGTAGAGATGACAGAGGAGGGGAAAAACATAATCTCCTTTCAGAACTGGCACAAGCAGCAACCAGCTCCCTTCATCATTAATGCTGACTTTGAGGCCCTTAGCACCAAGATTGATGGGCCAGAGCAAAACCCTGACCAAAGCAACACACAGAACACGCAACAGCATGAGGCTTGTGGCTACGGCTACATTGTGGTAAGGTGTGATGGTCAAACAGAGCCTACAGTGGTCTACCGGGGTCCAGACACAGCGGAGCACTTCCTCAATGCTATTCAGGAGAAGAGACACATTAAGGATATCCTCAGCAACCCAAAGCTTTTGAGAATGACACCCCAAGACTGGGAGATATACAAAACCAGCATCAATTGCCACATATGTGATAAGCCTCTGATAGTTGAAGGGGGGCAATGCGGCTCTGTCCTCGACCACCGTTATATCATCGGAAAGTTTCGGGGGCCAGCCCACAAAAAAAATGCAACCTTATGCTGAGGATAAACCAGAAACAGAGAATCACCCCTGTGGTCTTCAACAACCTGAAGGGCTATGACACATCTTCTAATGCAGGCTATCAGCAAGGTGAAATGCAGGCTATTACCTGTATCCTGAACAACATGAAAAAGTACATTTCATTCTCTCTCAAGCATGATACAAAGGAGGGGGCTCAAGAAGGTGAAAAAACTAAGAGCTCTTCATTTGAATTCCAGTTCATTGACAGTGCCCAGTTCCTCCTGGCTTCCCTAGACAAGCTCACATCAGCCCAACCTGAGGGCTTTCACATCACAACCGCATATGAGCCTGATGAGCATAAGCGGCAACTACTGCTGTGGAAGGGTGTATACCCCTATGAACGTATGGACTCCTGGGAGAGATTTGCAGATCCCCTACCATCCCAAGAGGCCTTCTACAGCAAGATCAGCGATGAGAACATCAGCGAAGAGGATTACACCCACACCTAAAAGGTTTGGACAGCTTTTGGGTGTAAAGACATGGGAGACTACCATGACCTCTACCTCCGTACAGACGTGCTCCTTCTGGCAGATGTCTTTGAGACCTTCAGAAAGACCTGCAAGTGGCAATATGGACTAGACCCTGCCCATTACTACATGAGTCCTGGCCTGAGCTGGGACGCGCTCCTGAAGAAAACCGGCGTAAAGCTCAAACTTCTCACGGACTATGACCAGCACCTCTTCGTCGAGAAGGGCCTGCGCGGAGGCATCTCCATGGTCTCAAAACACTACGCCAAGGCAAACAACCCGCATGTCGAAGGGTACGACTAAAGCAAACCAAATAGTCATGTCTTATACCTCGACGCCAACAACCTATACGGTTGGGCCATGAGCCAGCCACTGCAAACGGGCGGCTTTGAGAGGGTAGAGGACTGTGGGCAGCTTGCTGGGAGCATTGCAGATCACCTGGCAGACAGCCCCGTGGGCTACATCTTAGAAGTGGACCGAGAATATCCTGAGGAGCTGCACGACAAGCACAATGCCTATCCACTGGCACCAGAGCGCATGGTAGTTCAGAAGGAGTGGATGTCGGAATACCAGCAAGAACTTAGGGGGACGTCGGTCGAAGTAATAAAGCTGGTGCCTAACATCTTCGACAAGACCAAGTATGTGCTGCACTACCACAACCTTCAGCTCTACCTCTCCCTGGGAATGAGGCTTAAGAAGGTCCACAGAACTCTGCAGTTGAACCAGAGCCCCTGGATGGAGCCCTACATCTGGATGAACACAGAGCTTCGCAATGAGGCCACCAGCGACTTTGAAAAGGATCTCTTCAAGCTCATGAACAATTCTGTCTTCGGCAAGACCATGGAAAAGTTGCGCAAGCGTGTAGACGTAAAGCTGGTCCGTGCCCATGAGAAGGACAAAGCTGCGGTGCCTAATCTCATGCCCAAGATTTGCACGGCAGAAGATATTCAATAACGACCTCACTGCTCTTCACATGAATAAGAGCAGACTGGTGCGACTTGTCGATGTGAGTATGAGCATCCTGGACCTCTCCAAGCATCTCATGTATGATTTCTACTACAACCACCTTAAGGCCCAGTATGGAGACCGTGTTCAGCTGTTATACTCAAACATGGACTCTTTTCTCCTCGAAATCCAGACAGAGGATGTATATGTGGGCATGGCCACACATGCAGAGCTCTACGACACGAGCGACTACCTAAAGGACCACCGACTCCATAGGCTCAAAAACAAGAAGATCCTGGGTAAAATGAAGGACGAGTGTGCCGGCTGCCCCGTCGCCAAGTACGTGGGTCTGCGTTCGAAGATGTACTTGATCCAGAGGTCTGAAGAAAGGAAGATCCGTAAGGCAAAGGGTGTGAAGAAGTGCATTGTAAAGAAGCACCTTCACCATGAGCAGTACAAAGAGAGCCTCTTTGACAGGAAAACCTTCAGGCATGGCTTGGATATGCTGAGAAACAAGTTGCACCAGATCTATGGTATACGGGTAATCAAGGTGTCTTTATCCCCCTTCGACTCCAAGCTGTGGATAGCAAAAAATGGTGTTGACATGCTTGCATATGGGAAAAAAGACATTCCTGGCCCCTTTCGATGACCTGAAAATAGATGAGGTACTTCGCAAAAAGTAGGAGGTGATTTATATTTCAACTGAAGTACAAATGGAGTTTTCACCCATCTGGGAAAGCAAGATACGATTTAGCAACCAGAGAAATATCCCAAATTCTCAGAGTAGGCCCGAGCGGATGCAGGAAAACATATTTGCTTTTAAAGATGCTCCTTACTCTGGGCTTTTTAGATTATGACAATTTAATAATTTTCACAAAGTCCAGCTTTCAACCCAAATATCAACTGCTCTCACAAGGTTTCAATGCAGGTTTTCAAAAATAAGACATCATCAGTTTGTTCAAACTTCAAAACAAGCTGAATGATTATAACATCGAAGATGTCGTACAGCTATTTTGCCAAACCCAAAAGAAAAAGAAATCAAACCCTCCAGTATCTTGTATTCTTAGCGATAACATGGATGACGTACCCGCACCACAGAATTTGGAGAAATCAAACAAGAACCTCATTATATTCGATGATTGTTTAAATGAAAAAAAATAATAATAATAATGGATAGCTGCTATACCAGAGGGAGGAGGAATTCCTCTTGCAATTGTATTTATCTATCACAGTCGTACTTTCAACTTCCACGTCGCTCAATAAGAATTGATGCAAATACCTTTATACTCTTCAAGCTAAACATGAGAGATACGCAGAATTTTTGGATAGATAACTGTTCAACAGTATGTAGTAAAAGTGAATTTGAAGAGTTCATGAAGCACACGAAGGGCAAATATAAATATCTCGTTGTTAAAGAAGATGAGATGCTTTTTGATATATTCCAATAAATAGATGGATGCGCAACAACGAGCAAGAAGATTTAAGGAACACCAAAGGTGGGTTTCCAAAGTAGCTCAACAACAACAGCAACACATCCGGAGGCAAAAAACGAACGGGTGAAGAAACGTTTGAAAGAAAACAAGATAAATATTTTAAACCATTTCTGAAAGCTTCTCAACAACAAATGGTAGAAACGGGGGTTTCCACAATTCCTTCAATAGAATACACCCCTAAAAACTTCAAGTGATAAAAGATTTTGGCCAAATGACAGAGCAATAACTAGAAGATATAGGAGAATTACAATATGATGATGAGGGATTATTCCAACAACTGGAGGAGGCAAATGAACCTCCCAATTATGTTGTGAGAGTTCCTCAAAACAATGAATATTCAGCGGATTCAAAAACTATAGTGGGTCTCATTCCAACAGAAGAACCAGCAATATTCTCTCTTGTCAAAAGAAGGTATTGATATTTAATGACAAATTGGCATTCCTTAGCTCTGCTCGATCAAATGTTAAATCAACTACAAGATTAATGTTTCTTCAAACAAAAGATGGGTATCATGATTCAACTTATTTTGATGAACCGTTGAATTTGAAAAAATTAGGATGACAGAGTATACATTGATTTACCAAACTCACTTGACTTTGGGGTTTATGTTGCTGGGAGAACAAAGAAGAATGAAAAGGAAAAAACATATTATTGATGCTTTAAGTAAGCTTGGTTCAGGTTCAGGTGTTTGCTTTCTTCCAAATGACCCAGCACAGCTAGTTAATAGACTGCTATTACTATTAGGTAGTAAGAAGGCTGGAAACAATAATTGCTTTCATGAGGCTTCAGCCATTTTAGACCAGTTGATGAACATGAAAATAATTAATAAAGGCCAATACAAAGATATTTTATCCGATATACAATGAGAATCACGATCTTAAGCTTGAACTTCACAACTAGTGATCAGACGGCTTCATTCCCGTACCCAATACAACTTCACCTTACAAAAGAATATGAACCTTCAAGATTGTCAATGAAAACTTATAATACCCTGTTCAATATCACAGAGAAAAACAACAAGTTCAGTTATAATCCTGGAAGCGGGTATAAAACGAAAACAATCCCACTCGGAATATATGAGATTTCTCAAATATCCTCTGAAATTGTGTACATTATGAAGAAACAAGGGGATGACCCAAGAAATATAACCATCGGCATCCAAAAGCATACTTCAAAATCAAGCATTCAGTTGAAAAACGATTACAAAGTTAATTTCACCATCAAAAATTCATTCAGAGAATTATCGGGTTTCACCTCAAAAGAGATTGAAACGAACGGACTTTATTACAGCGATGATATCATCCAAATATCTTCGGGTATAAATTCTGCATTGATTCACTCTGAGTTTGTTGATAGGGCTTACAACGATGGTAAAAGAACAAATGTAGTATTCTCTTTCAGTGCGTACTCAGCCCCCATTGAATATAAATTCAATATGGAGCCGAAAAATCTTGTATATTTGCCTGTATCAGCTAAAACCATCTACAGAGTGAATTTTAGACTAACCGACCAAAGTAATCGCCAGATTTCCTTCAATGGAGAAATTATATCCATCAGAATTCACTTACGAGAAGTTCCCTTATGAGAAATACACTGAGACTTATTTCGTAAGATATATATATATATATATATATATATATATATATATATATATATATATATATATATATATATATATAATGCCTACTGTGAGGAAGCACGAGTTGAAGAAATATAAAATAATTATTGAAGGAGAGGGTATATACCTTAACCCAAACCGTTCTTCGAACAATCCCCAGGGTAAAGGTGTTTATCTTGGTGGAGGATACTACAAACCTAAAAGGCAACCCAGTGTTGGAGAACAATTTTGAAGTGGAGACGGAATAATGGATACTCTAATGGGCATTGGTTCAACGATTCTTAAACATAAGGACCTCAAAGGTTCAACCGCTTCTGCTGTGGGAAATGTTGCGAATGCTATAAAGAGTGTGAAAGACGCTCAGAAGGAATCTCGTAAATTACAGGCTATCAAAGAAATTAAGAAAGGTAAAACTCAACTATCCTCACAATAAAAACCAAAAATAATTCACATATGGGGTCGGGATTTCGAAAGTTTTCGCGTAAAAAATATGTATTACGAAATATACACAAGTTTGGAAGCGATTGATAGTATCTACGATTTGGATGATACCATCATCATCTCAAACTATCAAAAAGGAAGACTACTTCA
>CM068958.1:62412883-62436879 GCA_035128595.1 Eptatretus atami | reverse complement strand
GATAGTTTCTTGTTGTGTAAATATACTTTCACGAAGGCTGCTCAAAACACAAATGCCACACTCGTAAATGATTTCTTCTGGAAAATGTTTGACAGTGTTTGTTTGTATCTTGGAACACAAGAAGTTGAAGCGGTTGATTATGTCTCTGCCACATCAGAAATGATGAAATTTACTCTGTATTAGTTTCGTGAAAGAATGGATAAGGGGGCTGTTGAAGGTTTTATCCCTGATATGGCTATGGGAACAAACACTGACCCAGGCTATAATCAAAGAAAGTCAATGTTTAATGATTAATCAAAAGCAGAGAATAGTTTTACCTTGGCAGTTCTTCTTGAAAGGATATTTGGATTCTGTGATTATGATAAAGTTCTGTGTGGACTGAAAATTAGATTTCAACCTCAGAGAAATAACAATGAAAACAGAGTGCTTTTTGCTGTTGCTAATGCTTTTGGTGAAAATAATATTTTGTTATTAATGAGATGTGTTGGTATATCAGCGAATACACTCCTAATCTGAAAACAGAGGAGATGTTGAATAGAAGACTTAACTCAAAGAAGCCGCTGAATGTATCATACCTGAAAAGGAGATGCCAACATGTTAAACTGAACCAAACTGTCTACACTTGGAATTTGGGTGTTCTGGAAGGAAAGCCACGATATTTATGGTTCATATTTAAGGAACCAGATGGAGATACCGTGACTGATAAGAACAATGCCTTGACTGCAAATGCTAAGGTGAAACAACTTCGGGTTTCTCTGGATGGGACATTTTACCCGTGAGATAGATTGGAAATTGATTGGGATAAAAATGATTACGAGGAAGCCTACAAGTCTAACTAAAAGGTGTGTGAAAGTAATGGTAATATAGAGCCCATTTTGGATATGGTTGTGTTTAAAAAGCTTTGTACAATCGATGTGATCGACGAGTTCTCAAAAGGAAACTATAAAGTCGAATAGAGTAGATACTTCCCTGTACGTTGGAAGAGGAGAGAGTGAAGAAATTGATACATATTGTTTGCTTTTGGAAGAAACTGAGATGGTGATTAATGCAGAAAATAGCATGATGGTTAATATTACTTTATTGTTTGTTGGCAATTAAATAAGATGAGGAGTGGCAAAGCACCAACGGGAGTCTGTTAATCAAAGCAACTTCGAAAAACTAAAATTATGAATTCAAAATCTAAAACCTTGTTCTATCAATGTTGATACAATTCAAAGAAAAGGGGCTGTAAGAATTGATGTTTTACTCACGAGAGAACAAGTGGAAACCTTGTATGAAACTGGTCGGCTACGAATGAAAATAACAAAATCTATGTTGAATAAATATTCGATAAGGGAGACAAGTGGAGGAGTTATTATATCCCTTCCCCTCTTACTGGCGGGTCTTGGTGCTGCGGAAGCCTTGACAGGTGGGATTTCATCGGCGGTAAAAACTGCTCACGAAAGGAAGGCTCAACTACATCCTCAAAGAGAACTAGAAAGACAAAATGGAGATATTGAGAAACAAATTGCTGCGGGTAGTGGTGTGATTGTAGATTTTGCTCAAAATCTTGAAAGCCTTCCAGATAAAGCTAGATTGTTAGTTGGAGATATGCTTTCTTCTTTTGCACAAGCTGGTGTTAAATTTACAAAAAGAGGTAATAGATTGTATCTTTCTTATAAATAAGCATGAGTATCAGCGAGTGGTTTAAAGAATTTGGGAAAAATATAATCTCGAATGTAGAACTTCAGAAATATTGCAAAAGGCTGAAAATTGATGTAGTAATCTGCATGAGAGACGAATTATTAAGTTTGCCCACTGATACCTAGAATGTTCTTATGAATTTAGAAGAAAGTAGTGGGAATGGTTCTCATTGAGTATGTGTTTTTAATGATAAGGATGCTATATATTACTTTGACAGTTATGGCCTTCCAACACCTATTGAAGTTGTAAAAATTTTAAGCGAAGGTGTTTATCCGACGTTTCAAACACAAGTCATCGATTCGAAATGTTGCGGATAATTGTGCTTGTATGTGTTGTTTCATCTCAACAACAACGGGATTTTTATGGCACCATTTTAAATCTGCTATGAATATAAAGATGATCTTTGTTGGAAAGGATGCATATACCTTCGGTGTGTCGCAAGAGTTAGATATTGACTTGTCCAATTATTACACAAAAGCACAGGTAGAGCACCAGAAATATCGTACTACGCAAAAATATTGGTATGAAGAATTCTTATAAATTAACCAATTATCCGAGTCTTACAGATGATAACGACTTGGTGAAATTAAATGATTTGGCAAAACACCTCGCCATAAGCAAAATGGCTGTTTATTCAAAAAATACAGAAATAACATCAACAATACTGAGTGCTGCATTGTTTAATCTTCTCATAACAATATAATTTCATAAACAAGGGCATGTAGTCCATTTGAGTAGCATCTTGGGAATACGATATGCCTGATTTAAGGTATAATTAATCATTTTCAATAGACCTACAAGACCTTGAACAATTGAAACATTCTCGCAAGGAAGACAATTATCCGCTAAGCGAAGACACTGAGATTTGTGGAAGCACATTTGGCAAACGACGAATAAAATAATTTAATCGGAGCAGAGTCTGTGAAAGCCTCGCTTGGGTTTATATTGTGATTTCAAGAAAAACAAGGTTGCATGTAATAAGTAAGGGTTTACAAACCGATATGATGATAGGAAGATGAGGTGGTGTTAAGTGTTTTAACTTAAATATTTCATATGTTTCTGAAATATAATAAAAATACATGGCAGGAAGCGAGGGAACTCTTCAAGAAAATTATGATTCTTGTATCCAAGGATACTTGCAAGAAAAAGGCATTCGATATTTTATGAAGTATACTCTACGGTAAGAGAATGGAACATTCTCAATTATTGAGTAGTTTTACCCTGGTATTGCTTGACCTAAAATATGGATTTAATGAAAATATTAAATAAACAAAAGGTATTAAAATTAGCAAAACAAGTTCTTTGAGAAAAAATTTATTCATCCTTTTTGTCTTCCCATTCTAAAGAAAATAATTACAGATGCAGGAATATCGACAAATCCAGATGAATATATATATATATATATATAAAAACATACTAGGTGATGAGAGGGAAGACGACATGTACGACATACTAAGGGTTATAAAATTTAAGGGGGTGATGGTGATGAGAGGGAAGAAGACTGGCGAGGGAACAAAATTCTATAATATTTATACATGGAAGAAAGTATGAAGACACTACTTTGTATTATCCGTTTTGCAAAGTGAAGATCCAAATGTTAATGTTGAAAGCGAAAAAGCTTCTTGTAATCTTTATGAGTTAAAATAGAATGATTCATTGTGCCAAGTGCAGAAAGAAAACCGAGACGAGAAATATCTCTATTCTAAAAAGTAAAAATAATAGATTATTCAGAAGGGATATGTACGGTGGTGTGAACTAAAAGAGTCGATTCATTTTAAGCAGAAAAGTGGAGAACATATACAAAAATTGCTATCAGGAAGTAAATTAAACACGATTGGGAAACCCGAAGAACTTATATATTGTCCCTGGATATATTACATCACACGGTCCCTAAAGAAAATGGGATACCCATGAGCGATAGCTGGCCCTCCCTTATCAACAAATCGATAAGTACAACTAAAGCTTGCAATACACTGAGGGCATTGGACTATGATGAACATAATGTACCGACCAATCAATTGGGGGGGGGGGTGGGGAGGGGAGTGAGGAGTTGATATAAAAGCTGTATTCATTTGTTCCAGTTAGTTCCTCCTGTCGATGGTTTGAGCATGCTGCCGGAAACGTTGAGGCCTACTTTCTTTTTGCTTTGGAGTTATTTTCTTTTTAAAGTATAAAGAATGTAAATAGCTCATCCATGGTGGAAACCCGAAGCCTTTTAACTTATTATTGTTGTTCCACCATGGAAACTTTTAAACAGTACATATTTCCACATTCTTCACCAATCACATCAAAGTTCGCGTGTGAAGTCCGAATTTCTTACACGTCTGGTACTGGTTCTTTCAATAGTTGTAAAACGCGATTCATCTCAATCTTCTATTCATGGGTGTATAATCGACGGTTCACTGGCGTGTCCATTTTGATCATGATGAAAACCGTTGTTTTACGACTCAATCACAAAAGGTCGTAAAACAGCCTTTTACGACCCTTGATGAAGAACGTTGTTTTGAACGTACAACTCTTGCAAGTACCAGACGTGTTAGAAATTCGGAGTTAAAGTTTATGTTCAATAAAACATGAAATACTGTCATGTTTGAGTTGATGATAATTTTAGTTTTCAATGCCTTATGATGACGTTTTCAGATGTGCTATTTTTAAATGGAGAAATCAAATAGGGAGGCCCGTGTGCACTTATATTCAAGCATACGCATATTATCCAAATTCTACTATCAATACTAATAAATGTGCGTGTGTGCGTGTGTGTGTGTGTGTGTATGTGTAGGTCTCCTCCATAACTCCAAAACCATGAAGCCTAGCAGCCTGTAACTTGGCATGTATACTAAGGGAGCTTCAAAGAAGTGCATGAGTGAAAATTGTGTGTTTGGGTTAATTAAAACACCCCTTTTGAAGATAATGAATGGCCTTATTTAATTATATCCTTCATCAGGCGCATTTTCGGCCACCTCGCTCTCTATGGGGTCTTAAGGCATATCCTAGGTTACCTCGCTGGGGTCTGAAGCCACCATGTTTTTTGGCCTGCTCAACCATGCCTTTTGTTTTTCCACTTTCCCCACTCATATTGTCGAATGTCTGATCATCATAGCTACGAATCGCTGGGTACATGGCAATGCTTAAAAATGCCCAGAGACACCAGCATTCGTGGCTCTATTTAATTTCCACACATCCCATAATCTTAAGAATCTCTTAAACTAACCTGAATTACAAAATTTCAGCTCCAGAATTGAACTTATCAGCAGTTCCGACTTTTAAAATTGTGTTCATTTGTCCAATTCGGACATTACTTGGGCATCTCGGGGAGGTGTTTAATATGACAGATCACTGCTTGTCAAGCCAGCCTTTCCTTATCAACCACCTGGTTGGAGTGCTTCCTTGAGTGCTTAAGCAACTTGGCAAGCGCTCTACAATATTTGCGCTGTCACTGAATACTGTATATTGATCGACTTGAACAAAGGTCAGGGCCACTCACCTGCATTGCCCACGTGTTGTTCTGTGGTGCAATAGGCGGAGGCTGAAAATGTGAAAATTTATTTTACATGATGTTTCCGCTTTTTGTACAATCTTCCATTAAATGATCGGTCACTTTGGTATGGATAAATAAAAGTAAAAATTAAATGCTTCGTTTATAAAAGTTTCTTCAACCGTTTCGTGGAATGCTTGGTGAAGCTTGGCGCGCATTCTTCAAGTTTCAATGGTGATACCGCGGTTCGATGCCGGAGGTAGAAAAGCAAATTAATTGTATGATCACAATGAGTAAAAAATGTTTTCAGTTGTAATGAAGTCATGATTCATCACATCACGGCAGGAAAGCTGACAGGTACGCATGCTCGCTCTCAGGTGTCCAGCCTGGGTTTGAATCCAGATCCAGCTAAAAATTGTCATCCCGGTGTTTCACAAGCAGAGTGATTCATCAATTTGTGTGCCATTTCTTGGATGGACGTTAAACTGGGCATCACATCTGCCAGAATCCCCACCCCCTCCTCTCCCCCTCACCTCTCTCTCTCTCTCTTTCTTCTCTTCCTCTCTCTCCCTCCCCTATTTCCCTCTCTCTCCTCCCCTTTTCTCTCTCTCCCCTTTACTGCTATGGGTTGCGGTCCACCATCCAAACAGTTCATGATGGTACCGCTTTAAAATGCATGGTGATTTTATTTTTTGTGCCTTTTGTGCCCAAGTACAGGAGGTTTTACAGCATACAACTTACCCTATTTTGCTCTATTGTTCACAATCACTACCTCGTCAGTGCACATTACGTACAACTTACTACTGCCATATACCAAATACAGAGCAATTCTACCTACTCAATTACACGGTACATACGATCACCCCCCCCCCACCCTCCTCCTGACTCCATAGCAGGCAACAATAAATTATCCAGTTTTGTAAATAAAATTAAAAAGGCACAGCCAAGCAACAATTAGAGCTAACCTATATTCCATCAATTTGCAATTTGCATCAACTAACAACTAGAGCAAAATTAGCTTCAGACAACATTTCATTTGTGGTCCACGAACTACCTCCAACCTGTATGGCAAAATCCAAACTGATCGAATAAAAGACAAATTTCAACAACAGCAACAACAGTAAACCTATATGTGACATTGCACATTTTTCACCAGACCTACTTAAGCTATGGGACAGTTGCACAAAATAATTAAAGAACAACCACGGGAAAGCAGTGACTTCACAGGGAATATGACACTGGAAGCACCAACAACTGCCACCTCTCTGATACGTGGCTGCAGTCACTGACTGTGTCTATCAAGACAGTATCCTGGGTGTTCCTGAAATGACAGCGCTTACAGAAAATCACTTTTGGAAAGCACAACTTCAGTCGCAAGCAGGTTGTGACAGTTCAAGCCTGGAGACATGTCCAACGGATTGTGACAAGGTAAAGATCTGCTCCAGAGGCACAAGCGCAGAAAATTATTTTGCCTATCGTCTAATGTCGTTTGTGCGATACATGCATGAGCTACTTTGTGAACCTTAAACACCAGAAATAAGTAAGTGAATAAATAAATAACAAAATAAATATTCATTAGTAAAGGTGCAGGACGACTTACAGAAAGCATTACCATGCTTCATAGATCTTCCCCATTCAGTTTGGGTCAGCGAGTCTCATCTGTGGTATGTTTTTGAATGACATATATGGCAGGGGCCATCTAAAGCTGGCTTAACCTCTGCACCACCTGCATACTATGTTAACGTTAAAATGGTTCCTAAAATGAAAGGATGTTTTGGGGAAATGTATGAAATCCAGGCTGAAGTTATCACTCTGGCCAAAAGTCGACTTGCCCACGATATTAAAGGTAAATGTCTACCTGTAGGCCAGGAGGTTTAGCATTAAGCCTTTCGTTCTCAGCTAAATAATTATTTCCATTCTTTTAAATTTTGCAGAGCATTAGATGTAGCTCCAAATCCAAAATTTGCAAACTTATGGGATATCTATTGATTACATACAGTACCTATGAATATGATGGAGGGTGGTTGGGTGTAAAAAAACAAAAACAATTGAGAAAACAAAGAAAAGGAAAGAAGATAAGAAGACAGAAAGGATGGTAAGGGAGTGTCATAGGTGTGTGGAGAAAAGAGAAGGCAAATAAGTTTAGGAGGAGGCAGAAGTCAGGAAGAGGAAAGGGAAAAGGCATGTGTGGAAAGGGCACAGGGGTTGGGGGCAAAATTCCACCATATGTATATATATATATATATATACATAAAGTATATAATAAAAAGACAGTCCCTAATAAGACAGTTAAATATAAACTCACATTCATTTACAATATTTCACAATAAACTAAAAAAATGCAGTTTTGGGTTGTGTGGGGCCATTGTGTGTTACATTAAGCAAAGTGGAGTAAGGAAAGAAGGAAGAAAAGATATGATGCAAAAGTAAAGAGGAATGGGGGAATGCATAGGGGATTTGGAGAAGTTGTCAAAATATTCCAGCAATTTTGCTCAAATACTTTTGCAGGCCCAAGTCAACACTTGCACATATTTCTGGGGTGACACTTGAATCGTTATAAAGATCTCTGTTGCCGTTGAACATGGGCTTGAATTGTTTGAGCCATCTACATAATTATGCATGCAAAAAAAATGGGAGAATTTTGACTTCCACTACCCCTCTGACCCCACCTACCTGTCTCAAGAATGCCTCATAATAGTGTCATTCTTTCTGCTCTCCTTAACCTAATTGCCTCCCGTCTTACAGCCTTCCTGTTGCGTCCGTAGCTCCCCCTTATTATTCCCAACATACCTCCCTTCCTTTTTCCCTCCAGTGTATGTAATATGTAAATGCCCCTCATCTTGTGACTGCAGTGAGTATTGTCGTGGCTTGTCAGATGGCATACATTTAGATTTTGAGCTTGGAGCAGGTTGCAAAGACAATTGTGTTAAAAGGAGTTAGAGCTTAAGGGGAAGGCAAATGAGTGCTCGACTTGATGGACAGCAGACATATAACAAATGTAGAGAAAGAAGAGAGAATAGTGTTGGTGGAAAGGTTGGGTTGCAACAGGAGCATAGAAGGGGAACAGGCCCACCTAAGTGAAGGAGGGATGTGCAAAAATAAAAAGGAAGGGGATTGTAAAACAAGAATGATGGATTAAGAATAATGTAGAAATGAAGAAGGGAGCAGATGGAAAGGGGTAATAGACAAAGAATAGACTGGATGAAACATTTGATATGACAAAGAAACATCCTAAAGCAATTTGTGATAAAGCTTAGTCCAAAAGCAAATCAGTAAAAAATCAGCTTCCCGAATGAACAGAAATTATAACAGCTTGTTTGCAGTTATCATACCATACCCATCCTCTCACTCCTGGTACACAGAATCTTGTGGTGAGGCAGTTGCCTTCAAACAACAAGCTTTCTATTCCTGGAAGGAAAATCCGACCAAAGGCAACATCAGATCATTCTACAAAGCTCTGCACAAGTGTGTGTCCACTCTCAGGAGAGGAAGAAAACGACATCTGGCCAACCTCAAGGCTGAACTCTAAAATGTGTCTCCTTCAAAGACCTGGTAGTGCCTTGTTAAGTCTGTCTCGGGTGTACATTTCCGCTCCATCCCCTCCGTCACTTCAAATGGCACCAAAGCTGACTCTGCTAGTGGGAAGGCCAAATGCCTCAATTCTGCGTTTGCTTCCATATTTTGTGCACCCAACCCCCATTTCCCTAAACCAATCCTACCTTATCATACCCAACTGCTCCCAGATAATGTGTCTTTCCCATTTGAGGTGGAGGAAACGTTTCTGGCAAACCTTGACTCCGAATCTGTGACAGGCCCAGATGGCATTAGTGCACGTGTCCTAAGAACGTGCTCTGTGCTCTTGCTCATCCTCTTTCTGCTCGGTTCACTCAATAATTCTCTCTGGGTCAGTTTCCATCTGTCTGGAAGTTAGTCAACATCACTGAAATGCACAAACATGGTATAAAAATGGAACATCATAACTACAGGTCCATTAGCTTGCTTCCAATTATACCATAAGTAAGGTTATGGATTTCAAATGGACAGCAGCATGCCCAAGGTGGAATGACAAGGTCATTGCAGTTGACATCAAATCCATCCTTTTCTTCAATGGCCTGCTCTCAATCATCAGTTTGGTTTCAGACCCGGTCATTCCACCTTGGACATGCTGCTTATACTCTCCCAACAAATGATGGAAGCCCTCGATCTCAGACATGAGATCAGGGCCCTCTCTCTGGACGTATCTCAAGCATTTGATACAGTTGTCAGGCACCCCACCTTAATCTCCAAGCTCTTTTCTTACGGCATCCAAGGCCACCTTTTAGGCATCACCGACTTCTTCCACTCCCATATTCAGCATGTAGCTCTTAATGGGATCCTATAATCTCCTCCACTTGTCAAGGCTGGAGTGCTCCAAGGCAGTGTCTTGGGCCCTGTCTTGTTCCTCATCTTCATCAATGATCTTTCTGATTACCTGAAACATCCTGCTCATCTATTTGCTGACTACCCTACCCTCTACCATATAATTTCTCATCCTTCAAACAGGAAGCAGCAGCAGCCTCATCCCTCTCTGCAAACCTTGATAGAATCAGTAGCTGGTCCAAAACTTGGAATCCAAAAAAAACAAAAAAAACAAAAAAAACAAATCAAAAAAAAAACAAATCAAAAAAAAAAACAATCCCACACACTCACCATCTCTCTGAAAAGGACCGTCTGCCATCTACTTCCTAAACAAACCACTTGAAGAGGCTAAGTCACTCAAACTTTTGGGACTCACCATCAGCCATGATCTTTCTTGGACAAACTATATTTCCAAGATGGCCTCCAAAGGCAGCCGCCGACTGGGCATGTCTTTTCGTGGCCAGTCTGAACTTTTGACAACCTACAAGACCTTCATTTGCAGTTTGATGGAGTACTGCTCTTCCATTTGGGCCGATGCCACTGCCTCACACCTTGTCCTTGATGCTGTGGAAAGTAAGGCAACTAAAATCATTTGGATCTCCCATGACGATGCTGAGTGTCTAGGCCTGTTACTTTCTTATCGCAGACAGGTTGGTGGCTTCTCTGTACTTATACTACTTCTTTTTGGGTCATGCACCCTCTGCCCTCTCTTGGCACTGTCCCCCCAGGTTTTTGCTGTGCATACACAGTCCTGCCAGTAACCCTCCTGTTGTTATACACCCAGAATCCAGACTCCCTGCTCACCTCCACTCATTAGTTCCACTTTTCTCTTGCCAGTGGAACCAACTTCCCTAGCCTGTTCAGTCTCATTCTTCCCTCAAGGTCTTCAAGACAGTTGTTCACCACCACCTTAGGTTATCCCCCATCCATATTCATGCTCTCTTTACCCCAAATGACCAGACATTTGTTAGTTGTCGGTTGGTTTGTTCCTTTTCTGTTTCATCCCAGCTTTCCTCTTCCTCTACTTGCTGTGTTTCATTCAGCTGGTGTGCAGCTTGTTCACCCCCACATGTCCTCCACCCCCTCCCCTTGATCTCACTCTCACTTCTACTCTGCTGTTGGTGTTTTCCCCTTTCCATTTTGTTCCATTCCATTCTGCTCTAGCTCTTCCACGAGCATTCATCCTGTATACAAAAATAAATAAAAGAAAACACAAGCTCAGCACAAAGGGCACAATGAGGATACGATGGGCACAGACAAGGTTATGGGGTTACTTGCTGGAGTATGTTCATGTAGACTTACCTACCCTTTCAGGTTGGAGTGGTAGGAAGGCCGATTCAGAGGTATGCCACTTGGGCTGGGATTTTCATGGTAAAATTCACAATGAATCTTTAACAGCGGCAAGTTCAACATTGGCTCAACAGTCATTAAGGTACTTGTTTAAAATTTACTGTTTATATATCATTTCCATGGAGAGTAATAATGCTTAGACAAGCCGGTAGGCGGCGATGGGTCGCCGAGCATGGAAACTATAAGATATAGAGCAAAATGGATGTCTATATAGCGATAAGGAATCACCTTAAGATTATGCATATCAAATCTCATCCAGTTCCATCGACTGATAACTACTCGGTATCCATTTGAATGAAAAGTACCGAAAATGCGGTTTGAAATCGAAATCCCCAAAGTTTGAGGGGTGCTGTGGGTGAACAAAGATCTAATCGAAAATCCGGCTCGATTGTTTGTGCACAATGTATTCCAGACGTATTGTGGAATTTTCATGACCATCCGACATAACCCTAGGAGGAGTAGCATTTGGCCGAAGGCACCTCCAGCTCTCCATATTATCGATTTTTGCACTAATTGACCTTTGACCCTGACCTAAGCGAAATCGGTCAATATGGCCTGAGGAAAGGTTGTAGTACTCATTGAGTACCATGAACCTGCAAATTTTCATTCGTATCGATGCACTCACCTGGTCGCTAGGGGGCCTTCAATTTTCGCCAATTTTCGCGCATACCCGAATTGTAGGGGTGCTGCGGGTAAAGTATTCCATATATCACAAAAACCGGAAATATTTGAAGAGCATCACCTGTAGATCATTCGTGCCAAATTTCATAACCCTACGTGGGATAATGGCTTTCGGAATTGATTTCGCGTGAACGGTACCGATTTTGAAGGTTTTTCGGTTGTTGCTAGGGAACCAAAGCGCCCTAGCAACCATCACAATTTCCAAAGCACTAGGTCATAAGATGTACCTACCACCCGAGTTTGGTCAAAATCCGCCCACGTTTACTACCAATTATGCTGATGACAAACGAACAAACATCCAAACAAGCAGTCATAGACTGGTACTTACGAAATCGTCAACTTGACCTCTGACCTTGTCTAATAAAAGCTGTCTCTAGAGAAGGTAGCGATGCAAACCAGAAGTTTCTACGATGATTGTGTACCAAACCATCAAAAATCGAATGTTTTGGATGTTTGACCTCACTGTGACCTTGACCTTTGACCGATTTTGACCAAAATCTAATCAGCGCTAGCCATCACCCTCCTGAATCACGTGGTGTAATTTAACATTGGTAGATTCTTCCGTTCTCGAGTTATTGTGCCTACAAACACACAAACACACAAACAGAGTCCGGAAGTGATCATATACTTACGAAATCTAAAGATTTCGTAAGTAACAAACAGACAGAATTACTGACAATAAGGGTCACCTATTTCGGCAACCAACAGATGAGCCAATGCAGTGAAGTAGTACAGCACTGTAGAATATACCCTTATTCACATCAAACCACAACCATGTATAGAGGATATTGGACTTAAAATGGCTGACAGGATGGCTTAGACTATGCACACTCGCCTCTAAGATGTCTAGCCTGGGTTTGAATCCTGACCCTGCTATAAACTGTCATCCCGGTATTTCACAGGCAGGGTGATTCATCAATGTGTGTACCGTCCTTCAATTGGACGTTAAACAGGAATCCCGTCTTCCAGCATTTGTTGGTGGACGTTAAAGATCCCACGGTGTCCTTCACAAAGAGTAGGAGAGCTATCGCCAGCACCATGGCCAAATACCAAATTCCTGCCTTAACCGGCAGAGGGCACAACCACACCCTCAGTCAATGATGCTACCCCACAGCCTTGTGCTGGAAACGAACGAAGAATAAGTACTTAGAAAAACAGCAACAATTAGATGAGCATTGATGGCAATTTTAGAAGTGCAGGTGAGAAAAACAATTACAGGTATTCTGTATCCCTGAGGCATGACACAAAGCATACATGGAGAATATCCACAAACTTGTTTCTTGATCTGAAAAGATGTCTTTATATAATGTTGGTGTAATGCAGAGAAGTACTGTAGGTCTGTGTAAGCTGCACAACAGAAGTCCAGGAATAAGAAGACTGCAATACAAGCTAGATAATGTTCAAAGCAAAGACTAAAAGTAAACCACATTAACCCGTGAGCTCTGGAAACACCACACTATTCTGTGACAATTCAATTCCCCAAATTAACTGGTGCCCCAAAAACAAACATGCAAGCTCATGTGACCTAAAATGAACCTGAAAGCTCTCAGGACCCAAAAACTAACCCACTAGCACTTAAGACCAACGAATAACCCACAAACTCTCAAGACCCAAAACTATTAAGCAAGGAACTCACAAGATCCATAACTAACCCATGAGCTGCCAAGACCCAAAAGTAACCCATAAACGCATGACATGCAAAACTAACCTGCGAGGTCTCAAGACCTAAAATGAATCAGCGAGCTCAGATGACCCAAAAACGAACCCACTAGCTCTCAAGACAAACAAATAAACCACAAGCTCTCAAAATCCAAAACAAACCCACAAGCTCTTGAGACCCTAAACTAATCAGGGAGCTCTGTACATACAAAAGGAACCCACAAGCTCATGACACCCAATACGAACCTGTGAGCTCTCGAGATGCAAAAGTAACTCACGAGGTCTCGACACCCAAAACAAACATGTGAACTCTCAACATCCTTAACCAACAAGCTCTTGACATGCAAAACTAACCAGTGAGCTATCAACATCCCCATACCAGTGAGATCTCGACATCCCTGGGCCCTCTTGACAATAATCTACACTCTAGTTGATCTAGTAGCTCTTCGCGTGATATTCAATGGAAAACTTAGGTAAATCTTGATATTGAGGACAAACCAAGTTATACAAAGCATTTATCAGCATTAGCAATGGGTCAATTAGGTCAAAATGGTCAGTATTAGCAAGTCCTTTTTTTTGTCCGATTTTACACATCTGCTGTGTAATACGTTGCTAGGCATAAGGTTTTATTGGGACTATTGTCCTGAAATTACTGATCCCCCCTTATTCATTATTCACCCTCTTTCTTCTCCCCCCCCCCTCCTCTCTCTCTCTCCCATACCTTTGTCGTGCCTTGTATTTGACGGTTTCTAATGTAGGAGTTCCCACCTGCTGTCCCCTGTGTCCCTGCTGTCCATCACAGCCGGTCTTGTCCATTGTATGAGTAGGTTTGATTGTGGGGTGTGGGAGGGCTAATTGTGTGCAGAGAGATGTAGAGTAGGCACATTTGGAAGAAATAATCTTAAATATTATGATCCAATTTTGCTGCAGCTTACTTGATACGAGTAAAATGGTTCATAAGTGAGTCAAAATTTCAATTTTGTCTTCACAACGCTCGGCCAAAAAATGCAAAACAAAAATCATTCAACCCATATGGAGGTTATTGATATTCCATTTTAAGAATTTACAATAGACTTGGATACATAGATTATCTTCCAAACAGTATTCATTCAAAAGATTGAAGGTACATTGAACGTAGCTCCTTATGTGCATTTTACAGTTCAATAAACTCACGTTATCGCGATGTCATGTGATCTAACACTCAGGGAAGATGATAATACCACATGTGCATACACGTGTGCACGTACGTACACACACACACACACACTTTTTAGTGGGGTCGGTGCAGGGACATACAATTTTGGTCCATGTCCTTAAAGAACCGACTGGCCAAGCCTGGCATTCGACTAAAGGAGACAGGAATTTGCTCTGTTTTGGTGTGCCAACGATAGCTCACCGACTCTTCATAAGAACATCGTGGGTTCTTTCACATCCACCAACTAATGATAGCATACCGAACACCCAGTTTCATGCTCATCAGACAGACTGCACACATATTGATGCCTCACCCTGCCTGCGAAACACTGGGATGGCAGTTTATAGCTAGGTTGAGATTCAAACCCAGGCTAGACAGCTCAGAGGTGAGTGTACATAGCTTTAGGCTATCCGGCCACTGCGAGTGTATATCAAGAACAGAAAGGGACATAAGTGGACTTTTACTTGGATATGAGAGAAAAACCGAACAAACCATTAATTTTTATAATTATTTGGGCAGCAGCTATTTAGTTCACCTTTTTCTGGTACTCATGGCTTTTTTGCTGAGAGCAATTTTGCAGGGGTAGAGTGGTCCAAGATCTTGGAGAGATGTCAGAGTTGTTCGTAACCATCGATTGGCTGGACCAACCATCTCATTTCATAGCCTGACCCTGATTACAGTAATAATCACCAATAGATTTGCACTTCTATTGTGACTCCAGTCGACCCAAGGAAACAATGAGTGGTACAAGTTGGCATGATAGGAATCAGCATTTTTGGATGTCACGTTTTCTTTTTTCATGCACCATTTCCTCTTTTACACCTCTGTTCTTGTAATTTTTAAATGATGCTTGTTTTTTGCTTTCTTATGGTTTTATGTCTGCACCTATGCAGGTGCTTTTTGAAGAAAAAAAACAAAAATGTACGAGAGTGAAATCGATGGCGCTCCATTGCACATCCCCACTCTTCACACCTAAAGCAAAGTTGAAAGATGGCAAAAAGTTCCACAAGGAATGAATTATGTCAAATTTAGAATCAAAAATTATTTTCCTGTTTTGACCTCTGTCATCCTAAGTCCCCACCCCCTGGGGCATGAACCTGGGGTCAGAAAAAAAAATCGTTATATATTTCATGCGTCCCCCAATGTTGATTGCACAAAGTTTCATTAAAAAATGTTTTAAAATGTTCCCGTAATTTAATTTTTGGTATTAGACCTTTTGACCCCACCAGAGAGGGCAGGGCCAAAAATGATACTGCTCTTGCACATTCTTGCCATGTGGTAATCAGAGCTTCCAGGTTTGGTGAATTTCTGCACAACGGTTTAGGAGGATAGCGTGACAGACGGCCAAACGGACAGACAGATAGACAGACAATATGCCCCGGTTTTATTTCAAAAAGCATAGGGATAATTAGTGCAAAAAGGTTGTAAAAATCAAGACACAAATATCCAATTAAGGCAATGCATGAAGCACACTATCTAGGTATATAAAACACTATGTGTATTTGTCTATTTGTCTGTCTCCTTCATAAGGACGATTAAAGAGGGCTTTTAAAGGCCAATCTTTTAACATGGCTGTGTGTTCACTACGGTCTATTTTTCAAGACAAAATAAAAATTAAAAAATTGAAAAACATTTTTCAGAAAAGAGTAATTATGTCTCTTCCATTGGAATTGTAGATGGTGATTGCAACCAGGCATCATGGGCAGTGTACAGTAAGCATTTTCTAAAATAACAATAAATATAAGGCGTAGGGAGGTGAAATTCTCTGCACATGATGTGCAACATGTGCAGAGTAAAACGAGTGTTCATTACGAACGTAGGATGTCTAATAAAGAAGATATAAGCACACCTGACGCGAGGCCGAGGCTTCAGACTTTGGCATGCTCACGAGGCTGTACCCTTGAAATGAAAGGTCCCAGAAGATAAATAAAACAGGGTAACATTTGTACATGTAGGGTTTTAAAATAACGCTTCTTGCTTCGAAACATCATATCTTCCAGTCTGAATATTTTGAATAAAAAATATTCCAACCCATCATTTTTGACGAGCTTTTATACGAGTACACATATAAAACACATACATGTTGATGAGCATACTCTTAGTTTAACGTAGAGGTGGAATAAACTTTTAAATATATATAGTACTAGCAGACAGTCTGTTTAGTTTTAATGATCGAAAGTGAATGTCACCTTGTTTATTAGCCGTGCTAACTACGATAATTGTTGACGTCTTCTTCGAGTGTTACTTCCAGTTTGTTCCAACAATAGCACAAGACTATTATTTCTTATCTGTCAGGCTTAATAGAGCATATAAAGAGCCTCTGCTCCTCATGACGTGGCTACTGTGAGATGATACCGAAGTTGCTAAATGGCAGTTACTGTCCATGTTGCTGTTATTCTCGCTTCAGGGCGATGGATCATGGGTGATGGACAAGCCATAGACACCTCGCATGGGTTTTACAGGAACTGAAACTTTGATGGTTGACAAACACGTCTTGCTTGCATTGGCATCGAATGTTCAGCGTGAAGTTGTGCTGGGACAACCATACCCACCCAAAACAACAGCAAACTGATCGTGTGTCGCGCGACACAGATAATCCGCGTGAACAAGCAAGTTGACACTGTTACAGATTGAGGGTAAAACACCAACAGACATCACTGTGCATAACACAACAAGCACTTTACTGCTTCAGTAAATAATGCTTTTAATTAACACAAGCCCATCCATCATATTGCACATGAGGAAAAGACACCATTGAATAAGCAATGTAAACTAGGTTATAACAGAAACTCATTAATACGCCAGCAGGAAGACAATCACCAGCCGGCATGTTGGTCGTGGTACTGACATGGTACGTGCAGTTTACCGGATCGTACGTTAATCAAACGTGACAGTGCTCTTCGCAGGTTTCTACAATGAAAACAACAGCACCGGAGTCATTTGTGCACAATTAAGAATGAGAATTTAGAGCAGACGTTTCTGCGGCCATTATACAGTACAGTAGAGTACAGTAGAGTACAGTGTAAACAGGGGACTATGGGTAGCACTACATGATAAATGCTTTGGGTTTGAAATTGAACGTACGTTTGAGTTCTTAGAAGCACCCATGTATGGTATGCAGCGTGCAGTAAAGTTTGAAAATTCACACTGGACAATGGTACAGATCAAAGCATAGTACGGTATGGTGGTCGTGCAGTACGGTGCAAACACATAACTCATGGCAGTACCGCACAGTTAAAGTAGACGGTGTGCACATAATGTGGTTGATGCTGAAATCGCACACACAGTATTGGGAGGAAAGTACGGTCGAAGCAAAATGTTCACACTGAACTATAGTACAGATGGACTGCAGTGTACAGTGCCAACATGGACTAACTGCGGTACTGCATCGTAAAAGTTGAGGGTGTACACAGAATAGGCCATACCATAGTTGTTGTCAAAGAAGCTCACAAAGAATTCAGAGTAAAGTAGTGGGTGAAGATTCACGCTGGACCATGGTACAGATCAAAGGGTGGTATAGTACAGTGCAAACACATAACTAATGGCAATACCGCACAGTTAAAGGTAGCGGTGTACACATGATAAAGTTCAGATCAGGTCAGGTATGGGAGCATGCAGCAAGCAGAGCAGCGCGTTGCTGCGTCCACTTTCCACTGGTACGACAGGGGCCTCCGTCTGGCCATCCACCAGGCAGATGCCTGGCCCATCCCCATTTCCTTGACATGGTGATCAACCTGCTATAGCTACAAGGCACGTGGTCAGCCCAGTGGCCCCCTCCACTCATGAGGCTCCCTCGCTGAGAGAATCTGGTGAGAAAGATGAGCGTCAGGAAAACGGGCCACATGTCCATACAGCCGCAGCTGACGCTCACGGACTATGCAGGTAACAAATCTCATCTGAGTGTCTCAGCAACTGCTCGTTGGACACAAAGTCTGACCAGCAATAGCCAAGGATTCTCCGAAGAGAGCTGGTACCGAAGAAGTTAAGGCTCCATCTCAGATGCTTGGTCAGAGTCCAAGTCTCACATCTGTAGAGCAGGACTGGAAGCACCAAGGACTTAAAGACTCAGACCTTCATCCTCCAGTATCACTACCAACAACACCACACCCCATGATCCAGTGAATCCATGACTCCCCAGGCCTGACCCAGACGTCTACTGACCTATGGCTCACAACATGCGGAGCCATGAATATCACTGCCAAGGTAAGTGAATCTCTCCTTGATCTCAACATCCTCACCACAAACAGGTACAGACAAGTTAGCAGCATCCAAGATGTCATTGAAAGCCTGGATCTTAGTTTTTACTGAGGAAACCCATAATCCCAGTGGCACTGACTCCTCATTCAGCACATTGAGGGCCCCCATGAGGATATCCAGCATCTCTGCAAGGACGATTGCATCATCTGCGAAATCAAGGTCAGAGATCTTGACATTCCCAAACGATGCATCGCAGCTTGATCGCTCTGACATCCTCCCCTGAATCCAGTCCATACAACCACTGAAAAGTGTGGTGGCCAGTACACACCCCGACGAACTCCAATAACAACTGCAAATAAGTCGGAGATGGAATCACCACATCTCACAGCACTCTCAGTACCACGGTATAGTTTAGAAATCAGATTGATCAGTTTTGGTGGCAACCCACGAAGACTGTGAATCCTCCAGAGAGCATCCCGATTCACTGAATCAAATGCTTTGCGGAGATCAACATAGGCTGTGAGCAGCCCCTGCCGAAACTCTCGTCTGCATTTGGTGAGGACCCGAAGAGCAAGGATACAATCAATTGTTGACCTTTTTGGCGTAAAACCTGATTGCTCTGGGCACTGGTACTCAAGCAAATGGTGGCGAACCCTATCCAGAATTATCCGAGCAAAGACCTTGTCCGGCACTGAGAGCAGCGTCATCCCTCAGTAGTTGTTGCAGTCTTGGCGATCACCCTTCCCTTTCCAGAGAAGGACAACAAGGCCCTTCTTCCAGTCAGTTGGGATGATGCCTGTGTTCGCAGGCAGAGCACAGAACTGCATGCAATGACATGAGTGCAGCATTTCCACCACCCTTGAGAAGTTCAACATGGATGCCACAGATCCCAGGAGCTTTATCTCCTTTCAACTGGTTCACTGCAGCCTGTGTTTCCACAAACGAAGGTGGACCACAGTTGATTGGAAGTTCAGCAAAAGGGAAAGTTATGCTCCTAACATCCAACTCAATAGCTGGTGGATCAGCCTGGTACAGCCGCTCAAAGTAATCGGCCCAGCGGGACTTCACTTCGGACTTCTCTGCAAGAGCCCACCACCCTCCACTCCAACTGCAGTACACCGAGGGATGGGCTTGGAGGAATGCAATGCACGAATTCTACTGAAAGCAGGACGAGAATCACTTGACCACAAGTGATGCTCTACCCCCTCAGATTCCTCGCACATAGGCCTCCTTGTCTGCCCTCAGCGCACGTACAGTTTTACGCCTCAACTCCTTGAACTGCTCAGCTCTGCCATAAAGCCTGGCCCTACAACTCTGGTGAATGGTATCCAGTGTCCCTTGGGAGACGAAGTTCTTCTTTCAAATTGCCTTCGTGAGTTCCAAGACATCCACCGCAACATCAAGGATGGTAGTCTTGAAGGCACTCCATAAGGCTCAGTCACATTTGCTCTACGGCGAGGATAAGGCGGCCGTACGCCCTCTGAATTGACAGAAACGTGCGGCGGCCGCAGAGAAACGGAGGTGCCTCAGGGAGGCCCTACGCCTTTGGCTATATTTTACAGGCCGTAGGGTCCCGTGGAATAAATCGCGGAGTTATAACTTTTTTTCATTTCTACGTTCGCCGTAGCAATTAGAAAGCCAAGCTATGACGTAGATGTGTTCCACGTCGACCGTACGTAGGGCGTCGGTGGGCTTCGTTTTCGTGCGGCTGCCGTAAGCTTCTTCATATGAAAAATAATTTTCCCAACCCCAAAAAAATTACGGCGGCCGCACTATTTCACGGTCGCGTACGGTGGCCTTGCGGTCTGTGTGACTACCTGCGGGCAACGCAAGTCGACGCACGGTTCCCCTACGCCCGCCGTGCACCTACGTACGGCCTCCGTGGCAGTCTGCGTCGACCATGCGTCCACCGTGCGCTACCGTAGAGATCGGAGTATAGTTTGCCTATACACGTGGTGCCCCCAGAATCCGAATTTAATTCGTTCCTGGAGGCTGTTCGATTGCAAAAAGTTCGGATTCAAAAAATATTTTCCCAATAAGAAATAATGCAAAGTGAATTAATCCGTTCGTGGACCCAAAGAAAACCCACTTTCAAGACACTTTAAACTGAAATTCCCCATGTTTAAGGTAAAATAGGATGAGTAAATGACCTTCGGTGGCGGTGTATTGTATGTAAACTGGTACAATCGCCACATCCAAAGGCCACACAGGCTCGAGCTCCGGCCTGGGTTTCGATCGCTCGCGCACTCTGCGAGAGCGCTGCCCCCAGGGCAGCTCATCAAACATGATGCCCCCAGAACCACAATCACTTTCATCAAACGCATCGGGCTGACGTAATCATGGATATTAAAAATTACAACCGTTTTGCTGTGAAATTCAATCCTTGCCCGACAGTCCGTCACACCACGTGATCGGATCGCTTTTTTTGTTAATAATTAAAACACAAGATGATTAAAAAAAAAAAATGAAGGTGAAAACACGAGGTAAGGCCTAAGTCACATTTGGCTCGGCGCCCGGAGGGTCTACAAAATGTACGGGCACTCGCAATTATAAAGCGGCCGCAGTATTTCCACGGTCACACAATGTAGCAGTCACACATGTTTATTTTTCGGGTAGCCGCACGGCGTGTTTATAAATGGTGGAGACCGAAAACGTGGGGCTGCCGTAATTTTTGGGGGTTGGGAAAATTCATTTTTCATTAAGAAGAGCTTACGGCAGCCGCACGGAAAACGCAAGCCCACCGTACACCCTACGTACGGTCGACGTGGAACACATCTACGTCATAGCTTGGCTTTGTCGAATTGCTACGGCGAGCGTAGAAATGAAAAAAGTTATAACTCCGCAGTTATAATTCCACGGCGCCCTACGGCCTGTAAATATAGCCAAACGGCGTAGGGCCACCCTAAGGCCACCTCAGTTTCTCTGCGGCCGCCGCACGTTTCTGTCAATTCAGAGGGCGTACGGCCGCCTTATCCTCGCCGTAGAGCAAATGTGACTGAGTACTTCCACCGACGAACTGAATGAACAAAGCGCGAAGATGCGGGTCGAACAGGTGGGAGGCACGTGAACAAACATGAACGCTACGTTTTGTTCGGTTTTTTTAAATGCATTGGGTTTTTAGGGCCAAACTTTCTCGAAAAAATTGTTCGGATTCCAATTTGTTCAAACAACTTGGCCGTTCGGATTCTGGGGACGAAGGTATATTATAGTTATAGTATATTCAGTTATATATACTGGTATATTTTTATTTCAGTAAAAAAAGGACTGGTATATATACCCACTCGTTACCGTCCGTCTGGCCGCACGTTCGCCTTAGGCCCCCCTGCGGTCGCCTTGCGGGAACCTTGAGGTCTCCTTGCGTCTGCCTTGAAAATTATATTGCCCGCGCAGGACGCCCTAGGTCACCGTGCGACATCAAATCAAAGACCGTACGGCACCCCACGTTTTCGGTCTCCACAATTTATAACACGCCGTGCGGCTACCCAAAAATAAAAACATATGTGACTGCTACATTGTGTGACCGTGGAATACTGCGGCCGCCGTAGGAATTGCTAGTGGCCGCAGATTTTGGAGACCCCACGGCCGCCGTGGCAAATGTGACCTAGGCCTAACTCTTCAGGATTCCCCAAAACACCCAGACCCCCCAAATCCCCACTTAGTCTGTTTGCAACCTCCTCCGCTACCCTCTCATCCTTGAGCTTGCCAACATCCAGCCTAGGCTGGGATGGTGCCATTCTCCCAGATTTAAGCGACAACTTTAGAGTTGCTTCAACAAGCCTGTGGTCGGTATTGAGGAACTGAGCACTCCAGTCGACCCTGCAGTTCTGAATCATCCTCCAGTGACCATCAACGAGCACATGGTCAACCTCTTTTGCCGCACCACCAGAGTTGGAATACCAAGTCCAGTGATGAGCCTGTGGGTGCTGAAACCATGAACCAGCCACTCAAAGTTCACAAATTATTGCAAAGTCAAGGAACTTGGTGCTATTCTGGTTCACAGTTCCAGACCCATGGGGACCAACACATGTCACATATGGGGATCATAACCATCCCTATCAGTTCCAGTCGATGCATTGAAATACCCTAAGACGAGAAGAGTATCTCACCTGGGGGCAATGATCAACCACAGACTTGAGTGTGGCATAGAATGCCTCCTTCACGTGAGATCACTCACCTCAGTTGGAGCATATACAGAGACCAGGTAAATGACACCCAAGGAGTGACGAATCCTTAGTCTCAAAATATGTTCGTCGACTGGCGTTACCTCAATTATCATGGGAGTCAGCCCATTGGACACAGCTTCAGCAACTCCTTGGGCATGGTACCCATTAAAGCGACCAGCCCAGTAGTAGGTGTAACCACCCGCCATGATCTCACCGTTATCCGGTCTCCGAACCTCAGAGTGCTGTAATAGTGATGTTCAAACGCTGGAGCTCAAATGACAGCAGAGACAGGTGATCATCATCTCATAGGGATCGGATATTTCAAGCACCCACCCGAAGGGATCGCCTCAGGTTAACTCAGGTGTACGACACCTCAGCACCACCTCGACACACATCACTACAATCCAACCCAGGAAGGTTATCCCGTGCTTTTCCTCCTGTCATCAATGAATGGGGGCCCCGAAAGATTTTCCCCAATCCCGTCATCTGGTGAGCTGCCCTGCGAAGGGCAGATGCACAGGAGGTACTCCCACGGAGTGGCTTTTCAGTAACAATGTGTTTTACGGTGGCCACAGTGGAAGTGCTGCCACCGATCTCCTGGAAAAAGGTAACCCAACTGCAGGAGGACGTCCACAGACACAGTTGGACACCGGATATGGATGATCGTTGGCTCACAAGGAGCTCCTCCACCCTTTGACGGGTTTAGTTTTTAATCCTACTGGGTGTCCGTTTACATCCACCCTCCTCACCAGGAAACCTCGTGGTGGAGACGGTTCCATCACCAACAACCTGACCATGGAACAGGTGAGTACAGGTTTACATGGTACCTGTAGCAAGTCACAGATCTGATCTGCTCTGACCTGACAATAATAATATAGTTGAGGCTGAAGAAGCAGTAAAGTACAGTGTGAAGATTCACACTTGACTATGGTAGAGAGAGAAGGTGTGTACAGACAGTACAGTAAAGTACAGTGTGGATTCACACTTGACTATGGTAGAGAGCGAAGGTGGTACAGTACACAAAAGTACAGCGACAGTACAGTACAGTACAGTGTGGATTCACACTTGACTATGGTTAGAGAGCGAAGGGTGGTACAGTACACAAAAGTACAGGACAGTGTGAAGATTCACACTTGACTATGGTAGAGCACGAAGGGTGGTACAGTACACAAAAGTACAGGACAGTACAGTACAG
>CM068958.1:62396306-62407248 GCA_035128595.1 Eptatretus atami | reverse complement strand
TGATCACAAAACCACACTTCGTGCGGAAACCAGTATCTGGCCTAACATGATCACCTCCCTTCCATCATCTAAAGCATAACACGAGCTTCCCTCGCGTCCCGTCCCAGCTTTCCCTAGAGACCAAGGAAGCTCGGTCATTCCCATGGGCCCAGCATGGGGGAAGAGCAATGGTAAATCCAGAGCTTGCCTTTTCCCTCGATGGCCGGGGCTGTCGATCGTTTGATGTGCGCAAGAAACGGAAGAGCTGGCAAAGCCATCACGCCTCTGTTTAATCTGCGATCGCGGGTCTCGGCTCTCTCGGCCTGTATTGAAAAATACGGTCAACATCAAAAGCTCAGACGTCTTTTTCCGTAATACTCATTACAAATTATTTTGCCTCCATGGTTGCAGAGCCGGCCTAAAAGCCGTTTACGTTGTTTGTTTCCTATTGGTGTATCGCCTCGAGTTGGATTGGAGTATCCCAAACAAATGCCCTTCATGCAATGTTGCGTTTCTCCAGAGTGGTGTATCGTATAATTTTCACACTTTTAAAATTTTGATGGAAAACTTGGCAAATGCGTGTGAAGTAACAATGGATTCACCAACTAAGAACAATATCCTTTGGAGATCATGTTTGTCATGAACAACGTGTTCAATGTGACCACCATTTTGCCCATGCACTCCCTCAAACCAATGAGTGGTATTATTGACTCTACTCTGCTGCACAACTATTCCTTTGCAATTGTGTTGCATAATTCCACCACTTTCATCCTCTGCTCTAGCTACAAGAGTTTGAGGTCTTTGTTTAATGAGTTGTCTCTTCAAATGTCCCAACGCAAATAATCAAATCAATGTGACTTGTGCCTACAAGCGGCCTTGTCTTTCTATCTCAGTGCTGGACTGGAAACTTGAGAGAAATGACTCGAACTTTATAAATTTTATTTCGAAAGAGAAGGACGATGCACACAGTATGGGGAGTTGCATCATCCTGCATGACCGTTGTTCCCATTACAAGGATTACAAGGAAATTTTGCGCATGAGGAGGCCATTCGGCCCATCATGCCTGCGCCACACCAACACCAGATTTAATAAATCCGTCGATACCCCTTCCCTTCATGTGCAGCCTTTTGGCTGCTACACTGGTACTCATTTTGCCAACCTCGGAAGGATGACAGACCGAGTCAACTCCCTGGTGTTAATTCAGTGGCCAACGGGGCTTGAACTCAAGACCCTAGGATCCCAAGCCACCACCCTAACCACTAAGCCAACACCAGGTTCCCATGACCAAGCCATTATTTAATAAATACCTTTATAATTTATTGCAGCAGTGACACTCTTCATCTCAGCAAATTGCAACACAGTCATACTCAAGGCAAACAGTAACACTGTCCACCTCTCTTGGTCAGTTGATAGATGACCTTTAGTCACCATGTTTAGCAATGTGATCAGCAATTTTTTTCATCAAATCCCTTTGATAGATGATACAATATATTATGGTGTGAAGAATGATTGTTTACAAACCTGCAAAGAAAATAAAAGCAGCGTCATTTTGTGGGCCACCCTATATAGTCATGGGGAGGGAAGTGAAAATGGGGATGTCGGGGGGGGGGATGACGGACACTTTATCCCCACAACAATATATACTTATATATATATATATATATATATATATAATGTGTGATATAAGCTGGAAAGTCCTCTAATGATCATTTTGGTGTCTCTCCCTCTCTTTGACTCCAACCCAGGTTGTTATTAATCTATCTCTTGGTCGCTTGTATGAATCCCAGCCAGGGAGAGAGACCCTGGCTGGGTGTTCAGAGCCTTTACTCTTTGTCCTTTCACTTGTGCTTCCTGGGTCTTTTCTCTTTCAGAACAATGATCAATCTCTCTGCCTGGTCTCTTCCCTCCCAGAAAGACAGTGCATGTTCAACTTTCCCTGTACCCTTTCTTCTCAGTGAGTTTTGGAATTCAGGTGAAGAGGCAGTTGTTCATTTTCACTGTGCGTGGGGGCTATTGAAAGGTAGGGAGAGCGGGAGGGATACGTGATTGTAATGGATGGAAAGGAGGGAGGGGGAGGTGTGGAGTGTGGCCTGATGGCAGACAGAACTCGCCAATTGCGCTCCTTTTGCTATCTCCAAATGGAGGCGATAATGATAGGCTTGGATTATTTACGATCGGGGTGATTGAAGCAAAGATGTATTGCCACAGCGATATAATGATAATAGGGTCGTTAATAAGATGGGATAAAAAGGCAAGCCTGCGTTTACTGGATTACCCAGCATGCAAATCGGCCCTTGGACCTCGTTTGGTGGAGTTGGAGTGGATGAAAGCGTAATCTCGTAGTATTCTCACCATCTATAAATTGGCTGCCATAGTGACATCACCTAAGCCGAGGCATTAGTCTGAACTTTATCTCCATGAGAAGCCACGTGTACTTAATTAAATGGTTACCTGGTGAAACATTTTTGGACATTTTGAAAGCGTTTCTCAAATGCAGGTAAAAGATTCACAGTACAAGAGCCCGTACTGCCTTTCATATACAATGGCGTCGCGCATGGAAATGAGCGAACGCATGACTCGACTGTGTACGGCATAATAAAAAGGTGTCGCAAGTGGTTTACGAGCTTTTATTGCTTGCTTTTGGGCTGAAACAAAGTGGTTTCTCACCTTCGGCGAAAAATATTTTTCGCCTGATTGCTCGGTTGGCTTAACTCGACATGTTGTATAGTTTTAAAAAGTTTTGTAGCGCGAATCTACGAATGATGACAACGTTCACCTGCTGCATGATTAGTCATAGGTTTTCGGCTATGTCTAAGCTTACATCTGGTGAGAACGCTGTTTCATTGGTATGGAACTCTTTTTTAAAAAAATTTATTTATTTACTTTAAGTATACACGTGTTGCAAACCTCATGCTCTTTAAATTTAATAATAGAGATTCCATTTGGATAGTTTTTTTCTTTCTTCTTTTTTTTGCGTTGATCTATAAATTGTTGTTTTAATTCAAGAAGCTCATGAATGAGCACGCTACGATCAAATCGGTTTCATTTATTAAACATACCATTATGTTTGATGATATGTAACAAACTCTTGATAACTTTTACTGCAGTCACTCTGTGGTGATTTAACCACAACTCTGGCTTACACACACCATCTGTTACTCAATCTCCAAGCCACTCGAATATTGAGTTTGTGATGTGTTGTCGGTCTCAGTCCAGACAAAGTGAGCTCAGACCACAATTATCGATTGTGTCACTTAAACTATCACTGTTTATGCTGTAAAAGTTTGTTCCTTCACTGCGATTTAATTTATTCAAACCATGGTATTTTAATTTATCTTGTGTATATATATATTGCTGGTTTAATTTAGTGTGAATGTTTGTTATCTCTCCTTAATTGGTATATTTTTGGTATTAAATATTTCATGAATGGAATCATTTACTCCCGCAGGTGATTGCTTCAAAAAAAAAAAAAATACAAAACAAACGTGGAAATCAATTAATCGAGGTTCATCTTTAATACAAGTGAATGTGGTTGCAAGCAAGACCAACCAACCAACAAGACAGCCAATGAAGCAGCCAAACAACTAACCACCTGTTGCTTCCACCCCTTTGTGAATTGCACATGTGCACAAAGTGGTTCAAGTTTTTTTCACGCAGTGTTTGTGATGCTTTCAGACCATGTTTGTGACTTTTTCATACCGTGCGGAGAACAAATTTTGCAGCCTCTTTGCGACATTAGCGCCACGTTTGTGATTTGTTAGTGTCGCATTTGTGACGTGCTTAGCTCCATGTTCAGGACATTTCGAGCCTCACGCGTTGACCTATGCTAAGATGCCTCGGCGGGAACGGGTGTGGGGTGCAGCATCCGAGGGAGCGCACGAACGAATCGATTATTGACAGCGATGCAAATTTGTCGGCGGCACTCTGGGTTTGCCGTGCCTCAAGCCCGAGCCATTGAATACATTTATCGGGCGAATCGCTGATTCGGAGTTTCTTCCTGCGGGTTATAATTTGCTAAAATCAAACAGCAATCAGGCGCCACGCAGCGCCTCTGAATAATGCATCAGGGCGAGGTCCGAACGTGGCGCAGATCTGGTCCAATGGTGAGGATGATGGTGGCTTCCAAATTATTTCTTTCAATTCCCGCGTCAGCTTGTATTCACACCTGCGTGTTGTGTGTTTAGTAAATCATTTAATATTTAGCACTCACTGCCAACAGGTGTGCTCACTAAATGGAAACCTGTTGGTGTGCACACTTTCAGATGTGATTACAAAACCATTAGGGTACACAAGTGGTCTCACGTCACTACAACTGTCGGATGGCTTTTATCCCGTAAACTCGAGTTCGACAAATAAGAAAGGTTTGTATACAGCGCGTGAACAATTGTAACTCATTTTGATGTTTAAATTTCTTTGTTTCGGAATGGGTTTTAGGAATGAAAGAATTGTGTGTGTATGTGCGTGCGCACGCATGTCAGGAAATGATGAAATAAGGCGCGGGCTCGAGTTCGCACTATCGCTGGCACAGTGGAAAGGCGCACATCGGCACCGGCTCTCAATCCAAACCAAACCTTTCCTCTTCGCACAAACGACCTTTAGGAGGCGCAAACATTCTGCTTGAATCTTTTATAAAGTAGAGGAAGCGATGGAGGTGGTGGGGGAGAAGCTCCTGCAGGGAAATATGTTGTTTCGCATTTAACTTTTCATTTGGCACGTTTTACATATGGCTGGGGAGATGAAACGAGCTGCTTTGGGATGATAATCGTTATTTGAAGTGAAAAAAAAACTGGCACGTAATAGATAGCGGCTCAATAATTGCTCGTGTACAAGTTCGCGGCAGATATTTTGTGTCCAATTTGTCGGTGCGGGGAGCGGAACGGGCCGATTTGCCACGCGGAATGGGAGGGCTAATTCAGCGACTGAGCATGCAGTGTTGACACGGCATGTCGTGTGTGTGTGCGTGTGTGTGTGTGGTGTTGATAGGAAGAGACTGTGCAGGAGGGAAGAGTGGTGGCTGGAGGGTGGGGGGGGGGGGTAGAGAGGCGAGAGGAGAGAGAGAGAGAGAGAGAGAGAGAGAGAGAGAGAGAGAGAGAGAGAGAGAGAGAGAGAGAGAGAGAGAGAGAGAGGTATTGCGCCGGACAGCTCGCCTTTTAGACCAGTGAGTCCGAAAACGGGCGTGACATCGCATCGGTCATGGCAAGCCAGCTCCATCCCCTTTTGCCCTCTCGCGTCCCGACCCTCCTAACTTTCTCCCGCACTTGTGGGCCGCCCCCGTAGGGCCTGCGGATTGTCGACTCTCTTGCCGTGCTTAGCAAATTGAACAGAAACAGCACACAATGAGCGCTTTGTCTCCCTCACGGCTGTGTGACCCCCGGGGGTCCATTTGATTGCTTCACTTCGCGTTTTTCACCCCCCCCTATTTTCTCACCAGCCTTTTATATCCCCTAGCCAACGAGAGCTCTCCGATTCCGCTTTGGCTGCTCCTGACTTGGCTGTCATTTTCGACTTGTTTGAGATGTATGGCCAATTGCTAGGCCGAAACATCACGAGATGGAGCCAAAGGCTCTGGTCTTCGGCATGATCCGAGATGGACTTTCGCGCTGCTGCTTGAAACTTTCTAAACTTTCCTTTTGATGGTGTACTCTGCAGGATCCCGTGCGGTTCATTCTGTTGGTGGACCAAGGGGTCCCGGGGTTTATATCCGCGCGCTCAGCTTGCCTTGGTGGTCGCGATGCGGCCTGTGAAGTGACCCAGAAGTTCCTGCCTTTACAAAGGGGATTGACTTTTTATCGGGTGAGAGGCTGGGAGAAAGGCGCGGGGGTTACAGGGAAAAGAGGCGGAAAATGCTCCTTTTGTGATGTGTTTAACCAACTTGGCTGCTCCTTTCTCTGCCGCCCAAAAGCCCATTGTGCGGTTCTCAGCGGGCCATCTGCGCGCACCGCCTCTGACTTCATTGCCATCCGCAGCCCGGCGCACGGCTCCCTCTCGGCGCATAATGCCACAGGCTGCCCGCACCCAGGGTGGCAGGGGCGTGAGGTTGGAGGTCATTGGGAAAGAGAGAAGGGAGAGGGTGTATACCACGAAGAGTGGATTGGATAGCTCTTGGGCCTGGTTTTCAAGAAGGCGTGTGTGGAATGGGATTGTGCTGGTGAGAATTTGTAACAAGGAATGAGTTGATGGGGGGGAGGAGGGGGAAGGAGGGGGCAGCCTGGGGAACTGAGGCTGGAGTGATTGTATACGCTCTTTGGCAACGGGTGACCAAGAAACAGCGATTGAAATGTAGGCTCTGTCTGCCATATTTTGACAAGTATACCCTAAATTTCCACTCCGCTTGATTTTGAAATGTTCATTCCACTTTGCTGTGGATATCCTGGGGGTCATGAGTTCATGTCAGCATTGTATGTATTGGTCCTCAATTGACACCATGATGGGTGAGCACCTTTTTCTAAGAAGGGCAGTGAACCTCACTGCAACAAAATATGTCGGTCACCCTCTAGCCACAAGCCGCTGAGCACTCTTGGCATTATTCTGATGGAACAGAGTGTAACTACCAGGGGCATGGTAGTATATCAACCAGCTGCATTGTAGGACTGCCATTTGCCAGTGGAAAATGACACCATGAATTGGTTCTTGAAAAAATAGAAGTTCTGTGATGGCCCTGCCACAAAGTCGTAAAGGTTCCATGTTTGACTTGAGGGCACGTCGAGTACACGTGGTCTGGTTGATGTTGAGGTCAGCAGAAAAAAAATCTTGCTGTGGGAAGGATTTTGGAGGTGGAAGGGGAGGGGCTGGGGGGTCAATATTGACCCGCCTCAAGCAGATGGATCCTCATTCAAGCAGTGCAACAGAAGTCTCAAATGATGGTGCATCCAAGTCAGGTTTTGGAACAAGTGAGATGGGTTACAGCATGAAAAGGCCATTGTTCCATTCCGGCATGCAAACAGGACCCAGGATTCATTTTGAGGCATCAACGACTCTAGCACAAACCAATGTTAATGACCATTTGGAAGTTGCAGGACAACATGCATCACAATTATCATTGAAACGTTTGTACCTTGTTTTGAGGAACAGTATCAGCAGACATTATAACTCTGTGCTTGTTTTGTCACAATGCACATTGAAATAGCTTTATTCTTTTGAACTGGAAAAATATTACTGAAGGAGAAAAGTAAAATAATAACTTGAAGAGCAATTTAATGGATAATATGCATGCTTTCCAACCATCCAACAACTAGATTTGAGATGTGCTCTTTATTGGCAAATATGAATGTCTTGAACTCCAAACATGGATTTGACTGTGAAGTTTGTACTCAATTCACGAAGTCCGTTTGCAGGTTCGGCAGACGAGGACACACGAAATTGCCATTTCCTGTGTTCTTAACAAATCTCAACCATACGTGTGATGTAATTTGTATTGTGAGATCAGAGGCTGGGGGGTCTCATTGTGGATGGTGAAGTAGGCCATCCTGGAACATCTTTGTCATACCAGTGCTGATGAACGATGTTCACCCACTCATACTAGTGCTCCAAGCCAAGCAGCAGCACATATCCATCCATAAGGCCTGTGCGCTTTGAATAGTCCTCATGGTGTTGGAACTTTGATGGGGTCACCATGATGGCCATAATTCTTGTGGTCAACACGTCTACACGAGCTTGATGAACATGTCTTCTGTGGCAGGAGCTGTACCTTCCATCGGTCAGGTTAGGTCAGGTATGGGAGCATGCCGGAGCAGCATGTGACTGCGTCCACTTTCCACTGGTACTACAGAGGCCTCCGTCTGGGTTTTCAGAAAATGTTTCAGCATGGATCTTTCTCGTCTATCTTCTTATGCAGCACGTAGGAGCAGTTTATAGTCTGAAAAAAAGACCACTTTATGTTTTGTTCTGTGGTGAAAGTGGACGAATCAGAGATGACTTGAGAGAAACTTATCTAAATGTATATCAAAATACTTTTCAAAGGAACATCGGGATGTGATCCTAGATTGTCTTGAAGATAAATTTCCTTATTGTCTCTAATATAAAAGCATAACTTGTTTTATAATACCCTTGGCATTTTATTTAAGTTCATTGTCATGCAAACTTTTGAGCAAGTTCTTGGTCATGTGATCTGATATGCAAACTTTCATGGCGTCAGTTTAACAACAACAACAACAAAAAAATTAAGGCAATGCAGAAGTGTTATTAGCAGTTTGAAGACATCCAAAGTGAAAATGCAGCTTCAGACAGAAGACGTTCGGACATCTTCATAATTTGGATAGCAATGGGGGCCATGGCATCTATCAGATCAGGATGTTAAGCTAGCTTCACCTTTACGGTATTTCTTTGCAAAGAGTAGGCCTTGGGTTCAGTACCATAGTCACCTTCCCAGAATAAGTCCAGCATGCATGTTTAACTGTGGATCCCGTGCGGTAATTTGTCTAACCCTAACATCTAACCCTAACAGCTTGCACACGTCAAAAAAAAAAACCTTTTCTCATTAGGACACCTCATCTATATCTGCCGCCTTAGGAAACCTTCCTCGTCTATACCCGCTGCAGTAACATCATGAGTGATTAACCTCCAACGAGATCAGAAAAGCAATACACATTAGCAATATTACAGCAAGAATGCAGAAAACTATGTTTGTCCATTAACCGTTATGACAGTTACACATGGAAGATTCCACAACATAAATATGAGTGTTGTTGCACCACAATGGGCTGAATGAATTGACCGGGTGGGCTCAACATTGTGTGCCAGTCATGTGTGAGGTTAACCAAGGCAAGGCACTCTTTGATTGCAGGAACAACCCACCTGGCAAGTCCAATCAAGCCAGATTTGTGGTAATGACCCTGCTGGTGTGGCGGTGTCTGATGAAATGGGGAGCCAGCAAAACAGCAATGATTCCTCTTTCCATTGGAAATAAATAATTACTTAAATGCAACACAATGGTCACGCATAAAGGGTTCAGGATTTTGATTACAGGCCATCTATTTATTACGTACCTAACTTTCACCCTCCACTCCCCCCCCCCTTGGCTTTAGCCCCTTATGCAACACATGTACCCCCCCCCAAACTTTGTGCTATCCTCCACAGACTCTTCTATCCCTTTCCCCCTCATTCTTCCCACCTCCCTTTACTCTTATCCTCCCCTCTTTGCTTCCTTTCCTCAATCTTCATTTCTCTCAATCTACCGCCCTCATCCCCCATGCGTGTGTGTCATAATAAGTATTTGGCCCTTCCTGCAGTTCATAGGTTATTGTGGGATGGGTGGGGGTAAGTGTGACCAAGCTCATTGCTGAATGCAGTTCCAAACAGATTGTTTCAGCTTCAGCGTGTGTGTGTTGTGGTGTGTGTGTGTGTGTGTGTGTGTGTGTGTGTGTGGTGTTGTGTGTGTATATATATATATATAATATCACAATGTGTATTGGTCTGTCCCCCTTCATAAGGATGACTTGAGTAGGGTTTTAAGACCAATATTTTTCAGTGTTCACTATGGCCCATTTTTCAGGATAAAAAAAAAAAACTCAAAAACATTTTTCATAAAAGAGCATGTCTCCTCTTTTGGAAATGTAGACAGTGACTTGCAACCGGGCCTCAAAGGCGGTGCATAGAAACGTTTTGATAATAACGATAAATACAAGGCACAGGGAGGTGAAACTCACTGCACATGATGTGTAACATCGGCAGAGTAAAACGAGTGTTCATTTACGTCCGTAGGATGTCTAATAAATAATGAAGATATATGCACACCTGATGTGAGACTGAGACTTCAGACTTTTGGCACACTCGTATGAGGCTGTTCCGTCAAAATAATGGTCCCATAAGATAAAGAAAATAGGGTAACATTTGTATATGTCGTGTGTTAAAATAATGCTTCTTGCTGTGAAACATCATATCTTCCAGTCTCCTTGAATATTTTGAATATAATAACAACCCATCATTTTTGACAAGCTTTTTTTTTTACCAGTATGTGTATATATATATATTAAAATAAAGAAAGACCCACCCGCATCTATCACCTGTGAATGGAGGGAATAGCCAATCAGCTCTCACCTAATCAATTAAACCCAGGTGGCTAGGATTATATAAATATTTGACACCTCCCACACTCCTCTAGCCCATTGGATTCTCATTTGTGAACGTCTTTGTCGTTGTGAGGAACTCTGGGAAGGGTTTGAAACAGCAAATCACTTACCTTGTGTAGGCCTTCTTGGGTTGGTTATGCAGCTTCTTCGGCTCGAGTGTGTGTGTGTGTGTGTGTGTGGTGTGTGTGTGTGGTTGTGTGTGTGTGTTGTCACTTCGCTGTCAGCGGATTTATTTAGGGGGAGTGAGAAGGGACGGAGAGAGGATGGAGGTGAAGTGAGGGGATAGATACTGGGGCGATAAAATGCGCCCAAACAGGAAAGTTTTCTTGTTAACCGCCGTGTTCTATGTCAAACCGGGCGGGAGAATTTTAAAATTAAGACCCATGCCATTTACCTGGCAAATGCATGCCCCAACACATACCCATTCCTCCAACCTGCTCACATACAGGCACGTACAAACCCCATCACATCTGACTTCGGCGTGTGCCGTCTACGTACCCCCTTCGTTTTGAGCCACTCCTGACTATTATTACATTGCAGAAACGATTATTGTATTTATGTTAATATTTTGTCATGAAAGCAGATCACACAAAATGGGAAAAAGAAAACTGCGTACATAATTAACCAAAAAATAATACAAATCGCCCCCTGTTGACTCTATCGTCATGGATTGTAAAAACAGGTTAGAGAGCACAGTGCTGTGCAAAATGAAGTTCCACTTTCTGCACATTCCTTAATCTTTTCTTCACTAAATATAATCGTCCGAACATTCGAAAAAATTATGCTTAAATGCTTTGCTTAAATAAATACACTTGGTTATAAAAATAAAAAAATCGCTAATTTGTTTAAAAATTTCAGATTTCACTTCAGATTTTGACACTTTAGTCCATCAGATC